>WBNH01000520.1:0-109640 GCA_013401255.1 Urocolius indicus | reverse complement strand
CTTCTCATAAGACTTGTTCTCCATAAGACGTGCATCATGCATACCAAATGCTGTATCTCGTAGAAGCTGGAGATGCCACAGCTGTCTATACATACAGATGAGAAAGCTGAACGACAACAGTAGGTTTCCAAACTGCCAGGGGTTTGGGGGAAAAAAAAAAAAACAGGTATTTTGTTGTCCTCTGCACTCTTGCCTGGTGATCCAGGGCTATTCTCAAACCACTCATGCAACTAGATATTATGTGACCTGGACACAAGACAAAACCCTTGCCTGCTGCTGCCCGGCCTGGAGCTTTTGCCAGCGGCTGTGTGCACTGTGAGCCAGTACCAGCAGATGGGGCGGTTACTGTGTGTGTCCAGTCCCCTCTGCAGTAACTCCTGATTCACGGAGCCTGTTTTCCCCTGCAGAGCTTAGTTTTCATTAGGAATCAGCTTTTTGTGTTTTAATAGTGTTACCGACCATTGCTTGGCTTAATTCAGAAATAACTGCTGATGGATGAGTGTTCGAGGCACTGCTAACTCAGGGCAGTGTCCCAAGGGTTATATCTTGACAGTGTTTTGTGAAACAACACACAGGAGTGGCCCATGGCAATAGCAGTGCAAAAACAATTCATAACAAGCTCCCCACTGTTTTTTCTTTTCCTGTTTAAAAGCCCAAGATATGTATCAGATTTAAAACTTCAGTAGGGAGATTTCATTTCAGAGAGAAGACACAGATTCTAGATAAACTGTAAGTAACAGGACTTTTTTTAATCCACGCATCACAGTCTTTTAGGCTTTGCAATAAAAACTATGGCGTTTACACACACAAACACACATTTTTTGTCTCCCAGTTAAGTCATAAGTTAAGGATCTGTATTTTCAGGTCCATAAGAAATCCATATATATATAAATCTGTTGTTACAAATACAAATTGCCTTCTGAGTATCCTGAGATTTATTGTAACAGAAGGAAGTCTGTAGAGTCCAAATAGATCAGATTTTTAAGGTTATTTCAATTTTTTTCATCTTTGGAGAAAGATAGTTCCTCAAAGCTGAAACCTCTTGTAGGAAGGACTGTGCTTTCACTTTTACGTTTGTTTCATCAGGGGAGAAGAAAGTTTCTGCAGATCAGATGATACTTGCAGCATGAAAGTCAGCAGCCAGAGCATTGACCTGGGATGCTGAAGATTTAAGTTCAAGTTCATTGAGGGCTTGGATGTGAAATTCCAGTATCTTTTAACCTATTCAAGGCAAGAGTTCTTATATCCTCCCAAATTATCCCATGGCATAAATAAAAACATGTGAGCTAACCACATCATACTCACTTCTGATGTAAGTTATTTTTTTTGCCTATTTACATGTGAATCACCATTGAAAAAAGGTCTGTGAAATAGTATTGCAACCTATCAGTTTATCAATATGGAAGTGAGCAAGAAGGATTTCTTCCTCTAGCATGAGCTGTTCTTCATTAAAGAACATCTGTATCACTCATCTTCACTCAAATATCCCAGAAACTGTCATTTAGCTCCCTCACTTTCTTCATGTGGCTGTTTTCTATGAAAGCTTCTGGGCTGAACTGCTCCTTTCATTTAAAATTCTTGCCAAGCTCTCCTAAAATATCCTCAGCCTTCCACTATAAGAGTGGGTCAAGGAAAGACAAGGAAATGTAGTCCAATTGTTAAGCTGAACCTGTAGAAAATAATAGGATCATGAAGCACTCTAAGAACAACTGCAGAAGGAGGACAACTACCACCATAAGGGTATTTCTGTGTTGGGTGATGTGACAGCTTCTTTTCCCTTCAGTACAGTGGGAGCTACAGCTGGTCAATACAAACAGAAAAGTAGCTGAAAGTAACTTAATTAGGATCCCATAGAAAAGGACAAATAGAAATCGCATCCACTTTGGAGGAAAAGTGAATTGTATAAGCCAGTTTAACTTTTCAATCTGCAGACTCTGCTTCAGACATGAAGTGTTTGTGTACCTTCTAAATTAGTTCTAAGACTTTTCTTTAAAAAAAGAGGGCATTGTCTGCAATATTTGTTTCTCCTGTATCTTTAGATCATGACAGCCACAGCAAAACTCCATTTGTATCGTTCTGGATGGAATAATTAGTTTATATTACTGATTGATCAT
Organism: Urocolius indicus; assembly: GCA_013401255.1. Lineage (NCBI taxonomy): Eukaryota > Metazoa > Chordata > Aves > Coliiformes > Coliidae > Urocolius > Urocolius indicus. The sequence goes on along the minus strand of WBNH01000520.1, from coordinate 107,526 downwards.
GGAAGGAAAATACATGGCCCACATCAGAATGTGTTTTAAAAATCATGTCATTTGCTGATGATGCTCTGCAAAGACTGGAGAGCACTTTCATCGTCAGATGTGATCAAAATTAAGACTTTTAACAACCACAAATCTCAAGCATGTAAAAAACTTTTTCACTAAGGTCTCAAATGTTCATGGTCTAGGATTAATGTACAAAAACCTGTTTAGAAACATCCTGCAGCTTAAAGCACTAAGCTCTTTTGAATGAAGCAGCACTGTATGATGGGGATAAAGAACTGGGAATCAATTTACCATACCAACTGGGTTTTCACCATTGATTTCATTTGGTAGCTCTGAAAGGCGAAGAGTTGTCATAGAAACAGTAAAACAAATCCATTTATTGGGACTGGGTGATTGGCTTCCTTAGAAAATGCAAATAAAGGTTCACTAGATAGATTTTTGTGAAGCGTGTATCCTGTTGGAACTTTTAGTTTGGAATAATGTGCTTCTGGTTGTGTTTCATTTAAATAGCTAATCCCTTCTGTCCTCTTGGACCTTCTCAGCGTGCTGTTGTAGTTTCTGTGATTTTTGTATTGCAACTTGTAATCTTAAGACATTTCAGCTCATATCTTCCATCCCACATCCCTACACAGGAGCCTGGGAACAAACATGTCAGGACCTCTCTGGATGAATTTTTTTACTATGTTCTCGTCTCCTTTATTTGAGCCATTGTGCAAATGTAAGGCACAGGCTGCAATCAGACTTTACAAGCTTTTAAGCTTTTAGTCCTCTGTTTATAGGGCTAACAGTTGCATAAGCTACTGTTTCAAACATCTCAATCTTTGTCCCTGTCTAGTGTACTATGAAATGCATAAATAGCTTAGGGATGTATGGGAAGGACACAAAAAAAAATGTAAACTCCATGACTGCCTTTAACACAAGACAAAAGCTAGGAATGAGCTTGAAATCTGGCTTTAGCAGGGAAGTATTTACTGTCTTCTGGAAGGAGCAGAGCTAAAGGTACAGACTGGGATGTTAGCAGCAGTGTATACACCTCCAGGCTTTCTTTAAACTATCTTGGTTTGCAGTACGATTGCAATGCTTGGAGCTCAGTGCAGTCTGATTTACTTAACCTTTTGACAAGAGTTCTCTGATGCACTTGTCAGGCTGTTACTGGTACTCAGACCACTTAATATAAAGCAAATCAGACCTTCACAAGATATAATAAAGAAGCCAGTTCTGGCCCTTCAGAACACCCCAAAATAGATTTGAGAGCCAGCACATGCTGTGCTTATACATTGACTGTCAAAAGAAATCACATCATGAAATGTTGTGTAGGTACTTTCTGGGCAAATATTAAGGTGACAGTGGCATCCCAAAGAACTGGGAACACCAGCAAAAGTCATGTTTAAAAAGGACTAGGCTATGACCTGTAGTTCCAGAAGTTGGGCTGAAAACTGAGATAAAACGCATCAATGTATGTATCTCATGACTTCAGATGCAAGCTCCCAAAAGTACCACGGCACACCCAGCACACATCATGTCCTTCAGGTTCACTGAGCTCCTGTGATGTTTCCAGTCTTCTCCGTGTTCCTGGCTGATGCATCAATATAAGGCAAAATGTATCAGTACAGTTATAAAACTACATGGTTGAAAATTGTTTGTAAAATGCTCAGTTATGTTTTCCACAAGTTTCAGGCAGTGGAGAACTGAGACTTTGAAAGTATTTAACCATTTTTGGACTTTTGGTTCTGTTTCCCCACTTCCAAATACAGACAAAAGGTTTGTTCTTCCTTGATGAAAAGTCAAAATTGAGTCTGTGGTCACCTTTGAAAATCAAAGTCCTGGCTCCAAGTTGCATGCACGCTGCATGGATGAATCCTGGGATGCAAGCTAACTTTACCTGGGCAAATTTCCGAATTGGTGAATTTAGGGCTGCTTATATGAGGCAAAGTGTTCAACAGAGGTCTTGAAGAGAGCAGAGAGCTTCTGGCTGAAAGAAGTCAATCAGGCTTTAACCGCTGCTTTCAAGGATTCAGAATTTCACACTAAAATTTCCCTCAAACTACGGGAGCTGCATTTTGAAAAAGAAATAACATCAGCCTGTCATTTGACAAGTAAAATATTTTACCTTCTTGCCAAGCTCTATTTCTGACAGTCTTGCATCATTATATATATCATATAGACAGGAAAAGAGAAGTAAATTTAGTAAGCCTGCTTGAAAAACTATATTTCCTTGATATGTAGAGTAATAATAAAACCATGAGAGAGTTTCATATTTCTATTTTATGCCCAGTGACTAACATAAAGGAAATGATTACCATGCCTTTAACTTAAAATAGAGAACCTCAGCAAAAAAAAATATGTTCATTCATCCATTTTTACAAATGCAGATCTTGTGAAAAATCTGAGTTGTGTCTTGGAGCAAATATTTGCATCATTTCCTCTATTTTTTCTCAAAGTCTCACTTTTAGAGACAAGTTATAGTGACGTGGCTTCTTCCCTTTAGAGTGGAGTGTGAGAACAAGGTACACAGAGAGGAATGGATGTGTTTGAAGCAGATAAACTGAAAAAAAATATCATAAGCTCTTCCCCAGTATCAAACTGTGTGTCTTCTTGCATTGTAAAACATTAAAAATTGTCCATTTTTCCTCTACTGTTGGACTCTATGTGTCTGTGGTTCTTGGTATGATCTGGACAAACTAGAGGCTGTTCTGACATGGTATTGTAAGAGCCATCCTCCTGAGACTTCTCCCTCAAGCAGAACCACAATATTCTTAAAGGCATCTTAAGAAACTCCTTATTGAGAGGATTTTCTTCTCCCTGCTGAGGCCTTATCTGGAGTCCTGTGTCCAGTTCTGGGCTCCCCAGCTCAAGAGAGACAGAGAAGTTCTGGAGAGAGGCCAGCACAGGGCCACCTAGATGATCAGGGGACTAGAGCATCTTTCATATGAGGAAAGCCTGCGGGAACTGAGGCTGTTTAGTCTGGAGAAGGCTGAGGGGGATCTTATTAACATTTACAAATATCTAAAGGATGAGTGTCAGGAGATTGGGGCAGCAATTTTTGTATAGTAGCTAGCAACAGGACAAGGGGTGATGGGATGAAGCTGGAACACAAAAAGTTCCACTTAAATATAAGAAAAAGTTATTTTACTGTGAGGTGAGGGAGCCCTGGCCCAGACTGCCCAGAAGGGTTGTGGAGGTTCTTTCCTTGGAGATCTTCAAGACCCACCTGGACATGTTCCTGTGTGACCTGATCTAGGTAAACCTGCTTGTGCGGGGGGGGGTGGACTAGAGGTCTCTTCCAACCCTACCATTCTATGATTGTATGAAGGAAAGTTTAATGCAAGTTGGAGTACCCTCTGCATTTCAAGGGTTTTCTTTCTAATATTTTTAACTATAAATCTAAATTTCACCTCTTAGTGGTGTGTTGATACACTTTCATGAGAAGTACCCCGAGTTACACAGGGAAAATATTCCCTTATTACTAGAGGGACAAGGCAAATTGTAATGCTTCCTTTGAAAACAGCTTGTTTGAGAGATACTGAAGGAAAACCATGAAATTAAAAATAGATCAATGATCTACTGTGTTAACAGCAGAGAACAGAGAGGTGTGGAAAGATAGAGAAGAGGGGACAGTGAGCCAGGGGATAGTGAAACCATATTCTTCAGGTAAGCATCTGGCCTTTGGCATAGTACTGATAATCTCTTTTACATCTGTCTTCTGGGACGACATAGAGGACAAAATGGATGTTTCCATTCTCCACTTTTCATTTTCAGTGAGTGACTTCGGGAGTGTGTTTTTGCTTTGGGGGTTTCTTACATTTAACAACTGCAAATGTTATTTGAATTTGAAGAATGCTTAGGGGAAGGGCAGCTGACAAATTTTAATCAAGAAACCACTTGCATAACAAAGGAAACAATGAAGCAACTGAAGGGAGGCAACACCATCTGTAGAAAAAAGGTCCATAGTTTATTGAGAAGCCAAGGGTCTGTGAAAAAGAAAAGACTCTGGGCTATCTAATTAACTTGGTATTTTAATTCTTGATGGTGTGAGGGCTGTGGGTTAGTTCAGAGACCATGTAAAACTCTCTGAAGGCTGGGAGGAGAGCTGCACATAGCTTAAAACAAAGCTGGTCCAGTTACTTAGTTTCCATTTCCTGGAAACAGTCGAATGAAATAATTCACTTAAAGTTTTCATAATCTGCATCATTTCACATCTGTCCTGAGTTTGCCGGTTCTAAACAATCCCATGGTTTGGCAAAAGTCCCAGCTGATCTTCAATATTTGTCTTAGACTGGTAACCTGTAACAGCAAAAGGAGACCAGAAAGTGATAAATAGGCCGTTCCAAAACATTTAGTTCTTCAATATAAATCAATATTACTATTCTTTATGTCTTTGTTCAAGTCTTCTTCTTGTGTTAATCGTCACTTTAATGAGCTGCACACTGCTCTGTGAAACATCTCCATGACCTAAGAACTTTGTTTCAATAATTATGGGGAGAAGGTGGAGTTGGTGCCATCCAGTTATCATCCTGATGCTTCTTCTATTTATTAAACTAGAACAGATATTTGCAAGAAGAAAGTGTTGTGTGAGAGATGCAGCTCACTTTCACCAAAAGTAATCTAGTCTTTCCAAGAACCCTAAAAGGATGATCAGCTTCCAGTTCCCATATTCTGTGACTGTAGTGCTGGTCTACACAAAAGTATAGGTGGGTTTGGGGCATATGTTCACTGTGCTGCTTTAATAGTTCATTCCATCAAAATTGAAATGAAAGTCTCTTATGTCTGAACGCTTTCCTCGGGTTTCTAACAGTGTACAGCTTTTAAGATGCATATAAAGCAAGAAAAAACAGAAATTCTCCGAGTAATTGAGGGAAATAGAAGAATAATAGTTTCTCATAACTACAGTGGGAACTATTTAGACATATAAAAATGTGGGAGACTCTGCACTGGGTAACAACTGTTGTGTATATTTATTTTGGGCTATACAAATACAGATTAAATTGGTTTCGCAGAGAAAATCTTTTCACTTAAATGGGATCATCAGAGATACGAGCCTGTGTAACATTAAAAACGAGAAGCTTTGTTTGAGTTGAATGGAAAAGACATCATTCCCAATTTCTGTGCTGGGTGTGAAGTCACTGTGCTGTGGTAGCATAGAGCTGATGTAGGACAGTGGAAAATAAGCCTGACAGATTTTACTTAAGTTGAATCCATGGCTACTTCATGAACAGATTTAGCATAAGCCATCAGAAGCAAAACCTCTCAGAAACAAATTCCTGAGGCTGTTCAAAGCAACAATTCCTTACTAGAAAACATGCATTTATTTCTGAAAACACAAACTATTAAAACATTTGTTACTTTTAAGAGTAGGTTATGCTGGCGAAGGGTTTACTTCCAGCAAAGTTCACTGGGCACTGGCGGCATGCACATGCTTGTTAACAGCACATCATCTGCATTAGTTGTCAACTGATCCATCAGTGTTCTGATAACTCTTCCCCTGCAGAAGCAAATGCAACTGCTTGTGTTTTGGACCTACACTTAAGCTGTAACAGCTGATATCTCAAATCTGTATTTCTGCCCACTCTGCCGTTATCATCCCCTTATTGAAGACCATCTGTAGTTAATCAAAGCCAGTTAGCTTTGCATCCAGTTTTGGGCCCCTCTCTACAAGAAGGATGCGGAGGTGCTGGAGAGGATCCAGAGGTGGGCTACCAAGCTAGGAAAGGATTTGGAGCATGCCTTGGAACAGTTGAGGGATATGTAGGTGTTTAGCCTGGAGAAAAGAAGGCTCAGGGGAGACCTTATCACTCTGTACAAGTACCTGAAAGGAAGCTGTAGCAAGGTGGAGATTGGTCTGTTCTCCCTAGTAACAAGCAACAGAATGAAAGTAAACAGCCTCAAGTTGCACCAGGGGAGGTTCAAGATGGATATTGGGAGGAATTTCTTTGCTGCAAGGGTTGTCAGGCATTGGAAGGGGCTGCCCAGGGAGGTGCTGGAGTCACCGTCCCTGAAGGGGTTTCAGAGCTGGGTGAATGTTGCATTGAGGGCAATGGGCTGGAGGTTGATAGGACTGGGAAAGGCTGCACTCCATGAGCTTAAAGGTCTCCAAGTGTAACATAAACAGCTGACGACTTGACACTAGCTTTAGACAAAGCTAAAGGAAGTAAAATCCAAACATTGGAGAAAGGGTAAGGAGTCCATGTCCTACATACATAGTTTGGAGTTCTTTTTGACACCTCTTATTAACTTGGCTACCAAATTAACTTGGCTGTCAAAACAGCAAAAATGGAGAAATGCTGTGAGAGTTTCTTCTGTTTCACAGAATCATAGAATAGTTTGGGGTGGAAGGGACTTTTAAAAGTCATCTGGTCCTCCCCGCCTGGAATGAACAGGGACATCTTCAACTAGATGGGGTTGCTCAGAGCCCTGACTCACTTGACCTTGAATGTCTTCAGGGATGGGGCATCTACCATTTCAGTGAACAACTTGTTCCAGTGTTTCACCACCATCATTGTAAAAAATGTCACCTATACCCAGTTTGAATCTACTCTTCTTTAGTTTAAATCTCTTATCTCTTGTCCTAGCACTTCAAGCCCTACTAAAAGGCCCACTAAGGAGCCCTGAGCGTGGGCAGAGGAAAGGGATGGAGGGAAGAGGTGTGAAAGGGCAGGTTATGCTCTTCATCATAGTGCTGCTTGATGTTGTTTTCTGTCTGTTACAGTTTTGGTTGATGATGGATTAAGCTAAGTTTTGTTTTCTTCCCCAAAGCTGAGTGAGCCCTCCCTGTCCTTAACAGCTTCCAAAGACTCTGTCACTTTTCTTTTCCCTGTCCTGCCAAGATGTGGAGTGAGTGAGTGGCTGATTATGGTTCTTTGTTCCCAGCTGGCCCAAAACCATGACAACAAGGTCTCAGGAAAAAAAAAGCAAATTAAGGTCTGACAGAGTAAGCAATAGATTACAGCTGGTGCTGGCCTTGACGGGAAGAATGAAATTGGAGGTAGGAGCTGCATCAGCTCTTCTTTCTTTTGCCAGCAGTATATCAGACCTTTTCCATCGTGGAACCTGCCAGCCCAAGGACATCCCTGTGGCTGTGTTACCTGCATGCTCACAAGGTATCTTTGCTAAATGAGGTCAAATGGTCAGTGGTTGCCCTGGAAAATTTCAGTGGTTTTGTTCTGAAAAAAAACAAGAGTCTTTATGCAAAGGTTTTACTTCAAGTTGTAAAAAGTGGGGTGTAGATGGTACTTGTTCCTTCAGATGAAAACTCCTAAATACCATGATATTTAAGAGTGGCACACAGATATAAGTCTCTCTCTTTCGTTTCTTCTTTCTCTCTGTCTCTTTATGCGTGTGCTGTAAGTAGAATTACAAAAGGTCCTTACACAGGCTGTACAAGGCAAAGGAGAAGTGGCAGGGTTTCAATACTTACTTCCTACTTCCTCCTTCCCTACACACCACCCACCCCTGCACATGCTTGTTTGCTTGCCCACAAGCCTGTTACAATCTGGTTCTTGATGAAAACCATTTTTCACAATAATTCTCAGAAGATGTTGGGAAGGCACCTTGGCTTGTAAATTGCCTGCCGGGTGATTTTTGGATACGTTAGCAGTGTGGATTAGGAAGATGCTGTAAATGAGATCTTGTGTTTGATTTGTGCTATTGTGAGGCGAATCATGATAGCTCTTTCAATTTAAAACCATTTCGTCCATTCTGCTGTAAAATAGAACACTGATTTCCCATTAGAGGAAGGCCTGTAGAAAGATGTAATCACACTTGGTGATTCAAAGATGTTCTGCATGCAGAGTTGCTACTGACTGAAATGTCAGCTCCCCTAAAACCCAAAAGAAGAGCCACTTCTAATGCTCAGGTGCTTTCTGTATGAAATTGGTCTCCAAAAACATTCATACATAGGCTGGGCTCAGGGACAGCCAACACCTTTAAAGGTAAGGGCAAGAAAAAGAAGGGGGCTCATTTAAGAGAATTGCTCTGTGTTACTCATGTGAAAAATCTGACAATTACATCACATTGCTATTTTTAGGCAGATAATAAAGTGGAACACTGGGCTAATGAAAGCAGCCTGTGCAAGCAGAGTGCTATGGAATATTCGCTCAGCATATGCATGGCAGGCTATATGTCTGAGGGAAACAGGCACAACCCACCTGCTTCTCAACTATATGTTAGATTTTTTTTTTTGTTGCCTGTGAAGAAAAGCTGGCTCTATTGGCAAAACAGAAAATGTAATTGGAAACAGATTACCTCTTAATCTACATTTTTCTTCTTCAGTTCCTTGAGTTTATTTTAGAGGTGAGAAAGTGCTAACGCCATCATCTGAGCACAAATGGTGTCTCTCTGTGGGAAGGGAGGAATGTGACGTATGTACTGGTATTCGCAGTGCTCTTCTGATGTTTACAGTGCAATTCCCAAAAAGCTTTAAAAAAAAAAAGTTGCCCTAGGTTTTGCTGCTCTGTTGAGTGCACTTTAATAAGCTACATAAAGTTTTTAAGGTTTCTCTGTTTGAAAGCCTTGCAAGTTGCAATACCATTGGCCTTGCTTTGGGCTAATAACAGGTGAAGGAACATCTGTGGTCATAAGACCATAATTGTTACAACCTCTGTTTCAGATACTAGTGGCAACACGTAGACGCTTCCAGATCCAAATGGCTGATGCGTTCAAGTAGTTGCAGGTTTTGCTAGTGCAGTTAAAAAGGGAGTAAGTTCAGCCTAAAGATAGCAAAATATGTAGCTGATGCTAGAAGTGGCCCGAAGAAATAGACAACACTGTGTTTATTGTAACTTACTGTCGTCTGTACAACAGGGAGCTTGCAGAGTTGTTCATATCTTTATCACTTGCTGTTTAAGTTCGTAGTCTGGTTGCAGGCTATTTCAGGGAGCCTCTAAATTCCTGGTTGCCTGGTTGGAGATCACACAAGGGAGAGAAGCACTCTTACACATGTCCTGCTTTATTCCCACCTCCCTGAGTATCCTCCCTCCTGGTCCTTGTTAGGGACTTCCTTGCCTAAATCAGGATGATATGATTTCTGGGTGATGAGAAACAAAGCCAAATGGAGATTCTCTCAGTCTGTGAGATTGCAGTGAAACACTGACTTTAATGAGATGGTTCATATGCTGGAAGTGAAGCAATATGCCAAACTTGACTTGTTGAACTTGACTGCGTGCGGCACGGCAAGCGGCTGTCGGGTATGGGAAGGATCTGCCTGAGTGAGAAAAGAGCACTTTGTGAAGTTCCCTCATCTCTTAAGTCCTAATGGGGATGAATTAGAGGCTCTAGAGAAAACAGAAAATCACTTCTATGAAATATTTTTTGTCTCCCAGAATGAGCAGATTAAAGGTTGATTAATTCATGCTGATTGTCATCTTAATGAAGAATAGAAAGATCCCAGGGAAAAATCGAGCTCTTTCTGACTTAGATTAGAGCAGTTATCTGGAAAGCATAAGCTATGATGCTACTTCTCTATTTCCAAGAGTAGATTAATAACTAAATTGGTTGTTCTGTTATAGTCTTTTTAAACAGCTACACTTTTTCTTCAGCTATTAAACCCTAGGTATTATACAAGTGTGTTATCAAAGGCTGTTGTACAGCCTGAAGTTCAGAGTGTGTTCAGACCTTTTTTTTCAGTTGAAAATGGTATTTAGCCACTTGTGAAGGACACATCAGAGGCAGCTGCAGCCTCTGGGTTCTGTGGAGTAGAAGCAAGGGCAGTAGAAGGGGTATCTAGAGGGAGCCAGGTTGCTCTTCCTGCCCAATAAGAGGGACAGAAACTCCTATTCCTACTGAGATTTCCTGACTCCCACCTGATATTTCCCTGACATTATTTCATGTTGGCTTCTGGAAATCTCCTGCCTCAGGCAACTGTTAAATTTGCCTGTGCCTGAGAGCCACAGAGTAGTTACGGGACAATGACATTCACTTACTTCCACCAACCCCATTTTTACTCTGGAGACATTGCTTTCATCTAAATCTGCATTATAAAATTAGAGCTCCATTTGTGTGCTCAGTCTGAGCCCAGCTGAAAGCTATCAATGATTTCTACTTTCAACCCTATTGTAACTGTGCTTTAGTGCTATCCACAGACAGAAGCAAACCAAAACTGCATTTGCCAGTTGTGATCAGAGCAGATCCAGCTCTAGCCTGGATGTGTGAAGCCATACATACTTACATGGATGCCACAATTAAAAGTTTCTGTAGCTAACTGTTGTTCCTGATGTGCTGAGTCATGTATGTGCTAATTGTGCTTGAAGCTTGGTTTTGACTAAACGTGTTTTGATTAAACAGGTAACTTTTAAAGATGTTTCTAATTTTCCTGACAGTCAGAAATAATCTTGTCTTTGCCTGCTTGTTTCCCTGTGCCTTTGCAGTTTGTTAGAAATCCTGTATCTTTCCATCTATGACCTGATTTAGCTGCCAATGAAGTTGGCAGGAGTTTTTCTACTGGCTTCATCTAAAACCAGATCAGGCCACTAGAGAACAAATGATAAATTGCGTTCATAAGCTGGAAGTTACCACAGGCATTGATCAATACACACGAATTTCTGTCTAGGCAGGGTTTACACTTTGGCATCCGTCCCTCAGTAACGTTAGGATGCTTTCTGTGGGACAGTGAAAGGCACAGAGCTGAAGTGATGCTGTGTTTCACTATCCCTCTGGGGCAAGTGTTGAGATCCTGTTGAGGGAGTTGCTGGGGAAAGCATATTGCTTCAGAAGTGCCTGCCAATGAATAGCAGCACTTGTTAATAGAGTTTCACTTCCTTATATTTTGAGGCCACCAAATTAGCTAAACTGCCCCATGTCTTTCCCCCACACACACACTCCTTTATATTGCTATGAGCTGAAAATTCTGACATACGAGGATTTTACATGTTTTCATTAAAAATCATTAGTTCTTCAGTAAACCAATGGACTTGGACAAGTTTGCCAAAACACCTCATTTCAGAGTTCTTTACCTCAGCTTAAATACACCTTGTGAGACCTTTCAGTCTTCTAAGTGTTCTTTAACCTGTTATGACCAGCTATTAAAAGTTTTTTTAACTTCAAAAAGTACAAGTGAGATGCTTTTTTAGACTAAAGAGCAAGACTGTTATCTTTCTTTTCCCAGGGAGCATTTTCTCCATTATCTGCCTTGACAAACTACTAGCCTCACTAATAAATAATTCAGCAGCAAGAGACTTTGGGGCTGTCTGTATAAAATTATGGCATACATTAGCTGATGCCCTCACTAGGCAGGAGGTTCTGGGAGATACAGCCTTGACAAAATGGCATTGTTAAATCCCTGGATGTCTCCTTAAAAACAGTCCCCTAAATTTTAGTGTTTCTGCAGCTAGAAACTGACTGCACCAATGGGAAAACAAGGGCTAAGATAAGTTTTGGTTGTTTTCCCCCATAGCTTGTTCTTTCAGAACTCGTTAAGGCTGTTGAGTTTAATATACTTCACAGAATTCTTCATCTGATTCCAGATGAATTGAGCTGCTGTTTCTGAATAGTTTTGCACAGTTCCTTTTACCTTGTTAAAAAAAAATTAAAAGGCCATTTCAGGTGCCTGGTAGGTTAAAAGGGAAAGTAATAAATGTCTCATCGCTGAAAGAGAAACTGTGTTCTGTGCTGGAACTGTCAGTGTTAAATGGTGTGTGGGTAAGGCACATTCAACATAAATTCTTAGAAGCTTGAGGGTCATACTAATTTCGAGAGAAGTCTGTATCTCAGTGATCCTTCTTTCAGTTACAAAGATTTCATTTAATGAATGAAAAAGCTGAGAATAATTAGCACTGTAATTTCACATGCATTACCCCTGGGTTAGTTATTAAAAGAACCCATTTGACAGCAGCAGTGGTGCTGGCCCAGGTAGCCTGAGTGAAAGCCAAGCTTGGGAGCTTCCTCGCTCTGCAGGCTCTCCTGCTCCCTGAACTTGTGTATCTCCACCTTTGACTTCTCCCTGCTTCTGCCTCCAGTGTTTTGCAGCTTATTGGAAGGTTTGGATGATATGAAATGACTACACAGTAATTTCAAATTGATGACAGCTGTGCATTAAAAATAATCCTGCCATTTAGAGAAAACCACGTTTTATCTTTAAAAGATAAAGCTTCAGCAAATTTATGAGGGTTTTTTTTTTTTCTACAAGGTTTGTGGAACTGTGAAGTCAAGGCAGAAATTGGTGTACACATCTTCTGGGCTCAGTGTTCAATTACACTTTAATGTGATACAGCTTTATTGTGGAGTTGTGGGGAAATGTGTTTGTATTAACAGTATCACATAGAAAACTTTCTGATAACCGAGACCACATCTGTCCACACACCTAAAACTACATCATACAGACAAGATATAGAGGAGGTGGAAAGATTTTATTGTTTGCGGGTAGGGTATTGGAGTTTTTTTTTTTAACCTGATGGAAAATTAAAGTGAATAAAGTCGTTTAAATAAGATCAAACATGAAAATTGGAGCAGGCTCAAATATTAACCTGTACTCTTTGAACACAGTCACCTTCTGAGCCAGCCATTCTCTTCCATTTGCTGTTTCTATGAAAGACTTCATTTAGGTGAACCTGCTTCTGCAGGGAGGTTGGACTAGATGATCTCTAAAGTTCCCTTACAATCTTGCCATGATTTTAGCTGATATGCTACTTCACTGTTACAGGAGGACACCAGGGGAAGAGATCAGTTCAGGCACATGAGTTGACTGCCCAGCTTATTGATAGACTCTTTCATTTTGAGAGATGGAATTTAAGCAAGTGTGGTCGTGCAGAAACTCTGCAGCACCGGATTCCAGATAAAACTGTTCAGTACAGTTTGCTGCAGACAACTGAAGCTTCGACCAGTCTTGTCACTTCTACGGGGGTTAGAATAATTAATGCAAAAGAGAAAAATCTTGTACTGGAAAGTCTCTTGTTTTGATAAGGAAGGGCTGTAAGTAGTGCTCCCAATTATTTCACTTTGGATCTTTTTTATTCATCTAATTATCAGTTACTTAAATTAATTCTTGGTGTCAACTGCAAAAATATCTGAAAGCCTTCATCATGTAGACTTTGAGCAGCAGGCCAAAGAACTCATGAGATGCTCCTGTCCAGATCTGAAATGAGTATCTCTTTTGAAATTAGCAACTGGAAATAAGATTGTGGAGCGTTAATTACTAAGGGAGAGCCAGAGGTAAAAAAAGAGGTCAGGGAACCTTAGAACTTGGTCATGTTTTAGTTTTCTAGGGCATACAGACCTTGCCAGAAGCACTCCTTCAATGCAAACCCAAAAATCAATCGTGTCAAAGCCTAAAGCAAACCGAACTGGATCAGCACCTAGTTACAGTTTAAACTATGTCTTGACACAGGAGTGTTGCACATTCCTTTTGTTGTCCTACATCTTCATGTAGTTATTTTATCTGTTCTGGCTACTGTGAAAGGATTTCAGGAGTCCTGTTTTGTTTCTGCAATGACACCTTGATGCAGAAAATTCCACAGAAGCCTAAATGTGATGTCTGTCTCCTGAACTACAGCAATCAGTAAAGCTATCTTGTACTAATGCTTGAGAAAGGGAACAAAAAGGGGATTAAGAAAGATGAAGAGAATCTGCTGCCTTAGTAGAGACGTATTTTTCAGAGTCTCAGTCTGAAATTTGCCATGATTACAAATTTTGAGGGCAACTGTTACACTTAAGCAGATATTGAAGTGGGAATTTGCAGTTACTGCATTTATCTCGGTGCTGAAGGAAAACTGAGTCTCAATAATATGAGCTCAAAAGCATGTTGCTGAGTCACTGTTAAGCGTTCATTCAATCTGCAGTTTATACACAGCAAAGAGAAATTACAAGAGAATGTTCCATAGCAACAAAGTCTATTAGTTTGATATTTTGGTGGGAAAGGGACACTTTCATGGGAAATATATAGATCTATATAAAAAAAAAGTCATAAAAATAGATTGTTAAGACATCACGTATTTCCTAACTGGAATAAGATGCCATGTATTTACAATCTTCAGCTACCATTCTGCATAACACATTCAATACTATTGCCTCTTACATTGTATTATTAATGGTAAAGCTCAAAAATACAATCATCAGGGCTCAGATCTAATAGGCCTGCTGGTATAGACATAGCATGTGACATCTGTCTTGCACCAGAAGACTTGTAATAAAAGACAGACATTAATGTATGTAGTTCTGCACATGCGTCTAGTTGCCACCTTGAACCCTTTATACTAGATATCTGATAAATAACCAAGGTAGTTACCTCTGAGATTACACAATATGTCTGTATTGGATTATCTGAGTTTCTGGATTTAGGAGCTTGCCTTTGTTTTACCCTTATCATAGCAGGACCAGGACCCAGCCAGTCAGCCTCTGTAAGAGCTTGGCACACAGACCAAAAAGAGCCCAGGTACTTTTCTGAAGAAAGTTTAGATCTGAACCCAGATGTGAACCTACACTGAACCCTACATAATGTCACAAATGTGCTCTGAAATGCACTGTCCTGAGGATTTTGGAGTGCCCCAACACTCAGTTTCTGGTTTTTTCAGAGTAGATGCCAAAGGTTTTCACATAGAAAAAGCCCAATTTTCAGCTTTCAGGCAAAAAAAAGAGTAATAATTTCATTTAAACAATCAAGAACATGTTCAGTCTGAGTCTAAGGTTTATTGTAAAGAAAAAAAGCATTCATCTTGAAAGGTTTTGGAAGAAACAGGGGTATTTTGATTAAAGTTCTCTCTACTCTCTGTCCTACTTTATCATTTACTAATAAGACGGTGTGGGGTGGGTTTGTTTTTCTCCTTTTTCATTTGCCTTCCCTCAGTTATCCCTTCACTTGGTTCCATTTCCTTCTCTTGAAAATAAAGAAACTGATACTCTCAAAGGGATAAAACCCAAGATCCTCATCCTTTCCCCTTTACAGAGGGCTGTTACTCAGTGATGTGGGGGTGATTCTTGTCACCCTTCAGTCTTGTAGCTCTCTTCTGCTTGTCAAGTGGCAAAGATGTACAGCTCTGGAAAGTGAGCCACCACACAACACACGTAGCAAGAGCCCACTGCAGCCTGCAGCAAGAAGGCAGGGCAATTGGAAGAGCAACAGCACAAGTTAACTTTGCTTTTCAGAAAACTTTCTGCCATACTCTGGATCCTCAGAGGAAAGAATAAATGGCCTAGAAGCCAAATTACCTCTTGGCAAACATGAAAGGTTGAGCTGACCTCTGCAGGAGACATTCTGCAACTTGTAACACCCTGGGGCACCAGCTGGCCCTGCTTTAACTGTAAAGTTTCAGTATTGTTGAAAATCATCCCTGGCTGTGATTTACAGCTGGAAAACTTACACTGAACTGGATGCTGTAAGGAGTGCTGGTTGATTACAGAAAGAAGCCTTGTATAGAGACTCTTTTACAAATGCTAGGATGTTCCTTGTGTTTGTGAGGGAGGCAAAACTAATTTCTTCCTCTCTTCTGAAACCCAAGATAGTGACAAAACTATTATTTAAAAAGCTGAGTCTTAATAGAAAATATCAAAGAACGTTTGGACACTGTTTCAGAAGATACAGTCCTGACCCTTCACAAAAGCAAGATAAGGGATATAAGAGGAATTGCCTTACAAATAATTAATTGGGAATACAGGTCTAACTTTAGTCTCTACATGAAGCTTCCAGTAAGGCTTACAAAGGTTTGCCCTTAGAGTTGCTTAGAGCAGGTACACAGCTCCCTAGAGATGAAAAAAAAAAAAAAGGGAGAATGGGGGAGAAGAGGAGCTGAAGGAGGAGTAAGAAATGTATGAAACATCCATTACAGTAATGATCAGTGACCTAGGGTCTGTTATTCAGAAATTCCATGTGCAGTCCAATTCTCTCAGACAGTAATTGTCATGTTATTGCTATTGTTGTAGCAAACACAAATAGGCAGAATGATACTGCCAAGTGACATTAGTCTTGATAATAAATGTATTCTGTGATCTGTGGCAGTGGAAAAAGTCTTGGATGAGTGTAAATCTCCAAATCTGTCTGAAGACATTCCGGCTGGCATGTGTTCTCTAAACCCTTTCTTGATAACAGCAATTAAATTAGCCTTGCCATCCTGGCAAAGTCTCTTTCTCCAAGATCCAGATCACCCTAACCTGTACATCTCCACTCAGTCAAAACAAACAGGAGAGAGAAGCATACTCCATTTTGTTAAAATCATTTATCTAGTATTCCCTTTCTTAAGTGATGGCAATGTCCTGTTGTCTCTCTTTTTGAGGATTCCTTCTGCCAAAAGTGGGAAGTATTCTCGTTACTAGCCTTATCTCAAGCTTTTTAAAGGCTAACTCCACATCTTCGCAGTTCCAGTTCTTCCTGGATGCTTCAGCTTGTGCTTCCACAGATTCTACCTCAATATTCAAGTATATCCTGAGGATCTTCTCTTACTTTCAAGCTCAATCTGGACCTACCAAATCATACTTTACTAAAGGAAGGTAGTTCAAGTTGTGCTACTAGGAGAGTACATCTCTGACAGTTGAGCCTCACTCTGTACTTTTCTCTTGCATCTCCTACACAACTGCATGGCCTGGGTGCCTTCAGAGTGCACTCATCTATGCAAAGCAGAGCATCAGGCAGTATGGCTGTTGTCCTCTCACTGGCACTTGTCTGGTAAGAAAAAGATGTCAGGAACTTGACTTGATCACTGCTGTCTAGAGTGTCGATGTGCTCAGCAGCGTGGATGCTGTGGAGTATACAGAGCTTTGTTAATTGACTCAGATGTGGCTGAGTGATAAGTGAAGCTATCTGAGATTTTTCTGTACAGTATCATGTACAGAAAGTTGGACTTGCCATTCTGGGGAAAGATCAGCTCTGCCCTGAATACACACTGACTTGCCACGTGCAGAGTAGGATGGATGGCCTTTGCTTGTTGTGTGACGTAGCTGATTGCCCAGGCTGCAGCTGAGGTTCTTCTTGCATGTGCTCAGATGGCCTCTCTGGTGTGAGGAGCTGGGGGGAAGACCCTCAGTGTGGAGCAACTGAAGAAATCTAGAGGAGAAAACTAATTTGTTAGGTTCTAAAGGCATTCACCTTGGGAGAATGAGAGTGAGCCTGAGAGTCACAAGTCAGAGGTGAGCAAGCCATCTGAAGTAGCAAATAGCACAGGAGTTTTGTAAAAGGAGAATTACTAGGAGAGCTTATGTGTAAGCATGAGCAGGAGAGTGCATTCCTGCTGATAGAGCTTTGGTTCAGAAAAGGAAGACTTCTGGTTGAATTAACAATTCTGTCTGCATCTAGTATGTACTTACCCTCTGTTTATTGTGTTCATTTTCTTCTCTGTTGTTCTATGTTCTGTTTTTGAGTCAAGCCGGTTATTGCCTGCCATCATTTTATCCTTTTCCATGTGTCAACCCACTGTGAGTGAACATTAAGAGGAATTGGTCAATGTGCCTCGGTTTTAAGTCTCTCCACATGAGCCACAGGTATGGCTCATGCATGTAAACAAAGTGAGTGGCAGTTTCTGGAAATAGCACTCCCACTGTAACCATCACACAGCATGGTGCTTTTCATACTGTTTAAAATAGGTGTCAAAATTGTCTCACTTGATTAAAAGAATATTCCGGAGTAGCTTGTCAGCTCTGTTATAATTTTCAAACAAATTAAGGTGATTTTCTTTTTTAACTGTAACAATCTGGAGTGTGACAACAAGTTGAGATATTAGTAAGGCCATTGGGAAGCTTTGCTAGGCTGTGCATTTGCATTTTAATGTCTAGCAGCAAACAGCTCTTAAGCAGAGTTCTGACGCATCTTTTATGTTCGACGTGCACCAGGCAGTGCCAAAATATGTATGAGTGCAGATGTGCTGAGCAAGGCTTAAAGAGTTGTGACAAGTATCTGTTTAATGTACTTGAACATTTAAGAACATTTTGGGAGCATGGCAAAAATGAAACCTTTGCCCCTGATAGTTTACTGAGCACAACTAGCAATTTACAGATGTAAAATAGATTCATTGCTTTTTCACAGGATAAAAAAGGAAGAAATGTATGGTCTCTATTCTTAGATCCTTCACTGTATCCTTTTTACTACAGCCATTATTGTCTTTGTGATTACACAGGCCAGTTGGTTTTCTGAGTTAGGAAGAACATCCCTAAAAATAACTGTGGTGGTGTTCCAGTTGGGAGTGTTTTTAGGATTTGACCCAAACACACCTTCTTTGAAACATATATCCAGATTATGAAGAGAGGTGAAAGCATACATTTGGGAAATTTCATCTCCAAAAGATAGGAACAGCCTCTGCTAAATCCCATTTCTCATGTGCATAGAAACTGCACTTGTTTTGCAATTTGCATCATAGAGGAAGGAATGAAAATTGTTGTTTGTCTGCTCAAGGGCTAGCTGATTTTAAACTGGGTGACTTTCAACTCAATCATTCTTCTTCAAGTTTTCTGCTGTGCAATTTTTGAAATTCAGGACTACCTTGACAATTCTTTTACAACCTAGACCTTAGAGGTCCAGATAACATGTATCAGGGCATAGGTGCTGCCATAAAGCAATGTATATGACGCACTTGTTTAACAGAGACAAATTTCCTCCCTTTAGCTGCTGTTGGAAATTAACTTGTTTGCTTGTCTGTGTTTCTCTAGCCTGAGCACAAGGAGGGATGGGAGAGCAAAGATTAGGTGCAACTACTCCATAGCACATGAAACCAGTTTCTTGACTAAGTCCTAGGCACTGCTCTTTAAAACTTACTAACTTCAATGGGAATTACACAGGCAAGCTAAGGCTTAGAATGGCTGGAAAGATGAGAGGATATTTGCTACAAAAAATAACAAAAAATATTTCATCAGATATTAATGCCTTTGTTATGTAGTTATTAAATAGATCCTTTATCTTTTCATAGTTAGGTTGCTCAGATTTCCCACTCCACACAGACTCACCAACTCCTCCTAGACCATTAAAAATTATGTTGATCAGAAAATGATCCAAGTAAAAGAAAACCTGCAATTCTACTAGTTAACATTGAAATCACAGAATTACTTCAGTGGCTCTACTTTTCATATTGGGAATTGCAGTATACCGACAGTGACTGGGGAAACAACTTCTCAGTATTTGCCTTGCAGTTAGAGACACTCTCATGAATTTTTGAGGTCTGTGATGGCAGTGTTCAAGGCTCTTGTCTCTTGGTTATTAGCATGGCATTCTTTGAAAATCACTAAATGATAAGTCAGGTGCTTGTTGCTGCTTTAATCTTTTCTTCAGCTGAAAAAACCTCTGATTTTCATGTATAATGAAGAAGGCTTAAAGCTCCAATTCTTTCTTTCTCTAGGGAGGAGCCTGTTTAATAGTTTTATCACTTTGTGTTTCATATCCTATTCACTCCCTGACAGCAATGGTTGTTTGAAATGCTTTTGGAATTGTCTGAGACAAGCTTGTGATGCTCACTAGTTTTTTTCTCACCTGCTGAAGACCACTTGTTTTTAACACCATCACTAATCCCAGGAGATTTTTGAGGCCAGTGTCAGTAACAGTGGATGTAGTCATTGAAGCAATAACCTGGTAGCTCCTGTAAAACCTAGACAAGCTGTATGAAATGCCTTGTAATGCAAGGAATGTTCTTTCACTTGTCAGTCTTGATATGACTGGTTGCAAAGCTATTGACGTGTTGCTGCTCAGTGCATTGCTCCCATTATGAAGCCTCATGATCTATTAGCTGTGCCTGAGTGATGCTTTCCTTCAATTTGAGCCCTTGAGAAGAAGAGAGAGGAATCTCCTAGTTTTCCTCTTTATTCCTTTGTGGCATGCAAACCACAGGCTGGCCCAACTCTTGTGTTACTGTCTATCCTGTCTGCTTTGGCCAGTAGTGTTACCTGACCACTGTGTTAAACAAGAAAACACTACATGCTGTGTTTCTGAAGGACAAACTGAAAGCTTTTTCTACAGCAACTGTGTTGTGGTATAATATACGTATGAGTGAGTAAATAAAAATTGTTGGAAAGCAATATTATGTAATCAAACAATCTTTTTTTACAAATACATTTGTAAAACAGAAGGGCAAGACAGTAAATTGAGTCAAATATTTGCAGTGCAAAATGTCTTCATGGCACCTGTGAGGTTACAGCATATACAGTGGGTTATTACACATGCACATTGTTTCTTTCCATCCTTCCTACTGCTAATTAGTTGTCAATCTTTTACATGAGTCCCATGCTAAACAATTACTTTGACACTTCTTTCATGGTCTTGATTATTTCCATTTCAAGTAATTACAATAACTTAGAAACTACAGAACTGGATTGATAGCAACTAAAATGTTCACAATAATACAACTGTAGACATGGGAATTCCTTGGAATGGGAGAAAAGTTCATATTCTTGCCCTGTTTTGACTTAGATAAAGACTCTGACCTTTATTCCTATTTTAAATCGATACATATGTAGGTCAGATGTCTCAAAACCTCAGTGATCCTGATACCAAAAATCAGATGAGCCAGTTCACAGTTCCTCTTTGCAGGAATACCTGACAGAAACACTTTCATGTAAAGAAGAGAATTGTATCGCAACATTTTCTGCACAGTGACAGTGATCTTGAATGTTCTAGTAGGTTTAAAAGCTTTTCTCCTTGTCTTGAATTTTGCAAGATAATTTAGGTCTGTTTTTTTCTTTTATGAAGTGCAGGGAGAACAGAACCATAGGGCTGTTGTAGGTCTGGAAAGAGTGGTACTGAAACTTTGGTTGGTTGCATGTGGGCATCAATCCTCTTGAAATCCTGAATGAAAGGTGTCTCCAGAGGCCTGTAATTTAGTTAATCTCCAGAGTTTTCTTCTTGTGTTGTGACAATGTGACTCAGATTGTTCACCTTCCCAAGCTAATACAGAAATGAGGATGAGTTCCTTAGCCAAAGCTGTGTCAATTAATACTTTTTCCCTTCAATTCATCCCTGGCTACGTTGGCAGAAGGATGATGATCCTCATGCAAGTGAGACTGTCATGGTTGGGGAATAGCTGCTGCTACTGTTTTGCAACACCACAACAGTTGTGGTAAAAGCACACACAATGCTATGGGTGACTGAAGTGTGTAACCACTTGTGAGCATGCCTTATAGCTGTATTACTTGTGCAAGGTGATTGGGATACAGCCTCTAGTGAGGCAGACAATCTGTGCCAAATAGACGTAGACATAAGATTCTTCTCCATTCTCTGTCTCCTTTTTACCTCCTTCCATGAGGAAACTCAAGGGATTTCCAGTGGTCATGGCAAGGGGATCAGAGCAAAAATACAGCCCTACCTCTGACAGGCAGGTCACCAAGCTGGCCTAGCAAACAGCAGGAGGGTATGCCCATCTCCCTCTGGCTGCACACCATGGCTGGCTGCATAGTTTTTTGACAGGGAGACTTGGCAGTACTTCTCGTGTCCGTGGTTCAAGTGTTTGTCTTCACCCATGTCTGTATCCACAGTGAGTGTGAACCTTTCCTTTTCCCATGTTCCCTTTGGAATATGTTGGTGCATCAGGTAAGAGGAAATGCTAGTAGGTTCAACATAGCCCTGACATATGCAGAGGGCAACCAAGCAAGTCTTGTGCCCCTTTATGTAGGGAAGTTGTCAGCAGAAAGCTGGCACCATGAATGTTTTTTCTATCTCTGAAAGAAAAGCTAGTGCTGGCACTGGCAAGAGCTGCTGTCAGACCCCTCCTGCAGGAACAAACAGATGTGAAGTAACATTTTCCAAGTGATTTTTGGAGTCCACATGACACAGAATTACCTTCTGAAGTCACTTTTGAAACTGTTCCCTGGTAGTTCTGGGAATGGGACTCCTGCCTGGATCTTTATTTTGGAAACTCTGCCTACTCGTGCCAATATATGAGGCTGTGTCACAGCACTGTGCCTGCTTCATCTCTTGTCTTGAGGATCTGTCATCTATGGGAGGCCAGAAGCAGTGGCAGAAACTTCAGCCTTGACTTTTATTTGTTTGCAAAATCATTCTGAAGTTTACTGTGGGCCTTTGGATGTGCTTCATCTACTT
The DNA here is from genome assembly GCA_013401255.1 of Urocolius indicus. NCBI lineage: Eukaryota > Metazoa > Chordata > Aves > Coliiformes > Coliidae > Urocolius > Urocolius indicus. The sequence goes on along the minus strand of WBNH01000520.1, from coordinate 85,595 downwards.
AGCTATAAGTATGGTGATGTAAAGCTCTCCTGTCCAGGACACAGAAGCAATCCAAGGAGGTGCTTGTTTTGTGATTGCTTTGATTTCTGTTAATGTTCCCACATTTATAGGGACTAGGTGAGGTATAGTGTTTTGGTGTTGTTTGTTCTGTTTTTGCAAGTCGTCTTTCTCACTTGGCCTTCTTGTGGGTGACTCTTTAAATTAGACAAGACAGAAAGCTGCTGGTTCAGTCCGTGTTTAACTGTGTGCTTGTTATTGCATCTCCTGTTTTTCTTTCTGGTGGGTATTTTTAACTTCTCTCGTGTTGTCAGCAAGTGTTTCCTTTTGATTCCTGAAAGTGCAGACTATAAAGTTTGGATCCAGAAGGAGCCAAGTTGTGCGAGTGCCTTTCCCCTTGATATTCAAACCTCGATGTGAAACCACTGGTGTTGCAAGTATTTTGAAAGTTCAAATCCTTCCCAGGACAATTGTATACAGTTTAGGATAATGAAGAAAAACAAAAAGCACAGTTTCACAGATGAATAACCTAAAATTTCTGTTTTGTCTTGTTTGAGAGCCATTCTGAACCAAAACCTCTGGAAGAGTTTTGTGCAACTACAGTCTCTGCTTAGCACAGCAGCTGTTTCCAAATGGTTTGGTCAGACTGCCCAAAAGATCCTGCTCCCCCTTTCATTGTTTGTCACAACCATTAGTAATAAACCAAATAATGTATAATTATGATAAATAAATACCTATTGCTAAAGCAACAGTCATGTGATAGAGCATTTCAAAAGTACGTTCACAAGTTACTGCTTAGCAGGTTGGGTTTTAGTTTTCTGTATGGATATTGTGTGTAGTTTCCTGTGGCTTGGCTGTTAAATAGAAATGTGTATGTTCTGGTTGTATTTTGCCTTGGAGAGTTGATGTGGACCCAGAGTCCAGCAGCCAGGTCTCTGTCTCCCTTTTCCCAAGGAGTTCTGCAAAGCATTGCCTTTTCCCCTGAGCAGCCATTTGACGAGTGTCCTGTGCTACTGCTGCTTGTTTCTGGTGGTGAAAATCCATTGTCTGAAAACCATTAGCAGACCCTGGGCCCCAAAACCATGAAAGCTGTATGTTTTTCCTGTCTCCTCATAAATCCTAGGTCTGAGGTACCGTGACCTCAGTCACTGATAACATTTAGCCCTCTATTTTCTGCTGAATGGGATTGCTAGCAGCTAACCATCCATGTTTCACTGAGCAAATTCACTAAATTCATGATTATAATCCTATCCATGGCTGATAACTGCTTACATGCATGCTGGAGGCACAGTAGGTATTCGATTTCTGTAGAGAATAAGCCAGTAATAATTCCAAGGACTTCTTAAATGTTGTTAACAATAGATGAAGACCGTGAAAAAATTTGCTTACATGCTCTACAAAAAGGACTTGTGAATTGTTTTCACCTTTCTGGGGCCAAATTTTCCTGTGGTACTGAAATAGATTATCTTGCTTGATTTGCCCTGTGTTTTTGTTATAGGTGACAGCTTTAACAGTTTCCTCAGTATTTCTGTTCATCCAAGGACCTGTGTAAAATACATGTCCCTTTCCCTAGGTCTGTGAATAACCTAGGTATCCTTTGTAACACACTCCTCTGTAACATCTAAGGAATCAACATTCCTTTGGTATTAAGCAAAATCCTCTCTGGTCCCTTAGAACAGCTCTTTAAATGGATAACACTAGTGAGGCACGTGCCTCCCTGACCACTCCATGCTTACAGAAGGAATTAGATTCCTCAGGCTCTACTCTTCAGTAGAGGTTCTGGCAATCATAATTCATGTACTCTTTGAGACCAGACCTTTGTTTGTTGATTTCTTTTAATGCAACAGAAGATGTGCTGATCACATTTAATGAATGCCCCAGAGAGTGTGTGTGCATGTAATGACTGCAGCTCCCATGCTTTGGGTTTTCTTGTTATAGATCTGTAACTACAAGTACAGTCCCTTTGCTCTTGTGGGTTTGGCTTTTTTTTAGCTATGCCCTTGTATCTCTGAGTGCTTTCATGTATCTGGTGGGGCATTTTAACTGCTCTGTCCTTCCTCTAAGGGTATTCCAGTTTGTTTGACTCCAGGCTCCAGCATTCTTCAATAATCGCTTGGAGCCAAGCTGCCTGGAAGCCTTTGGGTTCCTTGGGTGCCTGACTGTCCAGTACTGCATGGTGTAAACCACTCCATAGCAGTTTGGTGTCCAATTACAAATGCTTTTCATCCTGGAGACTCTTAGCTACCCATATCCATTACTCCTTTTCTGAAGATCATATATTTTAGCTTAATATTTCTGCTGTCAAAACACAGAGGACCAGAGATTCTCTGTGCCTTTGTGGAAATGAGGTCAGTCAGCCTTGCTGATAGGAAATCTATTCATATTCCTCATTTCAATCAAAGACTGATAAGACAAATATCAATAGAGACGTCAGAATAGATCTCAGGACAACATCTGCCCCTGTGTAGCAAATTTTCTTCCTCATTTTTTTCCCCTTTTTGCTGTATGATTCTATTTGATGTCCTTAACTTTCTTAGTTATGTGCCTGTGTTTAAGTGTTACTTTAGCTTTCGTCATGCTTGTATAACCATGCACTCCCTATTATACAGACATAGTAGCTTGCTGTGGCTTTGTCTTGAAGGTTTGAGTTTACAATTCCCTGCTTACCCTTGACATGTTTAACTTTGACATAAGTCAGTCATTTCAACTCACATCCAGGAAAAAATATCAAACTGAAAAATGGGTTTTATTTCCTACAGCAATAAGAAAAAAAAGCCTCCATTGCAGTAAGCCTCTAAGGACATGAAGCACACAGATAAGCAGTAATTACACAACAACACGTTTTGGCAAAAGTCTGAAAAGTACAGCACAATAATAAAGTGCTGAGAGTTTCTCAGTCCAGTTTCTGATCTGCTGCAGAAGGAAAGCAGTGTGCAGATGATGGTGATGATTATTTCTCCCTACACACTACAAACCCAAGATTTGCTGTCAGACAGCAAATCTGCTTTAGATAAGGTTAATGATTTTTTTTTTTACCTTGCCTTGTGTTGGAGGGCAAGAGGCAGAGGAATGTGATTCACTTTCTGGGGTCAGTGGAGATGTTGACTAACATATTTCCCATTATGGCAAGGCCTTGAGATGCCGACTTTGATGTCTTTGGCTTTCTGCATGAGCCATTTTATTGATCCACTTTCTTAAAAAAACTGTTGGCTTTTTTCTAGAACTGAGAGGTACTAAAAGTTCCACTAGAACTTAGGGAAAAGCTTCTTGAAGTGTGAGGGAGTCCTGGCACTGGCTGCACAGGGAGAGTGTGGAATCTCCTTCTCTGGATGTTTTCAAAACCCACCTGGACACGTTTTGTGTGACCTGATCTAGGTGGGACCTGCTTGAGCAGGGGTTGATCTTTAGAGGTCCTTTCCACTCTCGATCATTCAGTGATTCAGTGAAAGGTAGAATACGAGGGTGTTTTGGGGCCCAAAAGAGGGGGCACTCTGCTGACCATTCTATAGTAAAGACTACTTTTGTGGTATGGCTGCCACAGCTAGGGAGACTGCATTCAGTGACTCATTTGTCCTTCCCAGTACAGCTCTTCAAAACAAGTAGTGGTTTGTGTCAGTTGCCTGCCACCTGCCTCAGCCCCCAACTGTCTCTAAACAGAGCATCCTACAAGCTAGATGCTCTGGCATTCACTGTTTTACAAGGAAGTGCTTGGATACTTTGACCATAAGTGCTAATAAAAAGTGAAGTGCTGTGGGATGGAATTAGAGGAACTCTCATAGCAAAAGGCCAGTTAGATTCCCTGTAAACAATTTGCTCTGTAGTATGGCATTGCTGCCTGATTATATATTCCCTAATAACAATGTGTTTGCTCAGTCTTGTTTGTGAGGCATTTGCTAATGAAACATTCACTCTTTTGTGTAGCTATAGCTTTTAGCGTAATGGAATAAAATGCTTTCTCTGTTCAGATGAGTATTAAAAACCTCAAACATGTTTTTTTTTTTCCTCCCAAGATATTAAGGATGACTTATCACTGTTGTTGCTATCATTTCTGATAGTTGCAATACTTACTTGGATGAATATTTGATTTGTTTTGGGCTCAGATTTTGTTTGTGGGGGAAAATGTTAACCATCATAAGAAACCAAAAAAGGAAGCAGTTAAAAAAGAGGGAAAAAAAACCACTAAGCAAAAACCATTTGGACCAATATTGCTGTTGTGATGTGGAGAGTCATGAATCTATTAGAAAATCCTGAGTCCCCGCTCATTGGGGAAAAATATTGACAGCAATGACTCCTCAAAGTTGTCTGTCTTGGGCTGTACGTTCACAGAAGCCCCACTTTTGTGAGCTTTACAGGGAGATGCACCTTTAACAGTGGTCATTGTTGCCATCAAACCAATACTCACATGAGAAATTCTACCTGGCAACAGAAGACTGGAGATGTGCATACTGTGCATGGAAACATGTGGTCCTAATGGCGTCTCAAAACAGTAGTCAGTAAAACATGCTTTAGAAAAAGGTGTTTGCAAGTTTAAATTCTAAAATGTAAAGTAGTCAAGTAGTTTTGTGGCAGGACAGTGGAGTTTGACACAATTCAGAATGTTTTGATCTTGATATTTATAAACATGACTACTTTTTTCCCCTCAAGAATATCTTGTCTTATGAAATACTTTGGCTAAAGATTAGTTGTTAATATTTTTTTGATATTATGTAGTATGTCCTTTCTCTGTTCTGACAGCAGTAAGCAATGATTTCTGGCTGACTTGGCATTCCCAGAATAACAGAATCACAGAATCTCAAGGGCTGAAAGGGACCTGGAAAGCTCATCCAGTGCAACCCCCCCCGCCAGGGCAGGACCACCTGGAGTAGGTCACACAGGAAATCATCCAGCTGGGTTTGGATGTCTCTAGAGAAGGAGACTCCACAGCCCATCTGGGCAGCCCCTGCCAGTGCTCCCTCACCTCAACAGGGAAGAAATTCTTCCTTGTGTTTCTTTGGAACCTCTTCTGTTTCAGCTTGTACCCATTGCCCCTTGTCCTACCATTGGCCACCACTGAGAACAGCCTGGTTCCATCCTCCTGACACCCACCCTTGATGTATTTGTAACCATTAATGTGGTCACCCCTCAGTCTCCTCTTCTTCAAGCTGAAGAGTCCCCACTCCCTCAGCCTGTCATCAGAAGGGAGATGCTCCGCTCCCTTCATCATCTGTGCTGAAATCTCTCGAGTAGCTCCAAGCAACAAATAGCTCTGAAAGTCTCCCCTCTCTGCCTCTTGCTTCTAGCCTGAATAAGTCTATTCATTTGATTTTTTTTCCCCTTTGCTGGATATCTTCCCATCTTTTTTTATCTTTACATATTGTGCTGATGTCCTTATTGAAATAGGCTTGGCAAATTATATGCAATAATCGGTGTAGGGGCAGAGTACTGGTGTTTCTTACCAGCAAGAAAGATGAATATCAAGGCTAATAGTGTTAGTTCCAATTCCACTTTTACAAGCGAGCATCTTGTGCCACGTTGCGTTGACAACATGGTCTTGTTTGACTGCCCGCTGTGATACTCAGGTCTTCTTGAGTGGTTGCAGATGACAGATGAATCACATGTGAGCAATACAGATTGCTTTTTCCCTGTGTTTTCAGTCTGAGTTCTTAAAGCAGAAATTTGTCTTGTGTCTTACTGTGGCTGCTTGCTGTTCTGTTGGAGAGTCCTCCCTATCATTCACACATGAAGCTGAATATTTCCATGCAGATCACAAGCTTTGCTACCTTGTTATTCCTCCAGATGGTTTACAACTCGGATATAGTCCAGCCTGTTGTTCTGTAGCTACTGCCCTGAAAATATTTGTTTATATACTACCTTATCAGTTCCCTTGGCAAGGAATTGGGCCAAAACCTGAAACGAAAGTAATTAAACTAAGCAGACATTTGGGCTAAACTTAGTTTTATTTCTCCTTTCAGAGTTCTAAGTGAGTTTCCCAAATGGAATTTTAAGTTGTGAAAGAAGACAAGTTCTTAGACATTGAGATCATGAGGATTGTAATTTATCTACATATATTTCTGTGAAAGAAGAGGAGGTAATGCAAGACAGGATGGAATATCAGAGAAAAAAATAGATTTACATGAGGCAAACAAAATATCTATGGAAAAATATGGCAAACAACTGAAATGTCACAATTTCTGTAATAATTTTCAAGCATCTGATGCTATTTCTCATGGTTTTAAGCAGAATATTACTTTCAAATATTCCACACCAATTACTTCATCTAAAACTGTATTGTAAAGAGAGATAATGTCAAAATACTCCAGAAAACAACCCATTCCAAGACACTGTGACACACAAATTATGTCATAAGCTGTGTGTTTTAACTAGTATTTCTTATCACTTTGGTTTTTCACTTTTAAGCCTCTTAGTTGAAGGAATTACTTGTAATCAGCTCACTAGAATTTTTGATCTGTAATGCTCTATGAAGAGAGATTAATTTGACATGGCACGTGATATAAGTTGTTTAAGCCTCAATAGCTGGTGTGAAACTGGCATGTGGTTGAGTGTGCTTCTGAACTGAAGTAAAAACTTCAGTTGCCATTTCTACAGCTCATCTGCTACTGCTTGCTTTGAGTGGGATTCACTACTGTCCTGTTTCATGAACTGCTTTGTGCCCTCCTGAGCCACTTCTTTGTGATTGTGGAGACTGCAGTGCGATGGAACTGAAATCCACTTTTCCTGGCAGAAGTGAGGCTTCATATTTTGTGATGGCTTCAATACTTGGTTCAGAGGTACTTCTATACAGCAAATAAGACATTGCAAACTAACAGGGAGAAAGAAAGGTAATCCAGTTAAGACTACAGGAGAGTGTCTCAGAGTGAGACTTGGCCATTATGGTTTTTTAAAGTCTTTCTTAGAAAATCTAGCAGTTCACATCCTTGAGTGAACACATGGCACTGTGACTTTTAACTCTTCTTTCTGGAGTATGTTTATAATGTTGTGGTGAATCCCCTGTGCCTCATATCTGCACCATTAAATATAAACTGATTTCTCAGATCCATAAAAGCCATAATCATTATTTCCTCTCTCACATTTATAACAACATACTCTGGAGAGATGATGCCAGGTGTGCATCCAGCTGGAAAGGTAGGGAAATACCCAATGGACATGGCAATATGCAGCTCCAATAGCCTGACTGCTACTTGCTTAAAGGGTAAGCAGTCACCCCAGATGGTGTGGGGAAAGAACAGAGAAATTCTCAACCTTCAAAGATTTCATGCAAAATCTTAATTGCAGTGATTCCAGGTGAAAGGATTCCAATTTGGGACAAAGACACTTTGTACTTTTCTACAACTCTAATGAATTCCACTGAAATATTTGCAGCATGGCTTGTTTTGCTTAGTAAGCTAATTTCCACACATTAATACACTCCATGGAAAAGAAAACAATGACAAGATTATATATAGCCTAAAATAATCTGAGTACTTGAGAGAGGATTAAAACTAGTAGAGGTCATACATCTAGTGGTAAGTACAGTTAAAAAACCATCATCAATCTAATGTCTTAGAGTGTATTATTCCATCGGTGATTTAGCGTGACAGGAAAATCACAGCGAAACTCCTCTGAAATTAAGCTGTTTCTCTGATTTAGATCCAAGTCTTTGAGAAAGGAGAAAGTGAAGAATCTTTTCATTCTTTCTCTCAGGTCTGTTGGTGTGCATCCCTGTAACATCAAGTCATTACTACTAAATAGATTAAGAACCCGCATTAAATGAGTGTGATGATGATCCTTAATCCAACACAAATATGCACTCCAGAGATGTCTGCTTCTTTTCCTTCTTTTTAGACTCTAGTTCAAACATCCTATCAAGGGCACCAGCCACTGAGAAATGGGCCTTTTTAACAATCAGACCACATAGGAGACTGGGCTGGGGACTACGCCACGTGTGGATAAAAGCCTTTGACGCAGAGTGCTTAGCACAGACGTGCAGGGTAGCTCAGTGAGAATCTGAAGGCAATGGGTTATACAGGAGCCAGATCTGGCAGATTTCACTTCCATTACAAGAAATTAATCCCTTGTTCAACAAACCCAAAATAGAAGCTCTTTTGCTTGCCTGGTAATTAGTCTCTTGCATATTTGCATCTCATTGGCTTTTTCTCTACGCTTAATGGCGCAGCTGCTCTTCGCTCATGATAAATTAGGATGAGGATCAGGAAAACATATCCATTTGGTAGTAATGGTGTGTCTAATCCACTTGTTGCCTCTTGAGTATCTCGATCATAAAGGTAATCTCTATTAGTTCCAGGAATGCCTCGCTTCTTTCCTTCCTCTTTTACTCTTCCCTATTAGTTGAAGTACAGCTGTAATGAAATAAATTTCCACATCAGCCACCTTCTACTGACATCTCAGCTATCGTTGAAAAGTTCATGCATCCCATCAGCCATTCTGAATTGGCACCTGCACAAACCTTCAAATAATAAGAAGGCAAAAGATGAGCAAAGTAGGGAGCAAATGACTGATGCAACTTAAGCAAGGAACCTAATTTTGCTCTATTGCCCTCCACCTACAAGCTTCATATAAGCCAAATGAATATGATCTATAGCTGGTGCTTCATGTGATGTCTGAAACTCTTCCTTTCCCAGCATGATTTCTATGCACACTGCTTTAGCCAACAGCAAAACCAGGCAGAACCTAGTGCTTAACTCTCAGCCTTTAATGGAAATAATGAGTAGAGAGAAGAAGTGAATATAAACAAATTGCTAACTCTTCAATTTGAATAGGTAATGAGAATTTAGGGTCTTAATTAGGGGAAAAAAGCGTCAGTGATAATTATGAGTGATGGCAGAACTGTCAGCCACCAGGTCTAAGATAGGCGCTTCATTTGTTTGAGGGCACAGGGAGTCAAATAGCCAGAGACAACAGGTCACAAACCAAAGGATAATTAAGCCAATATAGGATGCATGAAATTAGAATGAAAAGTTGGAATTGGAACTCGTTCTGTACCAGGTTATATTGTGTGAAATCATTGCAAGAGAGCAGGAGCCACAAAAGTAGCTCTGTCACTAAAATGTTAGCAAGGAATTGTACAGTTGCCTTACTTTTCTAATGCTGAAATCAGTCTCAGCACTGAGTTCCTGGGAATTACAGTCTGGTTGGGTAGTACAAATAACTTTTCTTGGGTAGATTGTCTTGAAGCTTACATTGTTCATACTAGTTTTTTCTTCAGCTTGTCTGTCTTTGAAAGTATTTACACTTCTGTCTTTGTTTCAAATATCAATATTTCTCTATTTCTGTTCCTATTTTCCCTTTTGATTTGAAACTGCTTCTTGCTAACAGATTGCTGATGTCAGGGTTTAGAATTTGAGATCAAATTCTTTGCAGAAAAAAAAAAAGAGCAAACTGAAGTGCTTGTTTTGAGCCCTGCAACCTTAAAATGACACATTACTTGCTCTTTTACACAGACTGATCAGGAATTATTGAAAATGTTCTTGGCATTTCTGCATTTTTTAGTTTGACATTCATTAGGCCAAATGAAGTCATAAACCTGTGGGTAGAACTAGAAGACTCTAAAAAAATAATTCTAAGAAGGTGAAAAGTTAAAGTAATTAGAATGAAAAAGAAAAAAAAGCATTGCGTGCTGTAAATAGTTTGTTGCTGTAGCATGAAAACCATTAAAGTCACATTTACAATTTGCAGTATCTGAATGGATGTAAAACCAGTTTCCTATTTGCTACGTGACATAGTGTTGAATTCTGAGCTGAGCTCACAGGACCACAACATAGACAGGTCGATTAAAACAGCCCAAATCCTTACTGGTGAATTGAGTCCACACAGCTCATGAGCAGAAGAGTGAAAAACAGGCTAGCTATAAACACTTAAAAGCTCAGACAAAGCACAACCAGAAGCTGTGTTGAGGGGGAAAAATAAACCCCTCTGTCATCAAAGAAACTATTGCAGAGTAAGGTGAAGAATTAACTAGTTGAACAGTACACAGTTGCAATCATTAGCTAGTTTAACTTAGAATGACATTTTTATGTGCTATGACAAATTTAAAGAGACTTTTCCTCTCTAAGCCTTATAAGGGCCCTCAGGACCTTTTCTGAACAACAAGGCAAAGGAAAGGGATGGTTCTAAAATATATTAAAACAATTGCTAAAAGTGCCCATGTTTATCTGCACACTCCAGAGAATTTAAAAGCTGCAAGAGGTGTGGAAAAGCCTGAGATGAATTGCTGAGATATTCTTTTTCCTACTCAGTAGCTGTTTGCCCTTATTTGAGACAGAGGCATCCACTGGGATTTAGCTGAGTGTGGTATCATTGCAGTCCAGCAAACAGCAAAACAGAATTGCAGTGTTGAGGATGCCCTGGGCTTTTTTTCCAGCCAACATCTGACAATTGGTTTGAAAAGGATGAGAGTTAGTTGTTTGCTTCCTTCTGAACTATAAAGATGAGGGTTCACTGTTGATGAACAGTGTTTGGAAATAATAAGGTTTTCAGTGTGCAACTTATATTTTCTTACTCAAAGGGAGGAATTTACTTGATTCAGAGGAGAAAAAGAAATAGAGCACAGCAGGTTTGTCCCATCTCACTTGCTAATTGCACAGAGAGGAAGAGTTTCACTCCTACCACCTTCAATTCAAGCAGCCCTCTTCTGTGGGCTCCACCAGTGCCATGTCACAGATATTTGGATCTATTACAAATTCATGACTTCAGGAAAATGTGGAAACCATGTTGTTTGTGGATGCATAAGATAGTATTTTGTTGGTTTAGAGTTGTACCTTCATTAGTTTTCTGATGTCTATGGCCTGGCAAAAGGGAATTCTCTTTCCTCGTTGCACACCGGGAGCTTAAAGGAGGATGATTGTCTTTGAAGAACAGGTACCAAATTAAGAGCATAAAGAGAGGAGGAATGTAGGGTATGATAGTGCACAGTGGGTGAGATAAATGTTTCTTCAAGTACATGAATTCCTCTGCCTCACTAGTTATTAATATAACAATTGTAGAACTAGAACGTCCTCCTACTGTAAACCCTGAACAACCTTTTCTCATTAACTCCTGGTTTCATAGAAACTAGGAACTTTTGCTAAAACATTAGGGGTTTTCCCTATACACTGTGTGTCAACTTGTGACTATGAGACTCCAGAGGTCTTGTTCAACCTCAGCTCTTCTATACTGACATTCCCTGCCTTGCCAGTTGTGCAGGATAAAGGGAAGATGACCCTCAGGCAGTACTGAAAAGCCTGTGTTCCCGATGAAATCAAAGGAGATGATGTCAGCCTACCTTACTAGTCACCAGACCTTATCTCTGACAACTCCTGTCACTTATTCTAACAAAGTGGCTGGTCTAAATGCATTTACAAGTCTAAAAATAAGATTTCATTTCAAAATTAGCATATTTTCAATTAAAGCTCTCCTGTCTATTACCAAATGAGAAATATGCATGTTAACTACTAATTGTTCTGTCACGGATAAACACATAAATTACCCTGACAAATGCAGGAATAGAGCTCTCTCAGCACAAGAGCTGTATGGGTGAAAGCTGTGAAAAACCAGGAAGATTGAAAATTGTTTAAACATAAGTTTGGCACTTGAGGAAAGGGGGAAGAAAATGAAGGAGGCAAGATATAGCCATCAAGGCACGGTACAGACTTTTTTTAAGCACAGATCGTGGTGTTGCTTATCTTTCAAAATGTTGTGTTCTGAAGGTTTCCAAAGACAACTTGCTGCAAAGTCATCTTTGTCACTGTTGCAGTGTTTAGATGTCCAGAAGTTACCTTGAAAATACATAAATCTGTGGCTTGCATGCATTGGTAATGTGTTGTCAGCCTCAACTACTGTCCAAAGATGACTTTGAACTGATTGTGAGTGGAATCTGGTGTCCCTTCTCTTTCAAATATGCATTTGTATTCTAATCACTTTTCTTAAGGTATAACAAACTGCTTTGGGATACCTTGTCCCACGTAGTAACTGCTCTGTGCTGGGGATGCTCAGTATCAGCCTGTCTTAGATGAGCCCTATGGGAGTGATGATCTGTGCAGATCACTAGATCAGTTCAGGAGGTTCAGCTTCCCTAAGACACTCCAGATTTGGACAACAAATTCCAGTCTCCCTCTCAAAGCACACAGAAAAATGGTGAAGACATTTGTAACTCTCTAAGTCAAGTTGTCCCTTGTAGATATGCCTTGAAATGTGTAGCTGAAGTTTCTTATTCCTATAAAGGAACGTTCATGACACCAAACTCTGAGTTGGTAAATGAGTTCTGGTTGTGGAAGGGCACAACAGATTAACTTCTTAATAAAGAAATGACTCATCTTATCTGTAAATCTGGAACCAAGCAAAGAATAATAACTCCTGGAGAATTTTGGAAATTGGGAAGAACTTTGTGAAGAAAAAGGATTATCTGGTGATAACTGATATCTTTAGATTTACACTTGGTCCTGGCTGTTACTTGAGTAGAAACAAACACAGGCTATATTTTTATTTATTAATTTACTTGGAAGATATTTTCCTTGCTTAATGCTCTCTGGACTTTGACAGGACATTTGTTTACCCAACCTGTGACTGTTGTTGCCTTGATCACTCTGTTGTGGGTTGGTTTTTTTTGGAGTCATATGTCTAGCAACCAAAACTTCAGTACTCGGAACTAAACTTTTGAAACTAGAGACAAGATCATAGAATCACAAAATGGTAGGGTTGGAAGGGACCTTTAGAGATCATCTAGTCCAACACCCCTGCAGAAACAGATCCACCTAGATCAGGTCACATAGGAACATGTCTTGAAGACCTCCAAGGAAGAAGCCTCCACAACCCCTCTGAGCAGCCTGTTCCAGTGCTCCTTACTGAGATTACAGGTCTTTCTTTTACTGCTTAGGCTTACCAGCACCAAACATTTTATTTGTTGCATATTATTTGCTCAGTTGTCACAATAGGAATAACCTTCATGATCTGATTTCAATGCAAATGATCAAGACGGATGGTGACATCACCAAGAAGCTTCTTTCAGAAAGGTTAATGTACTTGCTAACTAGGAAACCTCATTAGCCATGAAGAAACGTTCTACCTCTAAAGCTCACACCTCTGTAGCAGGGGAAATTGCAAAGTTGCACACAGACTTACAGATATTAATCACCTTTCAGCCAAATGCCTTCTTTCCAAGGAGTTCTTGCACTGCTCTCTCATATCTGTTGCTAAGCATTGGTATTTGCATATTTGCTCTTTGCAGCCTAATTTATTGGCTGTCTAATTTAACTTCATTATATTTAGACTGAAGCTTAATCTGGGGTCTGAACTTCAATCTACCTGTGCAAATAGTTATTTTTTCCCAGCTAAGCTGACACACACACACACTGTTCCATTGAGACTAGCAAGTTAAATTGCAGTGGCGTAGAAAGTTATCACACAATCTTAAGGTTTAGAAGGAACTTGGAAAACTCATCCAGTGCAACACCCCTGCCAGAGCAGGATCACCTAGAGCAGGTCACACAGGAACTCATCCAGGTGAGGTTTGAATGTCTCTAGAAAAAGAGACTCCACAACTCATCTGGACAGCCCCGTCCCGTGTTCCTTACTGAGATCTGTTTTAACTGAGCCTGTTCAGTACCATAGGCTATTCCCCAGGCATTCAGACTGGGTGATACATTACACTGATGCTTGTGTCAAAAGCCCAGATGCACATTTTTGCAAGAATTTGGATCTCTATGTTCTTTGTTTGTTTTCTATAGCTCAGACTTTAACACTCTTATCAATAAGTCTGTAATAACTTCACTATTCAATAGATAGCACCATCACTACCATTTCTTTTAAGAGGCATGTTTACAGGTAGTGTCAAGAAGATAGATAGGCTAAGCACTAGTCAGAGATACCAGGTGGGTGGATGGGCAGCCAGCCAGTCTAATCAAGTTGAGATCATAGGCACAAGATATACTGCCCACCTCCAGTGTTTTCTCTCCATGCTACCCCTCACAAAGAGCTTTTCAAAATACACCACATTATAGTACTGGGCTCTGGTCTCTTAGTGTGCAGCTTTAACTGTGTTTGATCACCATATCTATTAACATTCCTTCTAAGGGTGAAATATCTACACTTTAATAGGTTGATGAAGGGCTATAGAATATATATTTATTTATCTATGCATTATTTACGTTGTTATATGTGTTTAAACAAAGGTAATTCTCTTAATCTGATCCAGTTTTATGTTTTCATTTCAATTGGTTATGCAATAGATACGCACCGTGGGGTTACTTACTGAAGACTATGAAGGGGTTTCTTTCCTGGTACAGTATGCTCAGCTTCAAGGCAGGGAAGCTTCTCCAGCATCTTTTACGCTCTGCCTGACTGAGATCTCTGGGTTAGCCCATAACTTTTGTCATCCACTTAATGCACATTTAGAATATCTGTGCTTCAGAAACTCTATACAATATTAATGAGATACTTTGCTTTTCTTTAGCTGCAGACACTTGAGCATCAAATCAGCCCAGCTCTGTAGTAGGTTTTTAATGGGTTCTTCTGTTTGTTTGGGTTTTGGAGGTTTTTATTTAACAGTTTAAAATGTAATTAGACTATTGATGGGAGACAATTCATATCTCTACTTTAGAAATTCTCCAGTTTCAAAGCTACTTTTCTCATTTTACATGAATTTAGATGGTCAGCTTAAACTCTTCATGAGAAAAGTTTCTTGTTCTGAATGTGACCCATAAAACGAATCATCATGAAATAGTTACTGTACTTGTAACATTGCTGCTGAAAAGGCTCTTGATACTGGTTCAATTAGTACTTGTTTATTTGTTTCCTTAACTCATTTCAAATGTTTGTATGTTTTATCTTAAAACATCTTCAGCTGGATCTCTAAGCAGTTCTATGCTCAGGCTTACCAATGTTTTCCAGGTAAGAGGCTGGGCTACAGCTTTATTGGATGATCTATTAAGATAGGATCAGCAAAGACCAGAATCGTTTGTGAGGCAAGCAGAGAGCAAGTAAGGATTGGAAGATTTATTTGGAATTTGTTTTCCTTCCTTTCTTAAGAGAAAATTCTGAGAGATCTGATGAGAGAGCAAAGAGTTGAGAGGATTTGAAGAAGGTGAATGAGGTTGAAGGGAAGCAGGAGAGAAGTTCCCTTTTCTAGGAAGGATACAGACTCCTATCAGCAGCCACTGTTCTTGCTGGCAGCGACTGGGGATTCCTCTTTTCACTTAAATGCTGTTTTCTGTTACTAAGTGAAATCACAGGAAGAAATTATCTGTTGTGCTGGTCAGACGGGGGCAATATACAGAGCACGGAGTCTGAAAATGTCAAGATACTGCCAATTAAAACAGAAAAAATCAGTTTGGAAAAGGGTTGAGATAAATGTTTTCTTTCAAGCAATGCATAAATGAAGTAAACACAAGCAGACTTGATGGTAGTATGAGTGCTGTTAATGAAAGCTGGCATGACTGTTATGGGCCAGTGTAGATAAATAAACTCTGTAAGAATCAAGAGCAAGTAAACACTTTAATGGAGAAATAATTTGAATTGGCCTGTGTGTTACAAATAACCCCCTAAACTGCTGTTCCTTTCAAAAGACTCGTTTAAAATTAAGAGTTTTCCCCACTGAGTCTTCAGGAGAGAGTTATTCAGGCATCAATATTTCAACATACTATTTTGGCTAAATGTCTTGTGTTGCCTTTTGTTTAGATTATGAGTTTAATCATGCTTTAACTCTATGCTAAAGTTTGATCACTACTTGGAAAAGTTGTGGTGAAAGTGTATCTGCTCAGCAGCACGAGCGTTGGAGTTGCAGATTCCCATGGGAATCTGGTTGCTGAGGGAAGTAACAGCTTCACCTTAAAAGATTTTTAAGAGTAGCAGACTGACTGTTTAACTACTAACACCTAAAAAAACCACCAGCTCTTCCACACCTTCCCTTTCCCAGATAAGATATTCTCCCTTGAGGTTTTCAGTGTTTTCTTAGGCCTTGGGTGTAAATTTGTGTTCGTCACACACTGCTCTCTCACTGGCATTTTCTTTGCAATGTCTCTTTTTGCTATTTATGAAGATCTTGAAAAACACACTTTGGATTGTTTCACTTTCTCTCATCTTTTAAAATAGTGACTACTAGACTTTATTCATTTAGGAACATTAATTTGAGTGCAGACTGCCTCATGGTAGCCTTGTGCAAGTCCAAAATAATCAGCTGCAAATCAATTCTCCTCCTGGTCCTGCTACTTGTAGGCCTTGCCCTTGCTGTTCTCTCCTGCCCCTGGGTGGATTTCACATAGAGAGAGGCTGATGCTTTTAAAGTGTGGAGTCAAGATGTCAAACTGGAGAGGTTGGATGAAGCCAATAGTTTTGCCTCATGTCAAATTGTAAGTAACACAGACTTGTCTCAAACTAAGTTTGGGTCACTGCAGAAAACATAAATAGCTTGGACTGATTAAAACGAATGGGTGATGATGCAGATATCTGCACTTTCAGCTCAACAGCTCAGTGACCCCACTTTCTGTTACCTCCGCACGTCACTAACAGCCAAAGTTAATAGAAACCTGAGTCTTAAAAAACTGTGAATGGATAAAGTGAAGGAGAAAAACAACCATACCACCATATATAGAGTAGGAGAGCACGAGACCTAGGGTAACTGATGGAAAGATTGTGCTAAAAGCTTTAGGCTGGTAAGAACTTTTTAAGTTCCCTCATAACCTTTAATACTGAGCTAAGGCAGAAATAATTCCATTAGGGATGTTATAGACCACCTGCATAAGGATGTTATCTTGTAGTCTTGATGCAGTGCCATGGGAGCATACAAAGGTCCCTTATACTGCTAGAAAAATAAGCATTAGCAATATTTAATGCCTCTGATTCATGGAAGTACTTTGAATCTTAATACAATTGCTATAAAGAGACCTTGGAGAGGAGGGTTTGCCTCATACCAACAATTTCTCAGTTTTATTGTCCACTAAAATGATTTTATAACTTGAAACCTCTGAGTTCATAACAGAAGAATTTAGCTCTTCTCTTTTTTTTTCTACACGTGTGCCTGCTGCGTTCCCTGTTCTTGTCCCTCAAAAATCTTCAGTTACCATTGCAGGTGGTAGAATTTCACTTTCAGTGTAAATTATGCTGAGTTAAAAAACAGTCACTGAACTACAGTGTTAGATAGAACCGTAGAATGGTTGGGGTTGGAAGGGACCTTTAGAGATCATCCAGACCAACCCCCCTGCAGAAGCAGGTTCACCTAGATCAGGTGACATAGGAACATGTCCAGGTGGGTCTTGAAGACTTCAAAGGAAGGAGACTCCACAATCCACTGCTCCATCACCCTAAGTTCTGCATATAAGTAAAACATAGCTTAAAAATCTTGTTGCATCCAGAAGTCTGAATGCCACTGTAGAAATGCTTTTTCTGCCATCCTTCAAAAACGTTTACCAAAAGGTGAAACACAGTGCATGGTATTGCAGAGACTTGGTAATGCTGAAAGAAAAATGAGATGGGTATTAAGCAGGTGGTTTGACATCTCTGAGTTTATAAATGATCTTTGTCAGGAATATCAACCACAATAATACGTATGGCTTTTCTAATTTGAAGAGGTAATTTGAGCAGTTGTCTAGACAAGAAACAATTCTCTGATGCTGATCATATATCATGACATCAAGACAGATGATTGAAGGAATTAGATTTGACAAAAATAATCAAACTCAGACATGTCCAGAGGGAAATTAAATATATATAACCCACTAGTCTGATAGAGTGAGAGAAATGGGCAAAGCTTCTCTCTGAGGTCTTGTATCAGTCCAGTAATGCTTGTGACTGAGATGCACAGAGTTCTCTGGAATGTAGCTGGCCCCAAATTGAAGTGGGTCTGATTTGTCAGGAGAAACCAATAAGTGTCACAGATGATTCCTGCTCTAAGAGCAGAACAAATTGGTATTTGAGATGCTATATGGACAAAATCCTTAGTTTGCATATGCAGTTTGTCATCTCTTGAATTGTTCTGGCCACTCTTAGGGTTTTATTCCTGCTGCCTCGGCTTCTGACTTGGTTTTCTCACAAGCTGAAGAATTTGACTCTCTCATGGACAGAGGAGCACAGAATTTGTGCAAACCATGTTTTGCAGTATCTCTACTTTCTTTGTCTGCAATACTGACTTGGTAATAAATCAAACCATTAAGTTGAATTGTTCCTTAGCCATCATCTCAACCTTTCCCCTTAATATAAGCAGGGAAACAGAGGTGGCAGTTTGAGTTCTTGCTAACTGATACTGCAGTTCTGATCAGACCAAGTGAGATAAGCTACTCTGAACCTCAACATGGTTACCTGCCTTCTCGTTTCTTGCTGCACTAAACTCTGTCTAAAGTCATGTGTTTAAAAACGTTTGAATTGTGGCCCAGGAAGGCTTTATAATGCCTGAAAGAATAAACTGCAGTGGATGTGTAGCAATCCATATACACTCAGTTCAGCAGTAACTCAGGAGGAGTTCAGAGTGAATTTTATACATTGTTGAATGACCTCTGTCTTTTTCTAATCTTTACCTTTTGAGCTGTGTATGTGTATTAGGTATGTGAATTGTTGTCAGTTTGCTTTTCTTCCTTTTTGGGTTTTGGGTTTTTTTGCTGAGAAACCTGAGGTACCTGAGGCTACAAGTTAATTTGTCTTCTGTCAGGGTCAGGAGAAATATAAACTTGCAATTTGTATCAGCTATGAGACACTTAGAAAACTGTGTTCGAGTTGATGGGGCCATTTTTCCTTGTAATCTTCACAGTCCTTCTAGTTTTGACTCCTCTTTGGGCTCTGCTTCTGCCAGAGCTATGTATCTCATGCAAGGTTTTCCCAGGAGCCATTCCTGGCAGCTTAGGGCCCTCGGGCTGCGATTCAATAAATTCCTCCTGTCTTAGCAGTAGGATTTGCAAAAGGCTGCCCTCAGGAGCTGGTTAAGCAAACACATCTTTCTCTGCATTTCAGTCACCTGGGCATATATGTACAGTTTTTTGTTAGATTTCATCAGTTTCAGTACGTTTGTAACAGGACAAGTAAGTACTCTGATGTATTCTACAAAAGTGGCCTTTCCATCAGCCTGTGTTTGTAGCGTTTAGCTGCCTGTTCGGGGTTTTTTCTGTTCAGTGGTACAATCCCAAGCCATACACATATAAAAATGTCACAACCTTATATCCTAAAACCTTTTCAACCTTCCATTGCCAGGGATATCATACTGATAATTGTAGTTAGGTCCATACTGTATATAGGTAAGGCTTGTATCTGACCTATAAAGACAAGTAAAGAGAAGCAGGTTTTTAAGTTTTGCTTCCAAGTCATATTACCCTGCATCCATTCATTTGTATCACCTTACACAATCAACTAAAGCAACCAAGATTACCTGCTAGGTGCTCAATGTTCTTCCCACATCCAAGGCTCTCGCACTGTGTACCCACTGAAAAACATGAAATGTTCTTCTGCTGAGTTAACTCTGACAATTACAATGTGGAAAAGGAGCCACTGGGTGACTGATTCTGTTCTTCGGTGAACCAGGAAGCTTAACGTCCTACTTTGCAATATGCTTTCTATTGTACCCACCAGATGAGTGGCCAAGAAGGCCAATGGCAGCCTGGGATGCATCAAGAAGAGTGTGGCCAGCAGGTCAAGGGAGGTTCTGCTCCCCCTCTACTCTGCCCTGCTAAGGCCTCATCTGGAGTCCTGTGTCCAGTTCTGGGCTCCTCAGCTCAAGAGGAGCAGGGAACTGCTGGAGAGAGACCAGCACAGGGCCAGAAAGATGATCAAGGGACTGGAGCATCTGTCATATGAGGAAAGGCTGCAGGACCTGGGGCTGTTTAGTCTGGAGAAGAGGAGACTGAGGGGAGATCTTATTGACATTTACAAATATCTAAAGGGTGGGTGTCAAGAGGTTGGGGCAGCACTTTTTTCTGTGGTCTCTAGCAACAGGACAAGGGGTGATGGGATGAAGCTGCAACACAAAAAGTTCCATTTAAGAAAAAACTATTTCACTGTGAGGTGAGGGAGCCCTGGCCCAGGCTGCCCAGAGGGGTTGTGGAGTCTCCTTCCTTGGAGGTCTTCAAGACCCACCTGGACATGTTCCTGTGCTATCTGATCTAGGTGAACCAGCTTCTGCAGGGGGGGTGGACTGAATGATCTCTAAAGGTCCCTTCCAACCCCTACTATTCTCTATGATTCTGTAAGTCCAAGTGCCTGTGGGGAGCTTTGGTGAAGCTAACAAACTTGGCAATGAGGAGGTGTCCAACAGCTTGGGACTTCTGTTGGGACTGAAACTGGCCCTATGGCCAGTGATAATTTATCCTTGTAGAGTTTTTTCCAGAATTTCTTGCTTTCAATATTCAAACACTTCCGCACTTGTGTTTTTTCAGAAAGCCTCCAAGTTGCAATCAGCAACTGCCGCTGTGTACATCACATATTTCAACTGATTAATTGTTCAAAGCCTTCTTTCCTCAGAGCAGTTGCTAAAATTAGTAACAGCACAAAAAGACTGTCTGTAAACTATGATAATGTCTAGGAAATAAAATATTAAGTTATTCACTTGGAGTGGAAGTTTATGCAAGCTATTCTGATTTTGTTCAGGGCAGGTTCTAAAGCAGATTAGCTTGCGTTGGTCCATAATTAATGAACGTACGGTGCTTTCAGACCTATCAATGAAAAATAGCTATAACAACTTCTCACTATTATGTTTGTTCACAATTAGAAACTCCAGCATGCTACAATTAGTCTGGAGGATTTCATTAACTATAATCTTGATATAGAACGTTATGAACAAGAGCTCCAATCTGAGCGCTTTCAGAGTTCCTGCTACAGAGATGATTACAAAACAGACACGCTTTCCTTAATGACATTTAAAATGCATTTTTACTTGGTTGTTTTGCAGGAATCAGAATTAAATGCTTCTATCTTCTCAAACTATGCAAAAAAAATCTACAATCTGATGTTTCTTTTGTCCTTTCCTCCTTCCTATTCCCATAACTGACTGTATTAAAAGTTAAGGCAATGGCAAAGAAACTCTAAAACACCAACCTTTCTGAAACTGGACATTTTCAAAGTCTTCTCCAGGCTAAACATCCTCAAGGCTCACAGCCTTTCCTCATAAGAGAGATGTTCCAGTCCCCTCAGCATCTTGGTAGCCCTGTGTTGGGCTCTATCCAGAACTTCTCTATCACTCTTGAGTTTGAGAGCCCAGAACTGGACACGGTACTCCAAACGTGGCCTCACAAGGGCAGAGTAGAGAGGAAGGACAACCTCCCTTAACTTGCTGACCATGTTAGTCTTGATGCATCCCAGGGTGTCATTGGCCTTCTTGACTACAAGTGCACATTGCTGGTTCAATGGCTTGGCTACCATTTGGTTTGGATTGGTATATAATAGTCCAATGTGAAAGTATGTTGTTAAATATAAGATGGTCACAAAAAAAAAGTTCCACTTAAATATAAGAGAAAGCTATTTCACTGTTCAGGTGAGGGAGCCCTGGCACAGGCTGCCCAGAGGGGTTGTGGAGGCTCCTTCCTTAAAGGTCTTCAAGACCTGCCTGCACAAGTTCCTGTGCCATGTGATCTAGGTGAACCTGCTTCTGCCGGGGGGTTGGACTGGATGATCTCTAAAGGTCCCTTCCAACCCTACCATGCTGTGATTCTATGGTCACATGGTCTAGGTTTATTACAGCTAGTAATGCATTGTAGTGGCACTGAACTGTCAAGAGTGCCAGCCTAATGTAATACCCATTTGGTCTGTCTGTAGTTACAGAGAAAAAGGTACCATTCACTTTGGCACACAAAAGTATACTATTTCCATGTATGATCCTCAAATTTTCAGTGTTTCCTTGATTGTATTGATTCATACATCCCAAGGTCAGTATCTTCACTGCTTCTTATTATAACTGAATATGTCAGTGACTGTGCCTTCCCTGTCTTTCCTTTAGAAATAATGACTTTTCCTGGTGTTTATTTCTGACTCCTATCACATAACACAGATAAATTAATGTAGGGACCCAAGAGGATGATGATGAGAACAAGTTACTACTCCTGTTCCTTTGTGATTGACAATACTCACCACGGACGAGACAAGATCTCATCCTCTTAGGAAACTCACTTGAAAACTCTTCACCAAGTTCTCTCTGCATTTTTTTGTATATCTAATTCAGGGCAGAGTTGTGTTTTTCTTCTAATAGCCTTTGAAAATAGTGGGAGGGAAAGGGCTTCTGTGGTACTTTTCGTTTCACAGCACATATCATTGGGCTACAAACCCTACTTTCCAGTTCTGTAGAGGCTAAAGTGTTTGGAGCTCTGAATGACATATACAGTCAATTTAGAAACAGAAGGCACACTGCTGCCCCATGCATATTTATGGAGCTTCTCACTCTGTGAACTTATCCCAGAGGACTTTGAAGAACAAAACAGCACTCTGATATTGTGACAATAAACTGTAACATAGTTCATCAAACCAAGGGTATTTTTTTTTTTACCAGTTCAAAGCCTCTATTGAACAAGTATGCCATTTCATTTTAGTTTAAAGGTAGAGTAGGAAATACTGTTTTCCTTTCTTTAAAGGTAAAGTGAGTTAAAGAGTGAAGATGAAAACAGGCCTATCGTAATCCTACGGCTTTCAGAGGAAAATTAATACATGTTTTCCCATTCTTTCAGTCACTTGGTATTCATCACTCTTGTGGATTCAGATTAAATGTAGCCCAAATGTTAAAGTTGGATTTAAAAACACATCAATAAAAGGCAGACTACCGCTTTTTTTATTGGTCTTTGAGCTTCAAGAGAGAAGATGAGATGTAGTCAGAGGTTTCACTGTGCATTATGTAGAAATCTCTTTTGCTGTAAGAGTGGAGGCTTTTTGGCAAGTTATGTATGTTTGTTACTTGGAGCACTGAAGATTATGTCAAATTTTGAAAGAAATTTGTGAGAGTACTGGCTAGATGTGGAAAGCAAGGATCCTCCCAACTGCTGGGAGTTGCTGAGCATATTCCTTCTCCCCGATACCTATAGACTTAGTGAAGATGGGCAGTCAAGGATGCATAATGACACCAAGTAGGAGTTTTCAGAAGTCACTGTCTACATCTTTAAGTAGCTAAATGCTTTAAAAATATATAAGCTTTTCTGTTTCTTAAGTGATTTTGATTTCTCTGCTTTAAGACAGTCTTTCTTTAGTGCTGAAATCAAAAGGTTAGAGTGCCATAGCAACAGCTTCCATTATGTTGTATAATGACCACAACTCAAACCTGTAAAGCATTGCACTGTGTCAGCCTGCCGTTAGCCTGCTGTTAAGTCTTTCTCCCTTGTAATTCAGCCAGCCATGTTTATCATCTATATAACTGTTCTCTGAAATTTGTGCCATGCAAACCACAGCTTATATCTGTTTCACATGCTGCTGTCTATTGTCTGAAAGACATTCCAGTAGAAGCATTCAGCTGTTTTGTGCAGTTTGATGTAGTTACTTCCCCATTTCTCTTTAAACCAGAGACTTGAAGCATCAGCACTGATTGCTTTTGCTCTTTTTTTTCACTCTACCTTCTACAGGATTTAGAAAATGATTGCATTGGGTAAGTGGAATGTGGCCTTTTCTCCCAGAGTATTTTTGATTGAAGAAGAAAAGCTACCAATAGAAGTATTGTAATTTCCTTTCTTTACACTGATCATTACATAGACTGGAGATAGCATGGCAAATCATTCACAGATGTGGGTGAGCACAACACAGAAACTTAAGGGAGTCCTAGGGATTTACACAAATGCATACTGAGACTCTGTAGTGTAGGGCACGGTTTGCACTAGGATAGCAGTTTTCCTGTGATGCTCCAGTACTCTAAAATATCATCAGTAAGTGCCATTCAAGTTACTCCATAAAGCTAAAGTTGCAAGACAAAGCATATTCTTTTGAAAAGAATTATCCAATATAACTGTTCAGTCATACTGATGGTTGGTCTCTTATTTCCTATCAGAGTACACTTTCCTAGAACACATCTATGAGCACAGTCTCCAGAGCAGTGATCCAACTAGGTCCTCACACGACTTTTGACAGTGGTCAGATGCTGATTCTTAGGGAGGTATAGAAGAATCAGGGAAGCATGTCATGCTACTTCCTTCGAAGACTCTCTCACCTTCCAAGTAACCTGTGGCTCTGACACAAAGCTGGGGTTCATTTAGTGAAAATAGATCTTTTTAATTGCTCCACATTGATTTTGATTCCATGAACCTGTTCATTTAGGCCTTGAGCCTGTGCCAGCTTTTAGCATCTATAATGTCATGCAGCAAGAAGTTTCATTTAATACATGTGATCTGAAGAACTACTACAGAGAAACTTCATTGGCACTGAACTCTTTGTTCCTATCCAAGTGTTCTCTTTCTAGAGAGCTCCCAGTTCATTTACAAACTAGGTGTTTTCTTACATTTAAGAAAATAAACTGGAGGAGGGAAGGATGAGGAGAAAGAAAGAGAGACACTATCATATGGCCTAAGATAGGCTGAATAACTTGGTAGCTGTAGATACTGAATTCACTTTTTAAGTTAAGTTTTCTTTGTGCCATTTTTTTGTTGCTTGTAACTTTCCTCAATAACATTTCACCAATAGTTGCCTTCTATTTTTGCTAGCACAATTTACTTTGTTCTCCTTCCCTCATCCCATTTTCACATGGAATTCTGACACTCGTAAACTAAAATCGCATTCTCTTTGGATGCAGTAAGCAAACACCACTCTAATTGTTGTGAATTTGTAAGCAAGCCAGGTTCAAAATAGGTTTCAGTAATCCTAGGACCATTCAAGTGGAAGAGACCTCATGAGGTAACCTAGTCCAACCTCCTACTCAAAATGGGAACTGTACATGCCTTCTTCACTTCATTAGAGAATGTGCTTCAGTAAAGCACAAGTGCAAGGGTCTTTAGCCACCAGTCTCAGGGATCATGCACTAACCAGCTTGTACAGGATAGAATGAAGTTGTAAATCTTGCTGGCACGATACAAATCAGTCACTGTTGGCATTTTGTCTATGATCAGAGATTCAGGATGTGAAACTTTCCTAGAGACCTTTTAATCTTATGTGTTCCGAAGTGCAAAAGTGAGGTGGAAGCTTCTAAATCAAATATATCATTGTCAGGCACAGAAGGACAACTCCTGAGCAAGTTGCACGCATCTTATCCAAAGGGGTTACTTCTATCTGCCTGGAGTTGTGAAACTCATAAAGGAGAAGAAAACCAAATTGATATACAACACGTGACACCCATCTCAGGCCAAAGACCTTGTTAACATGATCCTGAGGATGAGATGGTGTAGCAGTAAAGGGAGACGTGTTTTACAGTTACCTAAGTCCCTTTGCTCCTATCTTGGTTAGCTTAGGACATACATATGCCGTGAATCCACAGAAGCAAGTGCTAAAATCCTGACTAGCTACACACATGACTACAGCAGACTTCTTACCTGTGCTTTGCATCCCTGTGATTTATATTGCAGTGTATCCTAAGATATAGATATCTTCAAGAAGCATGCTGTAAGGAGCAGAGAGCTGATACAGTGCTAATAGGTTCTGTGTCAATAAAAGGATCTTACTGGAATTGTGTTACAAACTTTACAGATTTGGGAGAGAGAAAGAGGAACAGCAAAATCTTTGGAACCATGAAGTAGCTACTTTGCAAACCACTTCTATATATTTTTTTTGCCAGAGCTGCATTGCAGTCCTGCTGCCTGTCTCCAAACTCCCTTCAGCATGGAATGTAGGAACTGTAAGGCAGAAAGATAGATTTCTTATGGGTTTACACTCTTTAATTGGCTAGATCTCCACTGTGCAGTCAGTGGTGTCTTTCTTCCTGAGACAGAGTAAGATGAAAGGCAAGAGAAGTTCTTTCTCTGATACCTAAATAAAGAGTTTTTAAAACATGGAGAAATACCCTCAGCACCAGAATACTAGCTCTTTCTCCCCTCATCTAGTGTTTCTCAGTGACTCACTGTCATTCTGCTTCAGTCCTCACCTCTGTGCTTTGTTGTACCAGTGTAAAGCTTTAAGTGCTCTAGGAAGCTATAATGTATTGAATAAAGAATAAGCTTTCCCCAATATTTTCCCCATATTTCTTTTGTCTTCATCATAGGCCATTAAATCTAATTATATCCACTGAAACATCCCCCCAGATCCTCTCCATCTGTCAGAACAAGTAATAGTACATTTTAGAGCAATGTGCTCAGAAGTCTGCTCATAATTCAGATCCCACACTGTCAAAGACACAGCTACAGGTTTACTTCCTCCTCTGACACTCTTATAACCTCACCAAAAGGGTCAGTGAGAAGACGACATAGCAGCCTCACAATCCAAGTTACCTGTTTGCTTGCTGACCCTTTGCACAGTGTGGGAATGGTATGATAGCTGTTGATTCCAACTTCACGCATTTCAAACGACAATCTGTTTTCCCTAGAAACTCATCCTTGACGAGATGCAACACAACAGTGCCAGACTTCAAGAAACCCTACCCTCTGAATTTAGATTGCTTTCTAGATTCACATCTTGTGTCCCTTAGTCCTTGGAAAAACCCTAGGTATCCAAAATTCTAGGTTAAGCTATTTTTTTATAGTTACAGAAAGCAATAAGAAAAGTATCTGCTTTCTACTACTGGATAGGCTTAAGGTTAGATATTTGAGGTGGACTTTTATATTGGTTTGTTTGTTTTTAGAAGAATAATTTAGGTTGGAAGGGATCTCTGGAGGTGATCTGGTCAAAACTGGCTACACAGTTGAGGCAAGTTCAAAGGCTCTGTGCAACTCAGTGTCATTTTGGAACTGCCCCAACTGTGCAGCCAGTATTTAAAATAAGGGGATGATTTCAGTACATTATAGCAGCCCAGAACACTTAAAGCTTTGCATTGGTACTTGAAGAAACAACAAAGCAGAGAGGTGAGGACTAAAGCAGAAGGACAGCAGATCACTGAGACAGTATACAAGTCAGAAAGAAGTGTGCAAAGAACATGTAAAAGAAAACTCCCTTTGTTGACTCATTCTTCTGTTGGCTACTAGGAAGAAGTGGTACTTTATGGGTGTACAATGCTTAGAAGTATTTGATTCCAGTCCCTCAAACACCTCCAGGGTATCAGCTGGCTAACACTTCCCAGATTACCACAGCTTGCCTCTACTTTGGCATGTTATCTGAAATGAGTAATGCTGATTTGGAATCAGCAGCAACAACAAATGAACAATGTTAAAAATTAAGATGACTCTCAGCCAGATTACACTTTGAAGCATCTGAAAAGGAAAGTGTTCATCAAGCTTTCCAGTGGCTACTGTTACTACTAAGTTGACCGCTATACCTTCTACCTTGCTTCTCAACAGAAAAAGCAATCACTATATGCCCAAAGCATGTACATCTTTCAGCCTTCCTAGAAAGGGATTTGTGTTCCTTGCTCTTATTTCCTGCAGGAGTTAAGGAGGAAAAAGTTTCAGACACCAATGTTTTCCTTAAACACGATTTTTCTTTTGCCTAGATCCTGGTTTCAAAACCTCTTTTGCTTGAGAGTTAGGCAGATGGCAAACTCATGATGTTCACCAAGGGCAAGTGCAGGGTCTGGCACTTGGGGAGGAACAACCCCCTGCACCGGTACAGGCTGGGGATGAGTATAGCCAGCAGGTTGAGGGAGATTCTCCTCTGCCTCTACTCCAACCTGGTGAGGCCTTATCTGGAGTCCCGTGTCCAGTTCTGGATTTCACAATCCAGTTCTGGGTTCAGACCTCGTGAAAGCCAGGGAACAGCTGGAGACAGCGCAAAGCTGCAGGGGTGCTGAGGGGACTAGAACATCTTTCTGAGGAGAAAAGGCTGTGGGACCTGGGGCTGTTTGGCCTGAAGAAGTCCAAGGGAGGACTTCATTAGCACTTAAAAGTACTTAAAGACTATGTGTCAAGAGGATGACATCAGTACTTGCTCTGTAGTGCCCAGTGACAGAACAAAGGGTAACGGGCACAAGCTGGAACACCAAAAGTTCCACTTAAACACAAGGAAAAACCTTCTTTACTGTTGAGGTGAGGGAGCCCTGGTCCAGGCTGCCCAGGTAGGGTGTGGAGACTTCTTCTTGAGAGGTTTCCAAATGTGCCTGGACACGTTCCTTTGTGACCTGATTTATGTGGATGGACATGCTCTAGCAGCAGGTTTGGGCTGAGTGAGTTCTGGAGGGCCCTTCCAACCTCTACCATTCTATTATTGTCTACATCCTATTCTCTTGCATCTAGCATTTGCAGTAAGGAATCATGTGTATTGAAGGACCGTAACTTCAAAAAAGTGTATTGACTCAGTGAGAGCAAAGTGTTTCTAGGCAGGGGCTGCACTGTGTAAGTAGTGTAGTGAGTGTATCTCTGGTGCCTGCTGTTTCTGCTTGGAGATCGTTTTTGTTTGTATGTGTCTCAGTAGAAAATAGTTTCAAAGGTACATATCTGGGGTGAATAGCAGAAGAAAAGAGAACACAGGGGAGAAGCAGAATTTCATTGTATCTCTAATCCCATGAATTACATGCTTACAGTTCCTTGTTGGTAGGACCTAGTGCTCTCATTTTCAAGGGTAAATGTGAGAATGCCACTGTGCAAGAGCAGTAGTACTTAATATCCACTTTGTACAAATGTGACTGCGTGAGACAATGACAAATATAGCCTGAGCCTCTGCATGTGCAGAGTTTTTAATTCCTACCCTACCAAAGAAAATCCAGCTTGGGGAGTGACTAGAGCAGTGCTTTTTGTTTCCAAGTCTTTACTTTGTTTTCCTGTAGTGTACAGGTTTTCTTCTGAAAGTTTGTCTGAACTTCTCTGACAGATGATGACAAGTGTAAAATACTGCCAGAAGTTTCTCAATACATGGTACATCATCTATCCTTTAGGATTTCTATTTCCTGAAGTCTTTGCCCTTCTTTATTTAAACAGAACGTGCAATCATAGCTTTTGGAGAGCGATGAAGTACTACCCACACATTTTCAACATCAAGGATGTAGTATGAGTCACCCTTTCATTTCATTCCGCCTGTGACAGCTGTGTTCATGCAGCCCCAAAAGAAGGCACAGTCATGTTACACAGTCCTTGAACAAAGGACGTTGTGGGACACGTCACAGAAAGCCTCTGTGGAGTGACTGGGCAGCCATCTTGGCAGGCTTTGTCTGGGAAGTGGGAGAAAAGCGTCAGTGGAAGGAGACTGCTGCTTCAGTTTTGTGAGTGCAGCCAGCTGATTGGGTTGCGTAACCAGGGACTAGAGTCTGAAAAGGAATTACAGAAATGAAGTTGTAGGATGATGCTTTGTTTAACCTGTTTTGCCCTGAAATTGCTTTTGTTGCAAAGCTTCTTTCCAGAACCTTTGCTTTTAGTCATTGCTACAGGGTAGGAGTGTTGCTGTGGAGGTAGTTGCATTGCAAAAGCATCTGGGAGCTAAGGGAAAGCAGGGATTCCTTTCTGTTCCTTTGTGTTTAGGGGAGGCAGTGTTGCCCATAAGCAGGTAGTGCTTGGGCATGAGAGTTATTCAGGCTCACGGTCTCCTCCTGCAGCAGATAAGATGCTTAAAAGCATCAACTTTAGCCTCACAGAAATTGTCACCCTCTCTGAGACCTTTGAGTCTAAGACTGGTGATGTGAGTAGGAAGAGATCATGTGTATGTCTATACATGGGAACCTGAAGGACCTGCAGGTATACCCCCAACGCATAGCAAGAAGGAAGTGTGAGGGCGCAAGTGTTACATGTAAGCTCAGCAGACAAGCTTTCCAATGAGGAATTTAGGAGATTTTATGAGATGTTAAAGAAGAACAGACAAGACTAAAGTTTCTCAGTCTCTTTGTCTGGTTCTAGTTTTCTGGGCATCCCTTCTTTCAATGGTATCTAGCAACAGGACAGGGGGTAATGAGATGAAGCTGGAACACAAAAGTTCCATTTAAACATAAGAAAAAACTATTTCACTGTGAGGTGAGGGAGCCCTGGCCCAGGCTGCCCAGGGAGGTGTGGAGGCTCCTTGCTTGGAGGTCTTCAAGACCTGCCTGGACACGTTCCTGTGTGACCTGATCTAGGTGGGACCTGCTTCTGCAGGGGGCTGGAATAGATGATCTCTAAAGGTCATTTCCAACCCCCACCATTCTGTGATTCTATGATTCTTTTGTTCTCACCTGAGACATTCCCATTGGCGTGGTTGAGTGACTATGGCATTTATACAGCCATTGCTCACTAGAGAAATGGCATTTAGACTTAAACTGGCCACTGAGGTACCCAAGGACACAGAAGGTCCCACCTCATTGCTGTAAAAAATACTGAGTTCTCAGGTAACAATGTGAACAGGACACTAGTGGCTCAAGATAGGTGAGAAATCTTTTGAAAAGAGCTAAAATCCATTCCAATGTGTATGTGTAGTTTATAACCAAGACTTCAAATCCCTCACGTTGACATATTTGGCTGCCTTGAGGATGATTCTGCTGAAAACACAGATTGTGTGATACAAAGATTTGCCTCATCGAATTTATGACTATCGAGTGTAGGAAAATCTGCTTTGCTCACAATCTGTAATAATTCAACATATGTTATTTTGTCAGAGACTTTCATTTGAAGAGAGGAAATTGCTCTTAAACTGTTAGCATGGAGGGCCCATATATATGGATATGTGTTTGAGAATGAATTTCTCCTCCTGAATGAGTGTTTTGGCTAAATCTAGGCTTATCTCTTCGGATTGCCTATTTCTATTACAGACAATTCAGATGGGATATGACTCTCTTACAGCTGAACTGTGTTGTACCTATTTGTGGACTTTTCCTTGAAGTTAAACTTGTTTGATGATATTCCCTGTTTCAGGGAAGCTGAATGCTGGTTACTCTTATACTGAGGAAGTGTTCACCTGTGGGTTTTAAGGCCAATCAACATTAAAATTTATTCCAGATGAGCTTTCCTGGCTATTCTAGTATAGATGAATACCCAAGATATTTTTTTCCCATGTAGGGAATTGTGCCTTTTGTTTCTATCATTTTTGCTGAGTCCATAACTATTAGTCATGTACCTCATAGTTCTACTGGCTGAACTCTGCATGTAAGTGCTTACTGGTCTCTTCAATGTCATAGAATCATAGAATGGTAGGGTTGGAAGGGACCTTTAGAGCTCATCCAATTCACACACCCCCCCCCACCCCCCCGCAAAATCTAAATCAAATTACCATAGACCTACTAATTATATAGTTTATTCTGACTAAGCTACCTGATTGAAGAAGGTACATGTGCAAAGACCTGTGGGACAAATATTCCAAAGTAAGCATAAAGTTCACAGTTGAATTGTATTGATGATGTACAGTCCATGGCATACACAGCATTGTAAGTGGAATCTCACAGAAGCTGCCTAGAGATCAGCCCTGGATTCACTGTCTTCTGTTCTTTCAGCAGCAGTTTCTGCAGAGCTTTTATATAAAACTTTCCTCCTCTTTTCTCACCTCCAAATAATTCTGAATTTTTCCACTCTGCAAATATTCCTTTCCACCTCCACATTCCTCCCCCTTTCCAACTCCCAGTGCTGTGGATGGGGATGAAATTATCTTTCCTATTTTTACTGGATAACTTGACTCCGAAGTACATAGCACCTTATTTGATAAAAGATTGCATCTGTGCACAAGCATCCAGGTTCAGCAGGGATCTGAAAATAGTGCGTGCTTACTAACGTGTCTGTTAATTGTTTCGATCTCTTCACATTATTCTTTCCCACCACTCTTGATATTAATGAAGAAAAAAATCCTCTGAAGTCTTAAACTTGGAAGTAATCCCTTAATAATTTTTCTGCTGTTTTTTTGTGCCAGTTTTAAATGGAGGACAAAGAAAAAATAGAAAAGGGCACTCTAGTGCAGGTCAAGGTAGCAGCCTCTCTAACTTTAGATTGTAGTCTCTTACTTTTAGTTAGATGTAGAAAGCTCTGAGTTCTCTCTCTAGCAGCTTGATGGTTCCTTTTTATTATGTAGCTTTGCAACTCTGAAGGTCTCGTATCCCCTCTTTGTTGCAGCTTTAACTTTGGTACTGCTGAATTAATCCAGCAGCCCAGGAAGAAGTTGCATAGATGCTATTACTCTTCTGTCCTTGGCTTAAGGAGAGGAGTATGACAGGGAAGTTTGGGAAAGTTGTTCCAAATCTCAAGGCCATCCCTGGCTCCCAGAGGAGTTGGAGCTGCTTCTGGACTACATTAATTCATACTATAGAGACATAGTCCCAATTGATCTTGGTGCTACCACAGACATGAGGAATTCCTCTGCAGCATTAAGGCTGTCGCAGGCCCCAGGGGGAAAAGCAGAAGGGGAGGGCTTTGATATGGCTACACTATACTTCTGGTGTTTTCCCCTCCAGTTGTTTCTATACTGCTTGCAGATGTCTTCCAAAAGTGTATCCTACCTCAATGCCATGCTTTGCATGCAAAGCCAAACAGGAAAATGGTTTGCAGTTTGAGTGAAGGGTAAGAAGTCGAGAAGTAGGGTCCAAACAGTCCTGCTCTTTTTAGGGGCTTATTTATAGAAGCTGTGCCTTTTGCAATGGCTCTCTTCCACTTCCCAGACTACTCTGTAGACAGCTGATCGATTCATGGGAACACAAATGAAAGTAAAAACAACTAACCTGATTTTCTCAAATGAGAAAACCACAATATCCAAAGTCTTTTGCTAAGATTTCAGCAATGGATTTCAGCAATCCGTTTCCTGTTTCACAACGACAGAACTCAGCCTTAATAAAGTACTGCCATGCAATTAGAGTCATTCTATGAAGATTGAACTGGTTTGCCCTCTGAGAAACACTGCATTTATCTCATTAAGGATTCTTACAACTTTACCATTAACAACAGGCAAAAGCTTCACCTCTGTTGGAGACAGAAAATAACTTGAGAGGAGCATATGGAGTCGTGTTGCCAGACAAAGTCTCAGCTGCATCCATATGCACCACATGTAAGGAATTGTGTGACTGTGGCTTTTACCAGACTGAAATGACAGCAGCTATAATCAAAAGAGGCTGGCTTTCTTTATCAAGAATTGTAATTCAAAGATGTATTTTGTGACCATTTTATCTAGAGTACTCCCCGTCTCGTTTTGCAACTGCTAATACTCATCCACTTCTTCCTTTGCTACTCTAACCAGGAGCAGGTCAGCACTGATGGCCATTTCACCCCAGATTTACATTGTACTCAGGCACTATATTGCAGCAAAGGACTGGATTTGATCTCTGCTACTCTACAAATACTTGGAGCAAATCTGTTCTGCAGTTCATTATGTTAGGAAAGCAAGTAAATAAAATGACAGTTCAGGGTGTTGAGGAGCTCCCATTTTTGACATCTATTGCAATGTATGAGCATGCTAGGTACAGAAAGATGCTGCCTTATGCTGTGGTGCAATGTGTGATGTGCAGTAACCACTGGGAAGTAAGGAGGAAGATAACGTCTAGGATTGATCTGGAACCTGGTTAATGTCAGTGGACATCTTTCCATGATTTGTATGAGTTCTAAAGGAGAATTCAACTGCTCACCAGCTGTACCACTTATGAAAAAAGTAGCTCTAAGATTAACATAAGTGTATCTGTGCCCCATAGTACTGGATTTTTACGACCTTGTTGTCCTACAATAAGGATAAACCACAGAGATGGTTTCTTGAAGCTTTCCAAATGCAAATAGGTAATGCAAACATAGCAATAGTGTTCTTAAACATTCTGGTAGATATGGAGCCTCTTTCTGGAGACAAGATGTGAAATGTTTCATGAGACCTTGTGTGTATGTGAGCTGGAGAGGGAATAATCATCCATCTTCCATGAGGAAATTGGAAGTGTTTTAATAGGCTTTTGTTACAATGACTGTAATAAGAAAAACAGACAAACAAAAAATCCCCGTTACATTGGGGTTTTGCTGTAGTTCTTAATCCTAATCTCTTTCTTCTCATAAATCCAAGGAATTTTTCAGAAAGAGACTGGAATATACCCCGTGGAAGACATTAATTAGAATAATGAATGACACGCAAAATGCTGATGTCTGCTGCCGTTCATTCACCGTCTGCCAATTCAAATCACATCCTGTCTTTAGATCATTTAATTTCCCACTAGTACCCAGTGTATACAAACAATTAGCATTTCACCATGCCTTTTAGGCCTTTTGGTTACCCACTGAGCTAATTACTAGCTTATTTTGATGGCCACCATGCTGCCCTCTTTAGATGAGGAAACATGGTTATTTTTACATCAGAAGTGAGACTCTAAAAGGAAACTGGTCTTATATTTCTTTACCATATGTGGAGTTATAATGTGCTGTAGCCTTTGATATTGAAGCTGTAGCAATGTTTATTGTCAAGTACCAATACAGTAGAATAACCATAGCTAAAAAGTTGGTCTTTGAATAATGTCTAGGGGTACAAGGCCAGCTTTCTGCAAACTTTCAGCGGAATGTGTTAGGTGTTTCTCTGGGCTGTGCTACTCTTAAATCGCTTTCCTTCAATTCCATTCCAAGAGAGGTGGTTCTTTCTCTTATATCTCATCTTCTCTGGCCTTTCTGCGTGTTTGGATCCTTCCTGCAGGACACTGCTACTTCAGAAACT
The DNA here is from genome assembly GCA_013401255.1 of Urocolius indicus. NCBI lineage: Eukaryota > Metazoa > Chordata > Aves > Coliiformes > Coliidae > Urocolius > Urocolius indicus. The sequence goes on along the minus strand of WBNH01000520.1, from coordinate 51,128 downwards.
GTCGTGAGTAAAAACTTATTGTAGCTGTGGTGTGTCAAGTCTTTCACTGTTGCTGTATTTGTGAAGATGGATGTCAGTTAAAATCTGGCCCTTTTATTGCTTCTGTTCTTAAATTAACCTGCAGGAGTAATAGATAGGGACTAAAGGATTTCACAGTTTTGCTTCCAAATTGGCTCTCTGTAGAAGCAGAAATATTTAGAAGCTCCTATTCACAGCTTCATCATTTCAGCACATTCTTAACAACAGCTTTAAGGAGACTTTCCAGCTCATAGAAATAGAGGCTTATCATTTTAGAGTTATTTTGCACTTCTGTCTTTTCTTTAGCCACTTTTGCTAATGCTCAAGATACCTTAAACAAGACTTTGCTTCTCTGTTTCTCTGTGTTTATTGTGCTGGATCTCTTAACGATGCCATAATGATGTCGTAGCATCATTATGGATGGCAACAACAATTTAGAAAATTGTTTAGAAAGATCAGCTTTTATTTCTTGGCTGTATATTTGGAGGGGTTTTTTTCCCCCCAACTATTCTGCTTGTATTATCCTCATTCTGTATCTAGGAAAGCACAAGTCTGGATTAGCTGAGAACTTGCTAAAGGGCTTATCTTGAATGCAAGCTTCAAAATATAGTGGCCATAGCAAGCTTTTCAAAAACAATAAAGCTTTTATTTAGGCCTATAAATAAGGGTCATTTTTTAAGATTCATTCAGTATCTACCCCAATGAGCTCTCCTGAAATTGCCTGTCTTTTCTGGCAATTAATGGTTGCTAAACCCTTAAAAAAAAAAATTCATCTGCAGTTACATCTGCTAAAATATTTCATATTTCCACAATCAGTTTTAGCAAAGTATGATAAATAAGTGAATTTACATGCCTTTCACTTCAAAATTGAAGTGAAAACTAGAAATATCCAAGTACAGAAGATTCTTGCCTGGTTTTTGTTCACAAACAGCATCTCCAAGAGGTGTCAACAAATCTGTTTTGGGAGTTAGCCAGAAGAGTTAACAGGAAATTGCTGCCAATAGTCACCTATTAGTGTGATCTCACACTTCTCTTGTAACTGTTTCTGTGACAGGTGTGCTTAATTTGTTTTTCTCTTTTACTGTGTTTTCATTATGCTGCTGAATAGCTGTGAAAGATGTAGAAAACCCAAATTTCAAACCCTTTAAGCACTGTGTAAGAGATGTTGTTGTTGGTATATGAAGTGTAGGAAGAGATTTCATGATTAGAGGATATTGTGGCTGGGATCTCAAGGTACTTTATGCTATATAAATAGAAATGTCTTCTTCTCAGAGTTTGGAATGAAAATACAAGACAGGTGCATCTTTGAAGATGCAAAGGCATGCTTGGTTGACGAACATGCCTTTAGCACATCTGTAGGCTAATATTCATAATAGCTTAATTCTGAATAGGGAGGAGATAGGAGAGGAATGGGCACTAATTTCTGCTTTCTTATAACCATTGAAGTGAGAGTTTTGGGGAAGTCAGTGGAGATGGATAAGAAGGTTACACAGCAGTTATTAATAGGCTGACAGTCTTTCCAACCTTCAGACACAGAATGAGGGAAAGCACACAGTACAATTACTTCCATATTTATCTGGGGAGCAGTGAAAGCCAGCAGCACGGGCCAATAAGTTACATCTCTCCTTGCTTTGTATGAACTCAGACATGAAGGATCAGGCAGGCACAAGCTGATAAGAAGCTGACTGAAAACAAGAATAAGTTTTCCAGTTTTTACAGAACCAAACCACAAAGTCTGGAGTATCCCAGCAGAGGGAAAGTAATGTGCTGAAATAAATAGGCTGAAAAAAAAAGTCTTTCTTTTGATACTCTCACTAGGAACACATTAAGATTGTGCTTCTGTGAGCAAGAGATATGGCTGTTTGAATTGCAGACCTAACTGATCATGATTTTTGTGGCTTTGTTCTGGCAGCACAAGTTTGTTTTCCTAGCAGTCTGATGCTCCAGGTTTGCGTAATTTGAGGTAGAATAAAGGTGTAGTTGTGCCCTATGATAAAACCTTGTTAGTGTTTAAAAACAGACTGTGTTGCTTGCATCCAAAATTGTCACTACTACTGGCTTATAAAATGGCATGGAAGCTAGGTAGCTCTTAGGTCCTCTTAATGGCAGCTCTCATATCTCCTTAGACTTAGAAAACCAACAAGTTTTCATTACCATGCCAAATGTCATTGAGATTCTGTGTTTCCACATAAAGCATAATGACTTCCAGTATACAGATACCAACAGAGCTCATTTGCTGTGGTTTCTCCAGTGCATGTAATGCATTTACATGCAAGAGCAAACTACAGTTTTGAAGAGTAGCACTTACTGGGAGCAATAGAATTCAAGCAGTTCCATGAATCTCTTCCTGTGACCCTTAGGGAACAAGAGTATCCCAGGACCAGGTTTGGGGAATCAACTATCAGATACTTGAGGACAATTACCTTAAGAAATAACTATTTGGAGCATTCTCATTGGCTGCTGTGGCTTATTCTAGATTGATGGAATGAGCCTGAAAGGTTTTTGGGTTTTTTCTATCATTAAGCACCATTATTTAAGTAACCTCTGCAGTCTGTCCTGTATTTCAGTGTGACAGCTGGAGTATTTGATGCATAATAGATATTTAAATCTATAGACATGTTTAAATATCAAAATCAATCTACAGATACTTTTTTTTCCCCCCTCATTTCCTTAGTTTCTCACCACCAACACCTCTACTCTTAAATTGATCCAGTTTCTCTGGCATGACCCAAATTCCATCAGTCAACAAAAACAAAAGCAGCACAGGAATTGCTGGCAGCTCTGTGATTCTCTGCCTGACTGAAGATCGACCTTGCTATAGAACAGGTCGGCTTCAAGACTTCTTTAAGACTGTTTGTTCAAAATCTGCATTAAAAACATTTGATGGGGACGGGTCCATTCTTGCCACCATACCCATCTGTTCACACTAAGCATATTACAGTAAATCCTTTCCAAAGGGCCTATACAATCAATCCAGAAAAGCTTGGGAAAGTAGCAGGATGACTATTCTGATTTGGGTTCCTCTCTACAAGAAGGACATGGGTGTGCTGGAGAGGATCCAGAGGCTGAGCTACCAAGCCAGGAAAGGACTTGGAGCACATCTCAGATGAGGAACAGCTGAGGGATCTGAGGCTGTTTAGCCTGGAGAAAAGAAAGCTCAGGGGAGACTTTCTCGCTCTCCACAACTACCTGAAACGAAGCTGTAGCAAAGAGGAGGCGGGTCTGTTCTCCCTAGTAACAAGCAATAGAACAAAAGGAAATGGCCTCAAACTACACCAGGCTGGATATTGGGTGGTATTTCTTTGCTGCCAGGGCTGTCAGGCATTGGAACAGCCGCCCAGGGAGGTGCTGGAGTCACCATCCCTGGAGGGGGTTTCAGAACCGGGTGGATGTTGCACTTGAGAAATGGTCTAGTGGTTGGTAGGACTGGGACAAAGGCTGGACTTAGTGATCTTAAAGGCCTCTTCCAGCTGAAATGATTCTATGATTCTACAATGCCTGTTCAGTCACTGCTTTACAAATTCTCTGTTAACGTTTCTCCCCACATTTCTATATTTTCCTTCAAATGAAACTCTAGGGTGCATTTAAAATGCCTAACAACAATTGCTGTGTTTTGGTCATGTCTTGGTTTAGTCATGAAAAGGAATTACATTTGTTAATTTATTCAATACTATTAATAAAAGTATATCTTCTTGCAAGTGCTAGAATCCATGCCCTTAAGCCTTTTCTAGTAAATATATCAGTTTCTGTTAGCCTTTTAAGTCACTTATTCACCAGAGGATTCCAATTTGATGAGAAGTGTTGCACAATGTTCTTTCCTGTAATACAGGCTATCAGAAGGGACATTTTGGACAAGTTATCTGATGTCTTCTCACCTTTTCCTTACTCTCAGGTTAAAAAAAAAAAGAGTTAAATAGTGAGAGATTTAATTTCTTGCTGCTTTAATTTATCAGAAGTGCAATTGTGATGGGTGGGTGTTTATATAGAGCGAGGTTTCTGAAGGCTTGGATGCCTAGCTGGAGACTCTTGAGGGGAGTTGGTTTTAGAAAAGCTGAACCATCAAGCTCTTTATAAATTGTTGCAGATCGAGCATTAAAAATGTCTCATTTCTTATTTCCTTTTTAATCCAAGATACATTGGGGTAGTTCCGTGTAGGCTATTAAAGAGTAATTGCAAAGTGTTGTTATTTACATGCTTAGGCTGGCTTTGCACAGACTACTTTTATTATATCCCTGCTCAGGTCTGGCTTATATTACCTTTAATAAAAGGACAGAGGTCCTCAGGATGTAGAAATGGAAACCCATATATTATGTTTAATACGTATATTTGAGAGTTATTATGTTGTATAATGAAATTGCATACCGTATGAGACCTCATGCAGAGAAGCGATTTCTCAAGGGTATTGTTGCAAAACAGAGTTGGTTTAATGTGGGCTGTGGATGAGATACAATACCATACACAAGAAACTCTCCCCTCAGCCTTTTACTTAGAGTCCTCTAGCAATTCAAGCTTTGGGATGCTGTCCCCTAAATGTCCTATCTTAATTAGATTGTACTTTTGGTAATTAGTTTTCCTAATGCAATATAGTCGCTCCTCTCTGAAATTTTCTGCTGATGCCTAGGGACACATTCTGTCAAACCCTGATGAGTGCTGTAATCTTGTGTATGCCAAAGAAAATTTATAGCCTGGCTTCTTCGTCTATACTAACATAGTCAAGAAAGAAAGGACTGGAACTATAATCTCTTGGTCATCCCCAGCAGGAAACCCAACTTGTTCTTCTTCTTCCATTGTAAGAGTAATGTCTTGCAATACCATGAACCACAGCCAACGAGCATGGCAAATGTTGCCCATTCACCTCTTTCATTTATTCTGGTGGATCATCTACATCTTGTGCTTAGAATTGGATGTATTAGCCTTGGGAACTGATCATCAAACAGCAGCTGGAGTAGAAAAGAACAACCTTTTTATTAGACATTTTTTTTTTTCACTCAAAATGTACAGCTCTGACTTTACCAAATCAATCTGTCAAATCTCTTTGTTTTGCTGAACTGCTTAGAAAAGCAAAAAGGAATTAGAATATCTGGTTTCATGCTTCTTTCAATGACCTTTTCCAAATTGCTGAGACCCGTGTCTAAGTGTGTTTTGCTACAAGTAGCATGTTGGAAAACAACAACAACAAAAAAAATCAACTTTCTTTGATGCAGCCTGGTGTTTGGCTATTAAAAAAACATCTTTGCACACTAGGGAACTTCCTCTACCCCATAAAAGGTTGGAAAAGTCTAATTATCCAAAGCAGAACTGAAATGATAAGTCCATCCCTTGAACATGTTGAAATTGCTTTGGAAAATGATTTCATTTGGATAATTAGGAAAATGATCTTATTCAACTCCTGGAGTATTTGTTGAACTTGAAAGCACTACAGAAAGATTAATAAGATAGTTCTATACATGGGCTTCTAATGACCTGGAATTAAAAACACAAAGGATTTCTGTCTCCCAGAAATGAATGGGGTATTGTGTCAGCCCGTGGAAGTGGAAAAATTGGAAGAGCTGTGAGGTAAAAATTGTCTGAAGTTGTGCAATTGAGAAATGATTCAGCAGTTCTAATTAACATTCTCAGAGACTGATTCTGTTGAAAGCACATAATATTTTGAGGTAAATTATTGCAGTACATTTCCTTGTGTTCATGAGTCAAAAGGAATCCTTATGAGTCCTTAAGAGTTAAGAGAATGTCCTAATAATGTCCTTAAGATTTAAAAAGATGTCCTTATAGATCTCTGTCCACGTGAAATATCCATCCCATGGGATGCACCTCCCAAAATACTCCCATCCCTTGGGTATAGTGAATCATTAGATAGATGGCTGCAGAGTGTGACACGGGAAATTGGGGCTAAAGACAGACAGAGATGCTCTGGTCCCCAGTTGCTTTTTTGACTGCCCTGTTATGACGCAGATTTTGGGTAAGCTAGATTAAAATTAGGCTTCCCGTATGGTTGTCACAGGCTTGATCACCCCAGTGACGCAGGTTACAACATGATCTGGCTGATGGCACAGGAGGTGGAAGACAGGAACAGGCAGGTGCTGGGACATCTTATATCATTTTTACTGTGAATAAACAGTACTGCATAACCTTATGCTGAAAGAATTACACTTGTAGACAGTGCAACACGAGGAGGGAGAAAAAAAGCCAGACCTTAAACTCATTTTTCTTAAGTCTATGTTGTGATATGAGAGATGCTTCAGTGTAAAGTTTTGTCAAACTGATATGCAGTTCATGCCTTTGGTTGAACTGGGTAAACTGAAGTATTCTAGGTTAAAGAGGCACTAAGCACAGTGAAACCCTTTCTTCATGTAAAATCATTTCTTCTTAATGAACAAGATTGGACACCTCCCACTCCCCAATCTACACTTTCAATCAAGAAGTCATTCTGTTAGAAAATTCCCCACTGGTTCAAATCAAGTAATCTGAATATAAAATGTAATAGACACATCAAATTAAGGGGTGTTTTTTGTGGAGCCTTTTTCTAGATCAAGAAAGTGTGCTCCATTTGAAGTGCAGAGAGAGGATGACAACTGGTAATATCCCTAAAACGGGAAGGAACCAAAACAAACTCACTTACAGCATTCTTCATGGCAGGCAGAAAAGAGCAAACCACAAGTATGTCAGTTAAAATGTGGTGTTTTGTTGGGGATTTTTTTTCATGTCACATTAAGGAAAATGACAACAAAGAAGAAAACTCGTGTTCTCACTTCTGGACACAATCTAATCTTGTGCCTCAAAAACCAAAAAGCAAAGCAGTACTTTTCCTGGAACTGAGAAGAAAATGAAACCTCGGTGTTTTAAAAAGTCCGTGAAAAGGGAATATTAAAGCAATTTCTCATTTTGTTTGCATAGCATGTGTCTGCAGCTGTAGCTCACTTATATTGAGGCAAGGGGTGGTGATGAATGTGATGCAGAACAGAAAGGGTTAGCCTGCAGTGTGGATATTTGATAGTGAAGAGCTGATCATCTGTATTCTGGTTGTGACCTACTTGCCCAGCTCCTTTTTCCATGAAAAGCACTGAAAAGGGATGGAAAGCAGAAAATTATCATCTTCTAACCTAGAGTTAAAATGCCACTAGGTTGATCTGACTCCCACAGTTCATCTGCAAGTTTCTAACCTCAGCTTGTCTCCTACAGAAAATCAGGGCAAACAATTCTCTTGGCATCTTCTCCATGCTATGTGTGAGTGTAAACTGAGGATTTTAAGGTAATACCCCTGCCTCACCTTCATAGCATGCAATGCAGCTGCTTATGGGAGTAAGCATTAGCCATGTGGGTATTTTGAGTGGGCATTTTTATCAGAATGATGTATCTTGATTGGCTTGAGAGCGGGCAGAGAGGAACTTGATAAAGTTCAGCAAGGACAACTGTAGAGTCCTGCACCTGGGAAGGAACAGCCCCATGCACCAGCACAGGCTGGGAGATAGGGTTGAACTACTGAAGAGCAGCTGTGCAGAGAGACCTGGGAGTGCTGGTTGATAATAAGCTAAACATGAGCCAGCAATGTGCCCTCGATGCATCAAGAAGAGTGTGGGCAGCAGGTCAAGGGAGGTTCTGCTCCCCATCTGCTCTGCCCTGCTGAGGCCTCATCTGGAGTCCTGTGTCCAGTTCTGGGCTCCTCAGCTCAAGAGGGACAGGGAACTGCTGGAGAGAGGCCAGTGCAGGATGATCAGGGGACTGGAGCATCTCTTTGAGGACCTGCAGGACATGAGGCTGTGCAGCCTGGAGAAGAGTCTAAAGGGACGGAGTTGATAGGACAGGGCCCGTCTGTTTTCTGCAGTGCCCAGGGACAGGGAACAAGCTGGAACAGAGGAAATTTCACTTGAGTATAAGGAGAAACTCGTTCAGTGCTGAGATGAGGGAGCCCTGGCCCAGGATGCCCAGGGAGGGTGTGGAGGCTCCTTCTCAGGAGGTTTCCAAACCCACCTGAACACGTTCCTGTGCCCCCTGAGGGGAACCTGCATTAGCAGGGGCTTGGGCTGGGTGAGCTCTGCAGGGCCCTTCCACCCCCTACCATTCTGTGATTTTGTGTGATTCTGCATTTGACTAGTTCTCCCCTTTCTGTCCTATTTTCCTACCTAATAGTTCCTTAACAAATGTTGTCACTTACCAAATAGAGAGTTAAGAATGAGGTAGTAGAGGGTGCTGCCAAAACTGCTCCTAAGATATCTTTTTGCATAATTTAAGATAGTGTGACAGTCATCCTGTTGGCTAAGTGAGCAGGATTTAAACTAACATCTTTAATGGCCTGGGCTGGTACTCTTTCATCCTTATTTGGAGCTGTAAAAGACTTGTCTCCCCTGTAACTCTGGTCCAGAGGACAAATGTACCCTCAGTAATGCTCAAGTTAATGCTTTCCCCATTAACTGATGTCAGCAACCAATTTGCCAGAGCATTTTACTGCATTTCCTAGGACAATACAGTGTTGGCAATCTCAAAATCTGGCTGTCAGTCTCCTCCACTTATCCCTGGGAGCTTTGATACCATTGGCAAACCTCAACCAAACTTGTCAGAAACATGGAACTTATTTTTCTGACAAGCTGGGTGACAGAGGAGCCCCAAGTTTACGTTAGTCTGAGAGGTGGTGACTTTACTCTGTGTTAGCTGCATCTATGTACATACCTATATTTCTGGTGCAGCTCTGCTGGAGATCAGATCTTGTTCGCTGAGGTGTTGACAAAGCAATTGACAGCACATGTTTTGCTGCCTTTAGTAATAACTTTTTTGGTGTGTCTGTATTTCAGATCAAACAGTGAGAAGAGCGTTAAATAAATGCAGTTTACTGTTTTCAAAGTGATCCTTTTGTATCCTACCGTGATGCTCATGGGGCCAGGGTTCTCAACTGGAATGTATTTGTTTCTCATTTTTACTTGCTGCCAGTCATTAAGTTCTCCTTAAAAAAAAAAATGCTAAACGCATATCTTTTGAGACTTCTCAATTACTACAGGTGCTGGGATTTTGTAGAGTTTTTTTAAGTATAATTGTAAATCAGAACAGCTTTGACAAGTACACCAAATAAAATACATCTCTTCCCACTTTCAAGGATAAAACCATTGGAATATATCCCTCTGGATATGATCTTCTTGCCAGATGTACAGAGGGATTGCTACTCTTTTTGGATTTAATCTCAACTGGGCACAAGACCCACTGAGATAAAAAATGTTTGAATTTGGTTCTTGTAGAGGTTAAGTTCCTGATGTTACTGTTTTTCATGTGCCATTTTTACTTTTCCTAGAGACTTTTTCCTTTTCAGTGTCTCACCACCACTGTACGGAATTGTCTTTTGTGAGCTCTCATCCATTTAAAATAATCATCATGGTTTATGAAGCCATAAGCAGGAAATTAGACTGTGGTCCCTTTTGGGCATCAAGATTTGCTATGTGAGAATACCCAACGAGCTCTACCATAACTCTCCCAAGTCACAGATGACTATCTGAGTGCCAACTTGAATTGCTGTCATGTACTGTTCCTATCAAATATTAGATGTGAAAGAACTACCTGTGTCACATGGAATACACAATAGGCAGAAAACTTAATCTCATTTCTCTGCAGGTGCTTTTCCAGCTCTGTGTGTGTATGTGTGTAAAAATAGGTTATGTAATTAAATTATGCATAGAAAGCATCCGTAAACAACCTTCTCATCTGGTTAAGAAAGATCCCTCATGCTATACACACCTCTATCTTTTGCATATAGTTTTCATACTCCAAGTCTTGGATATTGTCATGTGCTTGATTTTACTTGAAATCTTTTAGGTTGAATGTCTTTTTTGCTTCATCATCTTCCTTCTTGCTTTATCTTTTTCATAAGATAAGTTTTCTCTTCCAGGCACAATATATCTCTCTATCTTTAGGTAGATTGCAGCTGAGAGTCTCTGGCTTTCACTTCTTGTGATTACCTCTTTTTCCCCCCTCTTCATCTTCAGATAATGTATTCTGTGCTTTGTCATATGCTAAGCAGCCAGCCTGGTGAAAAACACACAGTTACTGGTACAAACTGGTACTTACAGACAGGAAAATCAACGGTGCACAAAGTTATCTGTGCTCTCACTTAACCCTCTCTGATACTGTCTTATCTGTTTTGATCTAAACTTCCAGAAAGTGTGTATGTACCCCAGGATATATTTAGTAGAGTGTAATATAGCATTCTTGTCCACAATTAAAATACAACCCCTGAAAAATACTATTGCTTAGATGGAATACTATTGATATTCCATCTCACCTGATAAAAAGAACATTAGACAAAATTCAGTAGATCATGAAGGGTCTAAAGTCCAGTGACTTAGACATTTGGAAAAGGCCAGTCCATAATATATACTTTTTGCCTTTCTTTATGTCAACCTACTGATCAGTGGTCAAAAAAACCAGAATAGAGTAGAAGGAATATCAGTGTGATATCCTAAAGATAAGTCATATCAGATCAAATTTAGATATAACGAGTTGAACTGTTCTTCTTGTACAGGAATCAGCAGCAAAGTTTCCAATGGGATCAGTGGTAAAACAGCTGAGTTGTTTACTGCAAGACATAATTCTTAGGAAAAAAAGAGAGCCCAGACAATGACATTGTCCCATGACTAAATATAGGGGGAAAATAAGCCTTTCTCTTTTGTTTGTACTATTGCAGAGTGGTGAAATCCTCTGAGGATGGAAGGACAGATCTGAGTGTGAAAGCGTTATGGTATTTTCTGAGCTAAAAAGGTTACTTTTATGAATCTAAATATAGAAGGTGGACAGACTGCATAAATGTCTCAAACTCTTTAACTCAGAGTGAGATAAATTACAGTTACCAGGAGTGTAAAATTGCTGTCTAATGTCAAATCTAATGTCAAAAGAGTCCTGACCCAGGCCAGAAAGAAAAGAATCAGTGTTTGCAGAGCTCTTAACGTGGACAGAAAGATGTGTCCTGACGTGTGAGAATGTATTTCCTACATAGAAGGTAGATACATGTGGAAAATGAGATGATGAGTACATGTAAATTTTGAGGACTCGGGGTTCAGAAGATGAGCAGCAGAAACTGAATGTAAACACACACCACTCCACTCCAAAATTGTTGTTACACAGAAAGCCAGAGCTTTTTAGACTTTTTTTCTCTGACTTGTCTCTTTGACACATGTTTCCTGATGCTAGGAAGCATAGAGCAAATTCATCTCATTCTTCTCCTTCTCTTTTTTGGAGTAAGATTTAGTCTTCATGACAATTTGCCCTTTTATGCTGCCGCCTTCATCTTCTTGGATGTTACTGGTTTCACATTTAACATTATAGTAAAGCTCAGGTAGGTTGCTGGAGAGGGTTTTGTGGGGAAGTATTGGCCGTTTGATACTGAACATCGCACAGCTGCCAGTAAAGAAAGTAGAAATACTGTAACTTTATACTACTTCTTACCCAGGGGAAACTATACAGATGGCTGTAAAATCAGAAGCCTTCAGTTTGAGAAGCTCCCTTTCAATCTAGGGACAGGAAAGCTGCTTCACACATTAGTAGTCTTCTCTTTCATGCTGCCAACAGCTATTTCTCTTCTATTGATAAAAAAAAAACCCAAGACTGCTCCTACACTTGTTATTGCCCCCATTCATTTTTTTCATGCTGTGGGGAATCAGGAAAGAAGCTCTTGTTTCTCCCCTTATAAAGCAGAATTTGTCTACCTGGGGCCCAGTGGAGTGGTGTTGCCCTGAATATACCCCACTACACGGATCCATTGGGAGGGCTGTTGAATCATATGCTTTTGAAATAATAGTCTTGCTCCCTCTCTATTGCTAAGAGGTTTTTTCCAACTCGAGCAGCATGGGATTGCTAGTGGGTTTGGTGTGAGTTGTTAGTTAGGTAACAGTTTAGAGAGAATTAATTACCCAGAGAGAGATTCATTTAAACATCCTTTCAAAGTAAAAAAAAAAAAAAAAAAACACAAAGCCACGTCTGTTCTTTAGCCCTGGGGTGAGTTGGGTTGGTTTAGTGTGTGGTTTTTTTTCACTTTGGTCATAAAATACAAAAATAATGATGAAAAGCTACAGGGGAAATGTAGAGATGGTGAATAGCCCAAATTGATGGCTTTAATGAGTCATAGCACTGCTTACCATCTCTTCCAGTTTCTTATTAACAACCAAATGGACGTTTCCTCACACTGGCTTACAACAGAGCAGTAGGTTCATCTGCTTGTGATCCCTCAGCCAGTCATCTTCCTCTACTCTGCCCTGGTGAGGCCTCATCTGGAGTCCTGTGTCCAGTTCTGGGCTCCTCAGCTCCACAGGGACAGGGAACTGCTGGAGAGAGGCCAGTGCAGGGACACCAAGATGATCAGGGGACTGGAGCATCTTTCATATGAGGAAAGGCTGCAGGACCTGGGGCTGTTTAATCTGGAGAAGACTGAGGGTAGATCTTATTAACATTTACAAATATGTAAAGGGGTGGGTGTCAGGAGGTTGGGACAGCACATTTTTCTATAGTAGCTGGCAACAGGACAAGGAGTAATGGGATAAAGCTGCAACACAAAAAGTTCCATTTAAATATAAGAAAAGGCTATTTCACTGTGAGGTGAGGGAGCCCTGGCCCAGGCTGCCCAGAGGGATTGTGGAGGCTCCTTCCTTGGAGGTCTTCAAGACCTTCTTGGACATGTACCTATGCCACGTGATCTAGGTGAACCAGCTTCTGCAGGGGAGTTGGACTGGATGATATCTAAAGGTCCGTTCCAACCCTACCATTCTATGATTCTATGATCTCCCCTGCCTTTGTATGAACAACCCTTCAGGATGCTGGTGCAATGGTCGTATGTTCATCCATTTCCAAAAATAATCCCTTGTGAATGTTCCAGAGTGTTTTATATGAATCATTTCAGATTCTGAATCACAGAGGTATGCTACCAGGGGAAAACAATAGTCCAAATCAGTCATAGTTACCTTTATAACTAAAAAAGCTACAGACCTGGGGCTTATTGAAATGGGATTCTAGTTTGGTGAAATACTCCAAACCCAAGACAGAGAGGCAACAGCCACCACTGAGCAGCTTCTTGTGAAGCTGCATGAGATGTTGTCTGTAGTTCAGGGTGTGGAACTGTAAAGCTGTGCTGTGCTGCTCTTCAGCCTCCTGTCTTACCCAGTGTTTAGCAGAGCAAAGATGAGACACATCTCCCGGGAAGCATTCAGATCTTATTTAATTCCCAGCAGATGCAACCAGTAACAACACTGATGGCCGTGACTTGGATATGCATTTCAGGCATGGTCAGGCATTGCCTGGCATAGCTGCAGCATGTAATTTGCCCTAATTAAGACAAACAGGGAATTGCATCTCCAAAAAGAGATTGTTTTGCACTGGCTCCATGAATTGGTAATATCAGCAGCAACCTAGAGGTGTCAGTTTTAATGAGATTGTTGACATCTTCTAATGTGCAGATACAATAAAATAGCTCTCCTGGCTACAGAAATTGCCATGATTTATGCCAAAGAGGCTCAACAGGCCCCAAGGCCATGGCAGACCATTTGCTACACTCTACTGTTCTTCAGCTTCATCAGTGAACTGCAGGTAAAGGCAGGGAAATGTCATCCCTGTTAATTATCACTTTGTATGTGTTTTTCTCAGGAAGAAATACATTGTGGTGTGCTTAACAATAGAGCACAGAGCAGGCTGTAAAGCGGTATGTGATCCTGTTTATCCTCTCTTCTTTAGTTCGCAAAATAAAATGCTTCCATATTAATTGTCCATTTTATTTTCCTAATGCTTTTTGATGTCTCGACAGCCATAGTGGGACCATCTACCCTGTTCCTAACTCTTTTATTAATAAGCTGCTTTGGTTTATTTTACATGGCTACTTACAGGTTGTTTTTGGCTCATTTCCAGTATTGTAATTCTGTAGGAGTGGATTTTTTTCTGTCCTGGTATTCCATAGACTCTCTGAAAATGCATGTCAGATATGCCCCTAAGTGACACCAAGTGTTAAGTGTGGGCATTTGTCTGTAAGCATATTTCATTAATACCTTATTATGTATGGAGAAGTGCTTTTTTCTCCCATAATTACACATTTTTCATATGTGATATGATATATGTGAGGGTGAGGCAGCAGTGGAACAGGCTGCCCAGAGGGGTTTTGGAGGCTCCTTCCTTGGAAGTCTTCAAGACCCACCTGGACACATTCCTGTGTGACTTGATCTAAGTGAACCTGCTTCTGCAGGGAGATTGTACTGGCTGATCTGTAGAGGTCCCTTGCAACCCCTACCATTTTGTGAAAGATTCTATTCCACTTAGATGACCTGAGAGCTCAGGTTGCTCACACCTCTTAGGTGCTAATAAACTCTTGGGAATGTCAGCAAAGACCAAGCCTTTTAACAGAGGTGGTATAAATGTGTGGTTACTGAAATAAATATGATTTAGCTGCATGTCCAATGACTACTTGACTGAAGGACATGTCTGATGGTAGTATTTCAGGAAGTATTAAGAAATCTGGAAAACAAACTATGAAGTGAGATGAGGACAGCTGAACTGGCTTTGACAGCTTCTGCTTAGGCAGAAGTCTTCAAGCCACGTTGTTTACTAGCTGAAAAATCAATTCCTGCATGACCTGAGCAATCTCCCAGCAGGGAACTAAGTTTAGAAAAGAATTTCCTTTGGGAAAATAGAAGGCCTTATCATAACATTGCTTTTTGTATTTCCTGCTGCATTTTGGAAGTGAAAACACTTTATCTTTTCAGATCCCCATTTCAGATGATGATAAACAAAACTGAGATGTAAGAAAGAGATCACCAATGCCAACAGAGAAGCGTAGCTTTAAGCTCCAAAAAAAAAGCTGGTTTAGGTTTCTTTAAATCTAGTGAGAAGTGGAGGAGGAAATATTCCAGCACCTCATCCAAATGAGGGTTTGTTTATTGCTTGTCTGGTTTATGGTTTCAGTCAGTAACCTCCAAATAATCATTTTTTTTTTCTGCAGTTCCATTTTTCCAAGTGCTCTGTTGAAAAATAACTTCAAAGTGTTGAGACTTTCATTAATTGTTCTCTACAGCTGTGGACTTTTGCCTTCGTACACAACTTGTAACATAGCAGAAGGAAAGCTGACTGGCTTGCTTTTTATGTCTGGGACTTGAAGGATGAGACTGAGAAACTTATGAGATGACCTATTTTACTAGGCACACAGAACTTGTCAAAGCTGGCCCAAAAAAAAGCTGCAAGACCTTCAGAGAAATATCTCTAAAGGTCCCTTCCAACCCTACCATTCTATGATTCTGTGCTTCAAATGGCCTCATCCTGATAGAATTGACTCCTGAGCTTCTCACCTTTGAAGGTTCTGACAACCTTTGATGAACCTGTTTCATTTAAGCAAACATAACTTCCACCTCTCTCAAAAGGAATCAACTATAAGGAAGAATATAATGTTTTAGCTCTTTGGGTTTTTTTTTGGCTAGGAGCTCCCATTAATTCTTCCACAAGTTCTCTTTCTCAGGAAAAGAAATGCCATTTTGGAGAGGCATTCTTCATTCTGAAGTGATATAAAACTTGCTATAATAGCAAGTCTGTTTCTTTAATCTTCTTTTTGTGGATTTAACCTAGTAAATATGTTGGTTTGGCCACCTTAATAAAGGTGGAGAAAAAAAAATCAATACCAGGAATTCGTCACATAATTTCCTTATCAATTGAGTTAGAAATAGGCTGCCACCTTGAAACAATAAAATGATAAAAAACCCAACATGCATTCATGCCAGCATAAAACAATACAAAACTGCTAGAAGATCCTATCTGGGGCCTTGCTGTTTATCCTTCTGGCTGTGAATATGTAGAAGTGAAAAAGCATTTTGACATTTCATGGTAGTGGCTGTGGCTTACACAGTCTTGTAAAGACATCCCCAGCAGCAAGTTCAAGACTGAATGTCTCAACTGTCTGCCTGCTGTGAAATTCTGGGAACTGTCATGCAAGCACATCACCTGACATGCTGGGAGTCCACAGAGGGTATTTTAAATGTACTTCACCCCTGTTGTGCTGACAGTAGGAGCCAGATTGAACAATGTGGCTGCAGCTTGCTCAGAAAGGTCCCTACTCCTCTCTGCCAGGGCTGTGCACCCCTGGGGCACTGTGCTGATCACGTCCCTTGAGGAACCTTGGGCCTTACCACTCTTTGCCTCGTCAGTTTCTTTGTATGGTCATGACTGCTGACATCCTCAGCCTTGCCTCTCTCTTATCCTCACCAGCAGACCCCAATCTAGACAGGCTTAATAGTTTCAAATAGGTACCAGTTTTGCTTCTGTCAAACAGCTATGGATGAGTTTAACCACCATGGTCTTCCCTGACACATACCAGTTCCTTTTTGCTTAAACTGGGCCATGCTCATCTGCCACACTCCTCTCAGCTGCTACTGGCTTCTGCTGACAAAGTCACAGCTCTGTCACCTTCCTCATAAACACAGTTTCAGGAAAATCTCCTTCCACCTCAGCGGGGATTGAAGTGAGAGGACTGAGTCATACCTATAGAGTCCCTCCAGAGCAGGGAAACAGTTTTCTACAACATCTGTTTTCTTTTTTCCAGTTTTGTTTGTTTAAATATTAATTAGTTTTAAAAGTGTTTGTATCTGCTGCCTGGTTTAGTCAGTGGTCCTTATACCATTTGTCTTTGGGAATCGAATCTGAACAAAAAGTTATGTGGTCCTCACATTCTGGAGCAGATTTTGCAGACTGGTGGAACTCCCAGTAAGCGTTTAAGCACCAGGCTAAGGGGCTGAACTTTTCAAAAGAGCTCCAGAAGCTGGATTGTGTAGATACTTAAAACCCTACCACAAATGCTACAGGAGGAAGATGTCGAGAGTCCTCTAGTTTTCAAAATCAACATACAAACAAAAGATAAGTTCTTTGTCTTGCTAAGGGGAGAGAGAGGATTTGAAAAGTCCTCCTATATTTGCAGACATTAGTTCCTGGAAATGGCCTTACAAATGCTCTTAGATCCATAGTCCTATTCACTTGGTAAAAACCCAGTTCTTCCCATCACCAGTAGAGAAAAGCAAGTCTCTCCTGTATTTTGGTAGCAGTGAAAGTTTAAATGGCTTTGTTGCCAGGTTCTCTGTATTTTCTTGTTCAGAATTTAAATCAAACCTCTTTTGCAATCCAAGGAAATGTTGGGGTCAGTGCAGTTTCATTTCTAGTTTAATTGGAGGGCAGCGTGTCTGGCTGGCTTGCTGTGATGTGCTTTGCAGTTCCTTGAGGTTGCAGTGGCTTGTGATGTTTTTTTAGTTGTGAGGACATAAAGGCACAGGCAGCACGCAAGCTTTTCTTCAGGTTTTCTTATTCTAGTATAAAGCTATCGTGTTCATAAAGGAGTCAGTGCCTATTGATAATGAGCAGCAGTCAATCCTGTATAGCAAAGTCACTCTCTTCCTCTTTATAGCTGTTTATTTTGTCTTCAAGTTCACCTTCTCTCTCTCTAAATATGCTGTTTTTGCTGAACAGTTACTGGTGCTCAGTGAACACAAAAGTAGTGAGGTTGGCCTGCATGGTAGGATGGATCTCTGGAAGGGCAAGACTTTAGCATAGGCCATCCCCAAGGTATAGGATTAGATTTGCACTTGGCACCACAGGCCAGAAGGGTGACGTCAGTAAGCTACAAGGTTAAGGCAAAGCTGTGCAAGTGTTGATCCTGACTGGAAATTATGACTCATTTATTTCCAAGCATGATACACCACAACCTAATGTTGTTGTGGAGGATTTCCTGAGAGTCCCCTTGATTGCAGATTGTCTTTATAGACTCTACTGCTCATGCATCATTATATAGGTATGATACCAGCCCTAAAAATGAATCAGTCCATCTTGCATGTCTTGTTAGAGGCTTTGTTCTTTTTCTCTGTAGTCTCTGGCACGTTCAGCATCCTTGCCTTCAGTTCTCATAGCTGGTATCACCAGACATTTTTCAGGAACCTTTCTGTAGAGAGGTGTTCACAGAAGTGCTTTAAGAAGTCTGCTACTCTGGAAAGAGTTATTGAGCAGCAATAACAGCTCAGCAAGCAAGCAGGCATTTCAAAATGGAGTCAAACCTGTAGTGAAACATTTGCCTCAAGCTAAAATAGGCCAGGTAGACTAGAACTAAAGCAATGATGTGGTGCAGATACATCCTACATAGATGTAGCTTTGCTATTTTATCATAAAATCTTCCACGCTGCAGTGTGTAATGTAAAAAGGCACCACCTACTCAGCACTGTCATTGTCTACTCTCTCATGGTGGAATAGCAACCATGTACTGGCCCAGGGCTCCCCACCTGCCATCCACACACACACACATCTATAGTGAGTCAGAGTGAACGCAATGCATGCTGCTGTTCATATGAAAGTTGATTCCACACTGAATATATTTGTGTATCTATCCGGGACTGTAATTTAGTCAATTAGATGGATGTTTACGTTATACACAGTTGTTCTGGGGCAGGTCTGTCCCACCTAGAGCATCCAGGAGGTACATGTGTGTTAGGTACACTCAACTGATGGCTGCAGAAAGGCTGTCAAGACCTCTGGATTTTGAGTAGTGCCCTCAGACTTAGTGCTCCAAGGGGAAGTGTGTATATGCTGAAACCCCAGGGGAGTAGCTAAAAGCTTTTGTATCTTCTTGAACAAAATGCATGAGAGATGATAGGTTATGCCACAAAAAATTCATAGTAACTTTATCCTGACAGAAAGAGTTTCCTCACTTAACTTATCCACATTCTGTATGTTCACTATCTTTCTGATTTTAAAAGGATTTTTACTTTACTATTTAAACTATTTTGAAGCTCTGTTGCCTTCTTTCTCTCTCTTATTTGTTTTTCAACCAGAACTATCAATACAGGAATTTCAGCCAGTGCACAGCAGGGCAGCGTGGGTGAAACATGTTGAGCTTTGGCTGAAATTAATAAAAGGGCTTTCCATAGCAGCAGGAATCCTGGCATGCTTGTGCAACTCCACATAGGAGCCTGTGAGCTAGATGGTGGCTTTTGAGCCAGGCTTTGGTGTCTGTCTCCTCACAGACAGAGGGAGTACAATCTCTTTCTCTCCATTAGAAGCTCTCTCCTCATCCTGTCTATGGACCTGTTGTGTGGGCACTGGAAAAGGAGGAAAGCCCTAACACTTCTCTGGACTTTCCCTCCTCAGGAGAGTAAGAGTGAGGGAATAGTTTCTGAACACCTGAAATACAAGGATTGCTCTTGTTAGCTGGCTGCTTGCTGGGAGGAAAAGTCTGCAAGTGAGAGATGTCAGAAGAGTAGCTGAGGTTATTGTTCTCTTTGTGGTTAGCAATTTTAAAGGCATAATAGCACTTGAGCATATATCTTTCTGGATGATCTGTAAAACATCATCATCTGTTAGCCCTGTAAAGAAAGGCTTGTGCCACTTCACTGTGACATATATATATATATATCTTCTGCCTGATGAAAATGAGTGTTTGTCTTAAATATGCAGTAAAGGAGGAAGAAGTATGCATAAGTACTTATTTTTACCACTTTTAATCCTCCTGTCCATAGATAAAGGAAATGCTGGCACTTGAAAGCAATTGAGCTTGTTCTGGTCATACTCTAAATAAACAGGAGTAGTAGTCATTACTAAGATCCCTATTCTTAAATGCTGCAATGGTAACTGAAATGACTCAAAGTTGAGTGTAAATGCTATGTGCTGGCTGCTCTGTGTTGGTATTACTCTGTCATATTTTTCAGTAGCAAAGTAAACAATTAGCACATGGGAAGAGGTTCTTTTGTTAATAAACAGCATACAGTGCCAGTTCATCCATAGAAGTGTATGGCATTTGTCTGTCTAGACAGCACATAATACTCCATCATTCTAATGATTTGGCCAGAGTAAGAGTGGTTGCTAAGTGGCTAGAAACCTGGAACAATGCAGGAAGAGAGGATTCTATAGTGTGCATCTTGCTCAAATTCACCAGTGATCTGAAGAAGCTGTAGGGGATATTCCACCTCTGGACACTCTGCCAGAGGAATAATGTTTAAAACAAAGGCTCTGATGAACCACAGGCATAACATAGTATCGTATTTCTTGCTATGAGACTGGAGCTTCCTATCCATCCTAGTGAGGATAATTCTATTAATGCCTGTCTCAAGCTCCCATTTGAGTCAAACTGAACACAGTGCAGAACATCTATGCAAATTGGAGCAGACTTAGCCATGCCACGTGGGAAAGGGCAGTTTCATTCAGCAAACGATACAGCATGGCACCCCTGGAAGAAGTTTCCCAGCAAGCCCTGTAGTACAGGTGGATTTGGCTGAGCAGTTTTTTCTCTAACCTTCTTCCAGCTTCCTTGAGAAGAGGTGAGCATCTGTTTTTTTGTGTCATTGAGAGGAGGAGCTGGAGATTGGAGCCTACCAATCCTGGCACGTTGGGCAAGCTCAGTCTGTGCATGTGAGGAGAGAGATATGACAATCAAGAATAGGGTTATGAGCCCTTTTAAATCAATTCACAGTGATCCTGACAACAGTAACAGAGATGATTCACCTTCTGGACTTCTTGATTCTTAATGACAAAAGAAACAAAAGCTCCAGTAAAATTGAAGAGCGTCCAGGACACACGTTTTTAGTTGGCACTTACCCAAATGTGACACACGAGAAAGGTGTAATGGGATGACAGTGAGGTCCTAATGAAATACTTCAGTTTAGATAGCTCCTTTCCTAATAGAACCAATGGAGATGAGTTTCATTGTTCTTGAAGATGCAGCTTTCCAAACCCTATGATGCCTGATCTAGATTGACCTGCTTCTGCAGGGGGGTTGGACTAGATGATTTCTAAAGGTCCCTTCCAACCCCTACCATTCTATGATTCTATACCCCTTTAGGCTGAGTCTTCTTAGGGTTGTTTCTTCTTCCTTCCATCTGTCATACAGTCAGCAGATGAAAATGTAGTTGCCTTGAGTTTGAAAGTGAAGCTTCCCTTACTTTAAATCTACTCATTCTCCCCTTCGTCATGTTTTGAATCCCTGTAACAAGCAAAACTACTAGCCTTAACTCTCCTCCCCCTAATTAGTCAAGAGTATTAAATCTCTTTATTAATGCCACCCCTCCTAGGTGATTGCAGATATAAATACTGTCACAGAGTAATTGCTTTCTGGCCCTCATTTTAACTGGAGTCAGTGGGGGGCCTTTGGAATTCCACTGCTTTCATCTCACACCAGCTCATTGTGCCTGTGACACAAATTTAGAAAGAGGGAAACTGCTTTCCAGACCTGCATGTGAAAGAAAACCCAACAATGTCACTGAGGTTGAAAATGGAAATACACTGGGAGAAAACAAAGTCTTTCACTTTGGTTTCTTCTTTCACTTGGAGTTGGGGAAAAAAAAAGAAGGAACAAACTGGTGAAAAAGTTTTCCAGCATCTCTATTTTCTGGCTTTTGTCTCCTGTGGTGCAGCTTGTAACTAGGTTAATCAGATCTGGAAGGAGCTTAAAGGCTGATTGAGGCCAAACTGAAATGTTAGTTAAGGTTGCACTTATTTTTCAGAAATTACTCTTAGTTTCTGGGGTCTTAAAGAGTCTCAGCTAAAGTGTGGTAACAAAGAGAGATAATAGCATGATGGCACAAGGGAAGTGCAATATGAGATGCTGCAAACCTGAATATGAAAGGAAATGCTTCTCCCAGTTCAGGTTTTGGCAGCTTTACCTTCAGAAAAACGTCTCAGTTTTATAGACTGTTTGTCTCTCATTGGAAATTAACACTTTTTTAAGGGATGGAAAGAAACCCTTTGCCAGAATAAAACATATCTGTCAAAGAAACACCAAGAAACCAAAAGGTTGGAAGGAGAGTTTCTGCCCATGCTTGATGACACAAAATATAGTCAGGGTGGGTTTATGCTGAGAGAGAGTATAAGTATTTGAGATGTGTGCCTTAGCTAGTTATTTCACATGAAGTGAATGATAGAGAAGTGGTAAGTGTTATTATCCCTCTTCAGAGTTATATGCTAAGGGAGATAAAGTAATTCCTATCCATTCAAGCTATTGTTTCAGGCAGTGACTGCGGATGTTTCTACTCTGTGTAGTGTTCCAATTAATGTTTTTTTAAATTATAGTCATAACTGTAAGGAGTGGAAACTATAATTATTCCCAAAAAAAAAAAAAGGTGCAGAAAGAGGTTTTGTTCAATTCCTTTTGTATTAGAGCAGAAATAACTTTAGAAACCTGCAGCAAAATCATTCCTTTTTTTTTTTTTAAAGCTTTCTTTCTTTTAACATCTCACAGTTTTGACAGTTTTCAATTAGTTATGCTACAATTCATATCCATCCTTCATTGTTCTGCTTCTCAGTAAGCCTAGCTACTGGAGTACACTTCCCCAACCACCTAGAAACTCCCCCAGTGCCACACATACAGGTACACGGGGTTCTGTCATTTGGTGGTAATTGCAGTGCTAATGTTTTGCATCTTGTCTCTGATACAAGGCTGATTACTGTTGCCAGCTCTATTGCACAGTTGGATGTTTCTAGAGAGGACAGTAGCTCCTCATCACATCTGTCTAATTAGGCTGATTGGTTCAGAGCACCCACCCAACCTGATTGAGAGGTGTGCTTGGCTCAGTGTCCTTATTTGTAAATGCTTTTGCCTTGTGTTAAATGAACCTTTGCTGAGGGTCTCTGTGAGCGACTCTTCCAGCTAGAAGCAAAACCAATGTAATGCTGAAGAAGTGAAACCTGTCCTGCTGATAATGCTGTTTGTAAGCTGTACCACAAATACACTGATGGCATAGTTTTAAGGTGTGGCTGCATCAAGAGAAAAAAAAAAAAACAGCTGAAGAGTTCACAGATTAAGGACTTCACATAAGAGTCATCTGTACCTGGAAATTAGTGCAGCCTGATTAATCTGGTTTTCCTTTTAAAGGTAGATTGGCCATTCCAGATTGCTTTAAATCTGCATTGTGGAAGGTGTAAACAACAGACCTAAGAAGACAGGGGGTTGGACTACATGATCTCTAACAGTACTTTCCAACCCCTACCATTCTGTGTGATTCTGTGATAGTGCTTGTTTCAGAGGCTGTGAGGGTACAACAGATGTAGTTTTGAGCCTCAGTTCTTGCAGCCCTTTCATAGTTCATTGATCCCATTCAATTCTCCTCCAGGGACTGAGACACTTGTTTAGGACCATTGACCTCAGAAACGCAGCTTCCAATGGTGTATCAGAAATAGGTTTTGTAGTAGCAGCATCATGAAAACACATGAGAGGAGGGTAGGTTTGATAAATTACACTGGAGCAATGAGGAAGATGGGATAGGGTAGCACCTGGAATGAGCTGCCTGACCTCTGGGCTGCAGAAGCAGAGGAGAGGAGGAGGAGACTGCATGGTGTGAAGCAGAATTCAGATGTTGATATGTCTTTTAAATCACAAACTTTGAGATGTTTGGATTCGTGAGATTTATTTATACTGATGGGTCAGTGGCTTGTTCTGTGCTGGCTCTTAATTCTTGTAATCAAAACAATTAGTACAGAACGCTATGCCCCGAAAAGCATTTGCAGCATTCACATATGTATATAAAAAGGGTTAGATTTTGAATTCTCTCCTAAATGGAGGACTCCCCTATCCACAAAGAAAATTTAAGTCTTGCATTACAGTTTTTAAGTCATCCATTGACTTGGATAAGCAGCTATAGGAATGTTACAATAACATTAAATTTAAGATGGGCAAATGCTCTTTTTCTTGTTGACTTTCTAAGGAAAATGGCTCTAAGTGTCTGGAAGCCTAAAAAACTGCCAGGTGCTTTACTGCCTTCGACTTCTGTTACAGTTAATGTCACAGTTAATGTCAAGTGCATCAAAGTTTGCAGGAATCATGTTGTTCTGCAACAGATGAACCACCTGACAGATTTACATAAAAATCACAGATTTGTTTGGCAGTTTCATTTGATTGCATGTGAGAGTGTTTCATAACCTGATCTTCTGCTGTGCAAAGAGTACTGCCATTGGCTTTGAAAACACTGCAGTGAATTCCACTATCCACAGATCTGAGCCAGCAAAAGTAAACCCAAACCCTTCATATCTTGTCAGGATCCTAGCTTTTCATATTCTTACTCTTTTACCTTTGCTTATTATTAAGGGCTTAAAAACGAATATCAACGTGTTCCAGTTTGTATGACAGCTGATACAGCTGTAACATTTGACCCATTTTCCATCTCAAATGTGCATTCAAATGTACAGCTGGCATTCATGATAAATATTACAGTTGGAATTAAAAGCTCATTTGGACACGGTATAGCCAGTGCATTCCTTCCTTTTATAGAAAGATCATTGCACATGAGCAGTTGCGTAGAATAAAGCTTGCTTCAGACAAGGAACAGATAAGAAAGCAAAGCATTTCCACCAGCACACCTCTTCCTCCTTGCATGAGCTCACATGGCTTGAACAAGCTTTAATAATTCACAGGTTTGAAAGGCTTTGTCCATTTCATAAATGAGAAGCATTGGAGAGATTTGTCTGAGAAGACAAGGTAAATGATGCAGTTATTGCAACTGAAGGCCAAGATAGAGCATGGGTGGGAGATGGTATTTTGCACTGGTCTAAGAGTAAGGGAATTAGGAGATATGTTTGATGTTCAATAAGTAGATACAGGTATTAGCCTTCAGAGAGTATTACTCTAATGTCTTTATCCCAACGTGACTAAGGCATTGCAGCTGAAAATCTGGGCTTAGGAAAGGCTCGACAGTCATTGATAGGATACTTTAAATGGTTGATTTAGTTTGATTTTAGATTTGTGGTTGGACTTGATTATCTTAAAGGTCTTTTCCACTTGAACTAATTCCGTGATTCTGTGAAAAAAACCCCACCTACTCCTCTTTGGTTGGAAGGACAGACCTTTACCCTAGCACCAGCTAAAATGGCCCACGAGTCTGTGGTGCATGGGCTTTCATTTCTAATAAATAGGACAGTTATTCTTCTCATCTTCATTTAGGGAGGCATCTCACCAGTGACTAAACTCCAGCTTTCTCCCAAATATGTTCTGAAACCTGTCTGCAGTTGGTTCCTGAGTCCACATAGTGTGGACACAGGCACACAGGTTTCATGGAGACGGATCACTCTATAACTCCGTGCTCTATCCTTCCTAGCCTGAGGAAGAAGGGAAGATCCTCTGGCCACAGCTCAAAAGGACATGCTCACACACATTAAGATTCTTTCCCCTCAAGAAGCCTTACTGTTGATGGCTCTCTACCAGGTCTGTGAAGAGTCTTTACTAAAGGTCAAGACAGCAGCAGTGCTCTCAATGAGCAGCAATTTGCCTCCTCCACACTGGGAAAACACTATCCAGCTGTTTCCAACACTGCCTAAGCTGACAACCCTGCTTACCTCCATCTGCCAATAAATCCCAACAGAGATGCTGACATAGAAGTATTCCATCAGTACAAAAAATAGCAGGTGAAATTTGTTGGAGAGCCCTAACAAACTTTGTTAAATAAGCTCCCAATAGCAAAGCCAACCTCATGGGGAATACATATTAACTTTACATGGTGAGAACTGATAGTGGAATATGAGTTGATAATTAAAGTGACTATTTAAAGCAGAAAATCCTTATTTCCTGAATTAATGTGTAACATTTGGAGGGGCCTTAATAGGAACCCTTGAGGCTGAAATAGGGACATGGCTTTTAAACTGTGCTGAAGTGTGCTGGAATAGTTACACTTCTTTGTGAGACAGACCATACAGTGA
The DNA here is from genome assembly GCA_013401255.1 of Urocolius indicus. Taxonomy (NCBI): domain Eukaryota; kingdom Metazoa; phylum Chordata; class Aves; order Coliiformes; family Coliidae; genus Urocolius; species Urocolius indicus. Next base: position 25,463 of record WBNH01000520.1, on the reverse strand, counting down.
AATACAGAAAATAGGAACACTTGTGCTAAAAACAGGGATTGTCCTTTCTGAGGAGGAATGTCTGACAGCTAAGACGAATTGGTTCAGCTTTGTCATTTAAAATAGTAACTGAGTTTTTATGGAGTTGCTCCCTCATGGGTAGACTCTTGCTAAATGAGAGCGATGATTCCATTAATTTGTGTCTTTTCTGTGGTCCCAGGTGATGTAGTTAATATAGTTCTGTAATGTCAAGTTAATACATATTCCTCCTTTTGGTGCATTCTGCCCTCAGCTCGTATTATCCTCTGGTAGTAGAGAAGTTGAAAGTCGAGTACTGAGACTCGAACTAAATAAAAACTAGAAGAGCTGCCAAAACTGAAACTTCCACATGTGGCTTCACATGCAACTTAGGTCGTGTGCAATCTGCTTTCCAATGCTACTTCATGCTTCTAAACCCATTTGTGTAAGCTAAAACAGGCTCCCTATATTTAGTTAAGCTGTGACTGTTTAACTCAGATGAATGACAACCAGTAGTGGGCCATCCCAATACTTAGACATTTCCTACCATTTCCTTCCATTCTCCTTTGTCTCCCTTTTCCTTCTTTATTTGTTTTCTGAGTGATAAGTCTTTAAAGGAAAAGAAAAAGTGTGAAGACCAGAATCCCATTGCATTTTGACTTGTGAGATTCACGTGTTTCATCAGTACACTTGGGAACCAAGTTGCCAAATGCAAACTTGTCATTGATATGGATAATGCTTTACCAGAAGCCTGGAGAAATAACCGGTCCCCAGCTCTAGGAGGAAGATGGAAAGGAGCTTTGTAATACAGATCATCAGAAGATCTCCTAAAGCAGAAGTTTCATTTCTTGAATTAGTTGAAACAAGACAAACACCTATGCAGACAAAACCTGTTTCCAGGAATTTCCTTGGGGCATCCTGTTTTTTGGATGGTATCTAGCAACAGGACAAGGAATAATGAGAAGAAGCTGGAACACAAAAGGTTCCATTTAAACATAAGAAAAAGCTATTTCAGTGTGACGGTGAGGGAGCCCTGGCCCAAGCTGCCCAGGGAGGGTGTGGAGGCTCCTTCCTTGGAGATCTTCAAGACCCACCTGGACACGTTCCTGTGTGACCTGATCTAGGTGGGACCTGCTTCTGCAGTGGGGTTGGACTGAATGGTCTTTAAAGGTCCCTTCCAACTCTGCCATTCTATGATTCTGTTTTGTCTATCAATCACAGTTGATGACCTTAAATGGTCGATATTCTTTATGCCTTTAGGAATTTGTAAGTGGCCTTCTCAGAGGTAAAATCAATACTGGTGTAAAACTGAACATCACAAAGTAATTTTGTGTTTCCAGGGATGCTTCTCTCACAGCGGCTGAAAGAAAAATATAACCAGGATGATTTGGTGCAAGAAGCATCTGAAAGAGGTAAGTATTTCAAAGTAATATACCCACATCACCCCCCAGGATTATTTCTTCCTTTTTTCTCCTCACTTAAACTCACCACACAGTTAATGCAGTCCAACGTGATGCCAGACTCTCAGGCTAATGCTGTCAGGAGTGGAAACTTCAGGAAAGTTTGGCTGTGTTCCATTTTTTTATTCTGTTATGTGTTCCTTTAGGAGTTTTAGGTTTTTTTTTTTTTTTTTCTTGGATAATTAGATCTCTGACATTAGACCCCTGTAATTAACAGGGAAAATGGTTTGCATGCTGACTGTAAAAGCATTGCCTGATCTGTTTGCCAGATAACTGTTGTGGCCTGTTTCTTTCAGCATCGTTTTATTCCCACAGATAGCAGCAGACATGCTTAACTGGAACCACATAGGTTTGTTTGCAGGGATGAAATCCTGGGACCTTTCACTGATTCCGGTTGTCCCAGGATTTTGCTTTCATCCTCAAAATTTCCCTTCAAGATGATTGTCCTTCAAAATATTTGTTCTTTTCGCAGTTGAATGTGAATGACTCCCCCTTGTAGACAGAATAATAGGACTGAAACTTCATGTGCAAAGCTGCACTGCTCAAGGAAGGCGTTTCTTAGAATTGGCACAGAAGCTTTCACTGTAATTTGCAAATAGTGCCTCTGGGTGGGAGGGAGATGTGTTCTCTTTAAGCTAAAAAGTAGCTTTATCTGCCTTGTGTTAGCCAAAGTTCAGGACTGATGTCATGGCTTTTGGAAAATTGTCCCCGAGTCGTCTTTTACCAGCCTATTTACCAACTGCTAAGCAAACAACACCTAACAATAAAAGACTGGGGGGGGGAAAAACCTGCTAGCAGCTGCTTATTATCATGTATTTTATGCTACTTAAAACACTTTTTGCAGTTAGAACAGGTAAATTTTGGATTCAGGAGACCAAAGCTTTCAATCTTAAAGAGTAAAAATGTGGCTATGAGGTGAGTAAAGCCAGCACCAGGTTACTTTTAGGTTTGTTTCTGAGAGTGGGACCTAGGATTAATGTTTTAGGTGCCTAATAATAATTAAAAAAATAACAATTGCAAGGACCAAATTGTTTTGGACTGAAATGATTTTAGGATTTTGAGCTAAGTGCTCAATTAGGATCTGACTTTTCTGCCCAGATTAGAGGAAGGCAGCTTTCGCATCTATGGATGTGATTTTGGGGAAATGCCACGATGATCTGAGCACACGGTATTTCAGTTCACAGAGAAATGGCTTTTAAGATGTATTGCAAGCATCCTTATAACTCCAGTGGGTGCATTGGGATTAAAAAATATCTCAAAAAAAAGACAAAACCTTTAGCAGCTCTCTGGAGTTAAAGCATATCACTCACAGCTCTTCCCATTCTTTTCTATGTGGAAGATAAAATTAGATTTCCTACACAAAGCTCTCATTAGGAGGGTCACACAAATACACAGCAGACACTTCTTTGCCTAAATCATAGCATTCTCTGCGCTGCTTCTTTTGATGTGTGGAGTCCTTGCTGCAGTGATCTTTCCCCTGCCTTTTCTGAGTATTTTTGCCTAGTATTGTATATCATTCAATGTGGCTGCAATATATCAAGCCATCACTACTTCACTGTGAGAGTGAGGGAGCCCTGGCCCAGGCTGCCCAAGGAGGGTGTGGAGGCTCCTTCCTTGGAGGGCTTCAAGATGTGATCCTGTGTGACCTGATTTAGGTGGGACCTGCTTTGGCACTGGGATTGGACTGGATGATCTCTAAAGGTCCCTTGCACCCCCTACCCTTCTATGATTACTGTAATAAGTTTGCAGCATATAAACATGTATTGTGTATGTGTGTGTGTATATATATATATATATATATATATAAGCCCAGCTCTTTAGCATCTACTTTTTTACTTCAATGTCTTTGTTTAAACTTTCAGACATGAAAACATCACTGTGGGGTCTTAAATTCTGGGGGGAAAGAAAGATGGTTTTATATTTCTTCCTTCAGTTTCTATTAATCAGTGCAGAAAAGTAAAAGCTGATCATAACAGAATGAGCATAAAGGGGACAGAGGAGAAAGTAAAGAGAAAATGTTAATGATAACATCTTTAAATGTAGCCAGTTGTTGGACAAGATAGATTTACAGGGCCATTGGAATTGAATAGACACATCAGGGTGGTTGGACTAGATGATCTCTGGAGATCCCTTCCAACCCTACCATTTTATGAATCTATATCCACTTTCTTAAATGATTATTTGTTTTACTTTAATAAAAGGGTTCTTTGTTTTACTGGAATACCTAAGACCAGACAGAGGGCAAAACTAGTGACATGACAAGGAGGAACAGAACACAAAAGTTTCCACTTGAACGTAAGGAAGAACTTCATTACTGTTGAGATGAGGCAGCCTTGGCACAGGCTGCCCAGGGAGAAGCGTGCAAGCTCCTTTCCAAACCCACCTGCGCACATTCCTGTGCCCCCTCATCAAGGGGATCCTGCTTTAGTAAGGGGGTTGGGACTAGATGATCTCTAGAGGTCCCTTCCAATCTCAACCATTCTGTGATCCCTTCTGCCATAATCTAATGCTTTAGTTGTCAGTCTGCTGAATTTACGTATGTCCAGCCACTTGTTCTCAGTTTTGCTTTTGGATAAATTCAAGCATTCCAAAGATTAGCCCTCCCCAGGAATGTGTGACTTGCATTTCCTTCAGATTTCAGCCATCCTGATGCTCCTTGCTCAGTTGTCTTCTCTTTCCTCAGGGTACAGTCAAAGAGACTAATAAGACACAGAAGTATTATGGACTACAGTAGGAAAACATCCTTTTTTTAAATCATACAGAGATACAGTAGCTAAATCATCATTCATGTAACTTTAATTGGCTCAGTTATTAAAATCATGTTGACCCGTCACTTTTCAGTACCTTGCTTGCTTAAACTCTGAAACCATAGACCTCAGTAATTAGGCACTTGAATCTGAAGATAACCCATTCCATGGAAACAGCAGGAGAGCTTCAGTTCTTGCTGGGTCCAATGTGCATTTGCTTTCTGCCTGACGAAGCACTCCTAGTTATCACGGTGCCCATTAGAGAGTGGTATTACTTCAGGTGATATGATTAACATAAGGAAACCTTAAGTGATTTCGGTTTTCTCCTAAATTCAACAAAGAATAGATGTAGTTATGAATGTAGAAGGCAAAAGCCTTCAACCTTTGGACAACTTTCCTCTAATTTTTCTTTTTTTTCCCTCTTCTTTCTCTGACATTTGTCCTTCTAAAAATCTTGACTGTCTCTGCAAATGAAATCATTTTGTTTTGCAGCTGAGCTTGACCCCCTTGAACAATAAGAGGGAGTGATATGTACTTACCAAGCAGCAGTGACTCCAGGATAACTCTGTGTTGAGATCTCAAATGGAAGTGAGTGATCATATTCCTTCCTATTGCTTTAAGCATCATCAATTGTATGCACTTTTAAAAAAGGATGTTATTTCTGTAAAGAAATCTGCTTGGAAAGGTTCTCAGCTACAATGCTCAGGGATTTTATCACTGCTTGTAAACTTAATACAGAGATCTGATTATTTTTCCCGTGTAAATTGGTCTGAATCCTTTCAAAAAGGTGTCAATTATATTTGGTAGGATTGTGGTAGAGACTATCACTGTCCTAAGAAGACAAATTTGTCTTCCTGTTTCATTTTGCACTGGATTCTAGGACATTCTGTTACCTAAGTAAAATAATACAAATTATTCTAGATAACCTCTGGCAGTGTTTTTAAGGTTTGCCTCTATATTTTTCTCAATTTTGCTACTCATTTTGATTTTGAGCTGGTAACTATGTGGAGAGGTACCCAGCTACCATCAATGCCTTTCAAATTTTGCATCTTATCAAGACTCAAGGGAAAAAAAAGCCCAGTATAAGGCTGTAAGATGTTCACTTTCCCACCAGATTTATAACAGGCTGAACATTTGTTTTCTTCATTCTTGTTTGAGGGCTGTAATAGGTCATCATAAGAAGTTATGTAATTGTGGGCAATCCTCATCATATGTGCTTCTATCCCAGTTGACACATGCACTAATCTGATAGAGTGGAATGTTAATCCTGATAATGACAATTTCTGATACTTCTACAAAGCTTTTCATCCTATAGGGTCTGAAGGCATTGAAAAGGTTTGCTGTGTCTGAGTTCTACCACAGCCAGTAGTGAAACCCCACAGTCCTGATAAAGGTCATTGGCACACTGTGAGAAAAGCCTGGTTTTCTTTCAAAGCAAAACATGATAGGGCAACTGTTGCAGGTTTGCAGTTGACAATGAGGTTCATTTTGCATTCAGCATGCACACTTGTGCCTAAATATTACAGTGACAGGCACAGTGTAACTACCTCAGACAGGAAACATTGTGCATGCACAGCCTCTTAAAAATTGGTGCACAGCCATAACATATCTGTATGGAGGGGGGGAAAGCATATACATATCCTTGTGTGCAGCACCAGCTATGCTGGGAACGTTTGCCAGATCTTATTTTGGATTCTATTCACAGCCTAAGCAAAACTTTGCTCTCAATTCATTCTCGCTACCGTCATTTAAGGAACAGCTCATGATGACGACATTCCATAGCAGAGTGAATGGACAAAGCAGGAACTGGAGGCAAATCCTATCAAGCCCTTCGAGCTGTAATACCCAGCTCACGCCTGGAAAAGGCTCACTCAGGTCAAGGAAGGTCTAGGAAAGAAAGAGGTGATGGAAAGCTGTCTCCTATCAAAAAAGCCTTTCAGAAAAAAAGACAAAGATCCCAGGTAGCGACCCTGTGGGGGATTCCCTTCACCCCACCCTGGGAAAGGCTGAGAAAAAGAGGCAGATAGAGCTTACTGAGATGTTATATCATAGCATATAGGATATCCTATATTACAGGATCATATAAGACCCTTCTGAGTGGTACTGAGAGCTATCAGGTGGAGTCTTAATGAAGGAAATTGAGATTAGAGTCCAGAAAGAGTGAAGGGGATGATGTTAATTAACATATCTTTGTTATCTCTTTATGTATTTGGAGCATGGATACCCTGAAAGGATTTAGCACATGGCTGAATCAACACTGCAACAACCCACTGAACAGGTTCAGGGCATTCCTGCTACAGTCATAATTGGATCAAGTCAGTAAATGGTTATTAAATGGCAGGAGTTTCTAGGAGCATCTATGAGTTAGAGGAAATGGTGCCACTGATTCCACGGACCTCTTCTTTTTATATCACATCCCTATAAAAAGTGAAAAGGAATCATATTGCCAGCAGAGATGTAAAATCAGGTCGGGACTGTCGCTGGTTATTTAAAGGTATTGCAATGCTTTTTGTAAGACTGAACATATTACATGCTGTATCTTGGCTAAATTCCATCTTTTATAATTACATCCTCTTCTGCCCTTCTCAAGCATTTCTTACTGTCATAAGAGGATACAGCATTCTTCTTTTTCCTGGTCTAGATACCTGAGTATAGTCGTGTTTCAATCTTATCATGATCTTTCTGAAAGACCAGTTCAAGTTGCCCAGGGTGCAGCATGATCTCTGCATCACTCCCTGTGGCATTGCTGTGGCTGACGAGAAAGAGGGTTTGAAATTAATACTCAGGCAGAGGTTCCATTTTTTTTCCTCCCTGCTTAAGTACAAGCACAAATCTGTTGGTTTGACCCCCTCCACCATTACTCATTGGCTACAGTGTAATCGCTCCCTGGAGCAGGAGAAGGCTTAATACTTTAAAAATTGCTTTCAGATCATTTGAGTCAAAATGCAAACCACCAGAATCCCATTAGTACCGGGAATGCTTTCAGAGCATGGTCTAGCTTGTGCTTCCAGCTTCATGGGCTGGTGATTGGAGCCCTTAGATGGCATTTTGATGAGCAGGATCCAAGAAGGTTTGTTACTATGCTAGCTGCTCCATCAGCTGCCAAGATTGTACTGGAAGCAAACAAGGGGTGTGTGACAATAAACAGAAAGAATCCCAGCCACCTGATACTGTTTTAATATCATTTTCTCTGTGGCCACAATGTTGGCTGGTGAGAAGTGCCCACAAGCCTGTTATTTGGAAACACAGCCAGATATTCTAGAGCAATGATCTGATCTTTGCAGTCTAGCAGCCAGCTGTGAGGATAGTGGGTATTTCAGAGGAGAGCCTCGTGGAGATGTCCACCAGTACAACTGGCCAAATGCACCATGCCAAAAGTAAAACTCCCACCTCAAATGACACTAGAGGGATACAGGGCTGCCAGTTTTCACAAAGACAAAATTGAATGGGCTAAGAAGTGGAGTTACTGTCTCTCACCTGGAGCACTCAAACTGGGGAGAAGCTGATGAAGTTTCACTGCAAGTACCACAACTACAACTTTTTTCTGTCTGTAATAGCTTTTCTGTGGCACTCTGTATCTTTTTCAAAGTTGCACTCTCAGTTGACCTAATTCCTCTTTTCTTCAAGGGCTCTGCTTTGGTGCAACCAGGCTGATTCCTCACTGCTTTGTATATTTCTAGAGAGATGTATATATTAGTTCAAACCAGTGCCATTTATCAGCACTGTCATCTCTATATGCTCCCTTATACCTTCTTTGCTCAGGGGAATGGGGTGGTTTATTCACCAGGCAGTGAATAATGACACCTAAAGCTTCCTCTCTCCTTCTTACTTCTTCTTTTTCTGTGGTGAATACGTGGGGATCTAAACAGACATAACATCTTTTGTTAAGTGCTGATTTCATCTCTGGTGAAACCTCTCTCTACTCAAGTACCTCTTTTGCAGAGAGGTGCTCAAGTATTTCAGAGGGATGTCTATAGCAGCAAAAAGAATATGGCATGGGCCAAAACCCCTACATCAGCTTAAATGTACCATGATGGAGCTCTGCAGCAGGTAGGACTTGTCAGTACAGCAGCGTGTGTATAACTGGTATTAGGAACCTCTGGGAAGCTCATATTGTCCTGGCTACAGCCAGAGCTGGAGCCCCAGCACAGAGGAGTGCTCTGCATCATACCCTGTCACCTTTATTTGGGAGGGAGGACAGACAAGGCATAGCACCCATACAGTCCCCTTTGGCCCACCCAGGAGGAGAATGCTTAGTGGTGACTCCAGGCAATATTCAAGCTCCTTTATGCGGCGCAACAACTCCAGCTGCGGGCTGAGAGTCGGCTCTCATGTTTTATTCATCCAAACTGCTTTTCCTCACTCCAGAAAACTCCACTCATCTCTTCACTAGAGAATCTGTTCCATTTCCTCTTGTTTAGCACTCTGCTGCAGGACTCATATTTCCCATCACTCAGAGACTGATCGGCAGTAATCCCAAGCCCAGCTTCTCGGGAGTGAAATGTGGGAGGAGAGAGAGGGAGAGATGTAGGTTCGTCTCATTTGGTCAGTCTGTTCTGTTAACTCTCAATATTGGATTTTTCAAGAGCCAGGAAATCAAAACATAAGAAACCCAGCTTCTATTCCTTTTTTGCTTTTTTTGGGGGGGGCAGGATTTTAGGTTTGACTCATCTTTCCCAAGCTAATTGTCAAGAAACTGACAGATCAGACGTGGTTGACAAGTGAGTAATTGGGAGAAGAGAGGGAGTGCAGCAGGTGTCAGTACTAATTTGGTGAAACAACAAGCAAAAGAAAGGAATAGAGAGTGGTGTGATAGTCACTTACACAGTCATGACGTTACAGGCTCTTCTTACAAGAAGTGTGCAGGATTTTACAACGCTTAGAGCATTAACTATTAACCAGCCACTTCAGGAAGATGATTAGAAGGCTCCAGTTTACCAGCAGAAGATGCTTTTGAGCTTTCCTTAAAAAGAAAGACTGCTTCACAACACTGTTGGGGAACTGGACAAACACTGAGTCCTCACAGGAGGCAGACGCTGTTTCCTGGCCCTGGGTTGGCTGTGTCAGGCTGGACCATCCAAGAAGGTCACCACTGCCTAGAGCTGGAGTATATTCAGTCTCTGTCGCTCTGCCAAGTTCTTCATTGCCCACAGCTTCCCTAATTCTCCCAGACAGTGGCACTGCCCAGTTCCCTGCTCATTGCTGAGGGTGGCTTTACAGCAAAGCCCAAATCGCACTTACTGAATGGAAGACACGAACTTTTGTAGCTGGAGAATTCTTCCAGCTCTGAAGAGAGTGTTAAGATGCTGCTGTATTTTAGAAAGCAAACCTTTAGATATAAATTCATTTACTTACCTGCCAGATCTGCTGCCGTGAGCTCTGTATTTCCTTGTTTAAATCTCAGTTGTCACTGACGCTGCCTCAACAGCAACCAGTGTTGATGTCTGTAATGATGTTAGTGACTACAGGCCAAATAATAGCTTCTACTGGCAGCCTTTTAAGATGCACTTTTGGTCTGAAGTAGCTGTACAAATAGCATTGCAGCACTTTGTATGTATTGTCTGCTAAAGATTTCAGTATCTTATATGCTCTAGTTCAAAGAAATAAAGCTATTTTTCTCCATCTAACTGCCAGTCCTGAAAATTCACTGAGGATTCAAAGCTGTTTTGGTTTTTTTTTCCTGGCCTCTGCATAGTTATTTAGAAAACAGAGATGGTTTCATTCATATAACCCCCTACTAGCACAAAAGCTTGCCTTCACTTTCTCACATGGATTCTTTGAGATGGAGGGAACNATGTCTGTAATGATGTTAGTGACTACAGGCCAAATAATAGCTTCTACTGGCAGCCTTTTAAGATGCACTTTTGGTCTGAAGTAGCTGTGCAAATAGCATTGCAGCACTTTGTATGTATTGTCTGCTAAAGATTTCAGTATCTTATATGCTCTAGTTCAAAGAAATAAAGCTATTTTTCTCCATCTAACTGCCAGTCCTGAAAATTCACTGAGGATTCAAAGCTGTTTTGTTTTTTTTTTTCCTGGCCTCTGCATAGTTATTTAGAAAACAGAGATGGTTTCATTCATATAACCCCCTACTAGCACAAAAGCTTGCCTTCACTTTCTCACATGGATTCTTTGAGATGGAGGGAACTCTAGGTAGCAGTTTTGTTTCTAGGGTATGAGGCTGGAAAGGAATCTGTTACTCTCCCAGGATTACAAGCTACTGATGGTCCTCTGCAACTCAGACCTCAAATCATAGAATCATAGGATGGTAGGGTTGGAAGGGACCTTTAGAGATCATAGTGTCTAACCCCCTGCAGAAGCAGCTTCACCTAGATCAAGTCACATAGGAACCTTGAAGACCTTCAAGGAAGGAGCCTCCACACCCTCCCTGGGCAGCCTGTTCCCATTACCCCTTGTCCTGTTGCTAGATCCCATTGAAAGATGCCCCAAGCTACTGACACCCACCATTTAGCTATGTGTAAATATTAATGAGATCCTCCAAATCCCTGTACGTCCAGTACAGATCATTGAAGTGACACATTCTGTTTCTCTCCACTTCCCAAGATAGAAGTGCTGCTTATTGGATGCATGGTTTGCTTTTTCCTCTTTTCTTTAAACAAAAAAAAGGCATCTCCACCAGCCATACAGAGTGGCCTCTGCCCTGCAAATCATTTATCTGGCGAGGAACACGTCCGTTCAGCCTTTCACAATGCAGACCATAACTCAGCAGGGGAAGTGAGATGACAGTCACCTTTGCAGCAGATTGAGATCAGAGGCAAAAAGTCGAGCAATATAAAGCAATCTGAGGCAGGCAGCAAAGTCGTGCTGACCTTGTGCTGGTGCTAACTGCAGCCCCCAGCGTGATTTCGGGCTCTGCATGCTCGGGAATGACTGGCAATGGGGGGAAGCCGACAGGCTCTACCCTTCATTCCCTTCCCTTCCCCATGGCTGCCTCTGCTCGGATGCTGCCCGATGCGGCGTTATCACTATGACAACCCACAGGTATAGGATGTGCTTGGCAGGCAGCGGGAGCTCCGGCTGACCCTGATTTCGTGTGCATGGCTCAGAGCTGGGTTCCCCTGCCTGGGAGGGGGGAGCAAAAAGAGCACGTGGATCCACAGGTGACTCTTCCCCTGACCCCGTCCTGGCACTGGCTTGCAAGTTTGGGATGTAAGGCAAGGTGGGAGCTTTAAAGACACTGAGTAGCTAGGAATTTAATCTTCTCACAGACAAGGTAAGATTCATTTTTCTGTTCTGTTTCTAGAGTCCTCCTGCAGGAAAAAGACTTTTAAAGAATATAAAGCTGCACTTCATACTACGCCTTCCCCAGCCTCTTATAAGGTAAAACACTTCCCAGCCTCACACACCAGTCAATGTGTGTGTGTGTGCATGCATATATTACTTTCTTTCACTACTCTGACAGCACATGTTCCTCCAAAGCTATTCAGAGCATCAGAAATACAACTCCTCCCTCCAGTGCTCTGTGTGTATGTGTGTGTGTGCGTAGCTCGGGCTTTCTGCTCCAGCTCACTCCCCTCGGATCGCGGGGCTGACAGTCACGACTCTGCTCCACACCTCCGGGCTTCAAGCAGAGGGAGGGGAAGAGGATCGTGGGGAACACAGAGGCAGGCACACAACTGACCTACAGAGCCATCGGTGGCTGACCCCCCCTCCTCTTGCACAGGAGAGAGGAGGGAGAGGAGAAAGAGGAGGAGGAGAAGGTGGGGGGATAAAGGAAATCCAGAGAATTCTAGCCTTGCAAATGTAGTGAAACCAATTGGTTGGAGTTTATTTGCTCTAGAAGAGCAGAGAAGAAAGAGGACATTAAATGAAAATAAGCAAGGAAGGTCTGTAGCTTTTTTTTCCCTGATAGTAGCAGTGTTCCAGAGGGAAAATGATTCCTCCGAGCAGCACGGCTGAAGTCAGCGTGGATAGTGTGGAGAAAGAGAATGAAGTGGAGCAGCCCCCATCTCCAGCATCAACTACCAGCCAGGAATCAAAGGTACTCAGAGAATTAGATGTATTTTTGTTGTTGCTGTTGTTATTATTCCTTTGTTTCGAAATGAGATTTTTTTTTTTTTTTTTGCCTTGGAGCCCTGTGTCAGGATCAGTGGTGGAGTGCTATGAGCTACCTCTGATTGCAGTGCTTTGCTCTGACAGTTCTACTTCTCAATTCTCCCTGTCACCTGAGCAGCTCCAGAGTGTGAACTGGAAAAATACCTGCCTTTTGAGATGTTTGAGTTTGGGCATTTTTGATTGTGTTTTCTGGTCCTGATTTCAGTAAGGATCTGGAGGAGTGGTGGGGCTCGAGGAGGGGATCGTGACCAATAGATGTTGTTAGCTACTTACACACCAAACCTCAGATCACTGAAAGGGTTTTGTTCATGGTTGAAAAGATGGATTTTTCTCCAATTTTGCCTGAGGGTCTGGGGTGTTTCACCTTCCCTGGCAGACCCATCAGTGAACTTGTACTGTTGAACGAACCAGCAGTGGCAAAGTGACAGTTTTGGCACAATAATCCTCACATTACACCACCCAGAAAAAGGATTTCTTTCTTTTTCCATAGCCTTTTATTTAATAATTTCAATATGTGGTTCAATTTACCTCACCAAAAGCAACTTTTAGCTCAAATGTCACGGCCCCATAATTTTTAATTGACTTCCATGTGAAAAGTTTGGTGGCCTGCCAGTATGTTTCTTGGAAGATAGAGAGGAACAGGGAGAGAAGTAGTAACCTTACATAATGCATGATTGTTTGTAGCTTACCTGGATAATGTGCTTTCACCGTGTGGTTGGCAGCATGCTAGCATCTGACAGCTCTTCCTGTGAACTTCATAGTGATGCTGCGTAAACACGTAACTACAGGGAGGTCCTTGTCACTAGGAGCTTGGAGCTGGGTAGAGCCTTAGGGAGGTATTGTGTGAGCAAAACAGCTGCTTGACAGGGAAGGTTTGTCCTGGCCTGAGATTAAAGGCAGTGGCTGCCTGGTACTAATGTAGGCAGATTGCTACTTTATTCCTCAGTTAGAACTAGGTTTCTGGAGAGAGAGTCAGAATTATCTGTCTGTGTGGGCAGGGTTCTGACGTGGGCTTTGGGATTTTGTTCTTTTGCTTCATGAGCTATTATACTCCAAGGAGGATAGATGAGGTATTTCCTATGTAAAACAGCCTCTTTAGAAGAAAAGAGCTCTCCCAGCAGCAATAGCATACACGATTCACTATACACATTCAGCACTACTGGGACACTGCTGCAGGCTTCCTGCTTAATGGCAAATGAAAAGTAAAAGTCTTACTGGTCTAAACCCAGGCTCTAAAAGGATCCAGTTGATCAGCACCTAAAAACCTCCCAACTCCTCTGGAATTGCAGAACTGTTATGTGGCCAGTGGGAGGCTCAGCCTTCCCTGTGAGGTCCCAAAAGTAGCCATAGCCTTCTCTGCCCTGCCTGGTGGGTTGTGTGCTCCCTGTGATTCCAGCAATGACCCTCACTCGATGCTGAGCAAGTTAGTTATGGAGTTTAGGCTGCCGCTCACATACTCAGGCACTTCATTATAGTGGTGCTTGAGAAACTTCCCTGCTGGGTCACACAGCACTGTGCCCAAGGTGAGCTGAGCAGCGTGAAACCTGAACTGAGAGAAAGTGAAGTGTCTCGCATGTCAGGATCCTTCTTGCTGGTTGTGTATCCATGCACTTGCAAGGATGGCAACAGGAATCAGGCACATCTGTCCTCAGGACAGATAGGCTACAGGATACTTCAAAATCAAACGTTACCATCATCAACTTTTCCAGCCTTGTGAGCACTTGAAGCCATACATTGGAACAGGGGAAAGCTATGACTCTGCATTTGCTGCTGTTACTTGCATACAGATGTTTTTAGTAAACACATCATCCATGTACTTACAGTTTAGAATTGCAAATAGGATCAGAAAGTGTGCTGTATTGTCACTGCAGTAGATGGAATCAAAAGAACCTTCTGATCACTGGGGTAATGAGATGAACTTTCCTCTTTTTTTGGCCCTACTAAAACATCAGGGTGGAAAAAATCTCAGTGATTTTTATAAAGATGTCGTTTGTGCCTGGCTGGTTTTATTTCCTAAGAGAATTTATATACTTCAAAAGCTAAAGGTTTTGACAAAGGCATGAGTTAGTACATGCCAAGGGCTCGTGTGCAAGCTCTTATCCCATAGTGTCCTCTGCTGAGGGAGCTGTCCTGTCACTCACCGTGGGCTAAGCTTTCTTCAGGTACTCTCTGTTGCTTAGGTTGGCGAGTTCATGTCTGCTGCAGTCACTGCAGAACAGTTTGTGCAATATCTAATTACCCCACAATGTTTCTGTGGCAAAACATTATTATGACTCCGAGTACGGGAACAGAAGCACCATGGATAATAGCAACCTGCAGAATGCGTTTGAAAACATTGCAGCAGAAAAACGGGCTTGAAAACCTAATGTAGAACTCGTACAGCAAGCTCCCTTCCAGCCCTGTAAAATCATAGACAACTCTGGCACATAGTCCCAAAGTCCAAGAAAGAAAGAGCTTTATCTAGCACACTCCAAACCTTCCTCAGAAGATGTAAACGAAGGAGATACCGCAGCTCCTGACTAGTGTGAGTTTGACAGAACTTCAGGCTGCTACCAAGTGGCTGGAATTTAGAAGGATTTTCCGTGTCAGTTACACACTCCTGCCACAGGAAAGCAGCTCACTCTTTAATAAATCCTAGGGCCTCCCGCAACCGTTTTCTATGGGTTAGGAGCATATTTACAGGTGAGTATACTCAGATGCTGACAGACTAGACCCTGACACCATGTCCCTCTCATCATGAACTTCTGGAGAGAGTCCAGCCCAGAGCCACCAAGATGATCAGGGGACTGGAACATCTTCCTTCCGAGAAAAGGCTGCGGGACCTGAGGCTGTTTAGTCTGGAGAAGAGGAGCCTGAGAGGAGATCTTATTAATAGTTACAAATATCTCACTGGTGGGTGTCAGGAGATTGGGGCAGCACTTATTTCTGTTGTATCCAGTGGCAGGACAAGGGCTGATGGGATGAAGCTGGAACGCAAAAAGTTCCATTTAACCATAAGGAAAAACTTTTTCCCTGTTGAGGTGAGGAAGCCCTGGCCCAGGCTGCCCAGGGAGGGTGTGGAGGCTCCTTCTCAGGCGGTCTTCAAAACCCGTCTGGACATGTTCCTGTGTGACCTGATCTAGGTGAACCTGCGTCTGCAGGGGAGTTGGACTGGATGATCTCTAAAGATTCGTTCCAACCCTACCAATCTGTGATGCTATGATTCTGTGTATGTTGCTGTATAACCTGACTGTATCTTTTGGATTATGTCCTTGAGTACTTTACACATAGTACCTCAGGTTTAGTGTCTCACTAACAGAACTTCTAATGGGTTGCTCCAAAGGGAGTGAACACACTGTCATCCTGCAGCATTATGAACACTGCTACTGTGCTAAAAAAACCTTCATCTTGAATGGTTAAGAATGTTGAAAAGGGAATAATTTATTAAATTAATTTATTGGCTCTTGAAAAGATTTACTTCACGCCTAAGTATGACTTGAGTGGATACTTCAAGCTTACTGGGAGAATAACTTTATGAGGGTGCCATACAAAGACATGTAATTGCTAATTTTATTACATTCACACATTTGTAGTTATAACTCTCACCTGTTTAGGTCTTTCACATCTGGCTTCCAAGAAGACAAATTACCAAAGACTTGTAGCAAGGGAGGAAACCATTTGCTAATGAATCCTAAGGGCAAATTTCCTCCTGGTGATAGCAATTAAGGACACACTGCACGCTTGTAACTTAGCAATATAAGCAGAAATCTAGTGGCAGCAATCAGAGATCATACTTCTGATGTCTCTTCTGTAAAAGGTACCTGGGAATTTAGTAATGAAAACTAAGTTTTGAAGGAATGTGTATCTCCAGAAAAGATTCCTGTACTTGGCAATATTTATGGATGTTTTGGCATAGTTGGCACTCAACTCTGCTAGGTTTATGCCTCTTACATTTAACTGAAGTTACTATATGAAGAGGAAAGAACCCATCTGCTGATTTCTTTAGGTGTGAGTCAAGTTGTTATCACTGTGTTATGAACAATGGCTGGGAGTATTCATAGGCAATAATAGAGTATATCTTAGAACAGTTCCCTTACCATTTGGCTGAGAATGTTTGAGCTAGTATCAGCAGAGCTGGCTGGAACCATGGATCGTCAACCTATTAGTGTTTCTTTTCAAGCAGGGCGGTTGGACTAGATGATCTCTAAAGGACCCTTCCAACCCCTACCGTTCTATGATTCTATGTTAAACATCTTCCAGGCTTTCTCATATACCCCAGAAAGGGTGTTCAAGCTCTGCTACTGCCGTTGCAGACAATCTGTCATGTAAAAGTTACTTATTTGCAGATATCACTAGATATCTGTGAAGACCAAATGGCTGTTTTCACAGCTTTGCCCATTTCCAGTGACTTTATTAAAAAGTCCAGCTGTAATTGTGGTGTACTGCACTCACACATCTTTGCTGTGATTGCTTCAAAGTTTTTCTCTGAACTACAAATCCATGGTCCTATCAAATGTTCTCCACTCTGGTCAGTTAAGTCAGTCAAAGAGATGAAAAAACAAGAGAGAAATGAAGCTTACAGCTAAATACGGCATCTCGATGATGTATGTCCCAAACTAAATGTGTCTGTCTCAGTCTGATGCTTCCATACACTGACTATCCAGTGGCCAGTATTCAGGGCAATACAGACCATTATCTTTAAGTTCATGTATGGCAATTCAGGAGACGTGGCACAGTCGTTCAAACATTAACTAACCTGATCCGTAGTACCTAAAATGGAAAGTGCTGGAAAGTAGCAAGCCAAGCAAAGGATTAAGCATTGAAGCTCAAGATGTAGACTTCATTTACATATATTCTCACATCAGTCAAGAAGACTGAACTTACTTTCCCCTGTCTTGCTGGTCCAATAGAGCAACATTGCTTATGTGAGCTTTCAAAACCAGGTGTTAATATCAGCTACTGAACCAACGTAAACAGCTTGAAACTCTTTGGCTTTTAATAGGATTGCGTAGGATCTAAGCCAGGCAGGATTTGTGCTATGCTGTTAAGCAGACATCTTCCCCACTTAAAGAGTTAATACTTTATGAGGCTCCATAGACGGTTGCTCATCAATTAATATTTCAAAAGGGCAGGGGGTATGGTGTACAGTTACTGTTTCACCCTCCACATCAGTGGTAAATATGCAGCATGTAAACTACTGCTGCAGTCTTCAAAGGAATACCAAACAGCTTAAAAAAATCCTGTGAAAGAGGAAGAAAAAAAACATTTCTCCTTCTTAATCTTAACCCCCCCATGCCTCTGCATCAAATGGTGAGTACATACTGTGAAGGTAAGACTAAGGGAAAGAAATGAGCTTAAGTATTTCTATGTGTTTTGATGAAGTGTTAGAACAATTTCTGTACAGGGAGATTTCATTCAGAGCAGAAAAGTAATACTCTACCAATACTTTCTCAAGCAGACTGGTATTTGCATTTACTTTGACTTTTCTCTCTTTCTTACCCTTTTTCTGATTAAAACACTCTGGTATTGCCTCCACTTTGATACATATGTCAGTTCAGTACCTAGGCACATGGAGATAGCTAAGGCAAAACAGAAATGGGATCAGTTCATTCTTTTGAATATTTACCATTGCTTTTAAAGGTTCCCCCAACACCTGTATGCTGTGTAATAGCTAAGAGATGCTCTCTGCCCTTTGCCTTCTTCTAATTCCAGTCTTTTTCTGGCCAGCTTGTGTGGCAGTGTAGTTTTGAGAATGTTGAGTTAGCCTAAAAATCTCTTCCCTTCTTGGTGTAGGTTTCCATCATGTAAGAATAGCCTTTTATGCATATTCCTAGCTTTTTATTGGCTATATTAAATAAGCCAGGCAGATATAAGATAAGCTGTCCATCCTTCGTCTCATTCTAGTAGCAGATCTGTGCATCTGTTTCAGTTTTGATTAATTGTTACTAAAAAAGAGTGACTGAATTTGTGTGAACTCATACAGCATCACTAATGCTTCACTAGCTTTCCTAGAACCTGTGCTTCTGATACTTGTGTCTTCTCATCACCCTTTGGTCAACCTGAAGGTCCTATTTCTCTATACTTTCCAGTGGATCTAGTATACCCTTGTCTGTCTTCATTTGGTCAGCTGCACAAATGTCTGTTCCCACAGCTGAACTTCATCACGTTTCCATCACTCCATTCCTCAAGCCCCAGGCTGCCTCAGTTTTGACAGTGCTTCCAAACATTGTGTCAGAAGGAAATGGCCCAATGACATGACTAATTGTTGTATCAAATCCAGTAATAAAAATACAGAGAGCAAGACTGGCTGCCCAGGGAGGGTGTGGAGGCTCCTTCCTTGGAGGTCTTCAAGACTTGCCTGGACACGTTCCTGTGTGACCTGATCTAGGTGAACCTGCTTCTGCAGGGGGGTTGGACTAGATGATCTCTAAAGATCCCTTCCAACCCTACCATTCTATGATTCTATGATTTTAAGACTAAGCCAGTGTTGTTTTTTGAATAACTCCACCAGTGATCTTCCTTAAGATGTTCTTCTTCCAACAGTAACCATCTCCCAGTGAACTTTCCTTACTGTTTCTTCACTATTTCCCTTCTTTTTAGCCTTGGCTCAGAGATTCCCTTTTGGCAGCATATTCAAACAAACTCTGTGTTTGACCTAAAACATTTTATTTGTCTAGAAAATGGTCCATCTTATCCCAAACAAACTGGTTGAGGAGGATCTACTTGTTTGATTGTTTGTTTTTGTAAAAGCACTATTGAGAACAGACCTACAAAGCAGCATTTGTCGGGGTCACTTCTCCTGCCTCTTGAAACAGACTTCTACTTTGCTTTGTATCATTTCAGATTTGACAAAGTTTGTTAAGAAAACTTGTTCCTAGACTTCCAAAGTCAACTTTTGTAATGGAGATGAACTTGTTTCTTCTCTCCCTTTCACCTCAGCGGACACATTGCACTGCCTTCTTTTAACGTCACATCATCCATTTCTTCACCATCTCTTTCCTATTATTCCTATTATTTTGCTCCAGGGTCATTGTTCTGGGAGGAAAGTAAGATGAAGTGTTTCTTGAAGTTCTGAGGCAGCCTTTTATCCCATCTTTATTGTACCACAGTCTGTTTCTTCTTTCCCCAGCCTGAATCAATCCACTGACATTTAATACCTTTTTGCAAGGACTCACTCAGCTTTGCTTGACAATTAACACGCTTAGACCTAAGAAACACTGCTTGAAAGCATTTTTTATTTGCACACCTAGGATTGTTTTTTCTCCTTTCTCCCATTTCTCATCCCCACAATTCTTTGTGGACTCCTTGCTTGTTTGAAAGTTCCTCCTTTGAGGTAACTATTTTCAGGCAGCTTGCCAGGAGCATACATTCAACAGAATCTTATTCTTTCTTTTCATTTCATATTCCAGGTAGCCTTAACAGATTTTGCTTCAAAGCCATTCCATGCCTCTTACACATCCAAGTATCCGACCATTTCTGATCAGTCACGTTTATCAGTGTAGCACATCTCTAACCTGCTGCCTCAAGGCTAGCAAAGGTCAAGGCTGTTCTACACGCCATGGTCATCTGAGTTCATCAACACTGCATACTTGCACTTGTTAGCAGATGCAGTGACCTGCTTACATAGCTGTGCTGCTTTCCAGACCTTCATCCCTTCAGCTTAGGTCCTTCTGTGTCACGCTCCATAGTGTGATGTCATCTAAAATGTATCTCTGGGGAGAGTGCTGAAGGCTTGGAATTTCTTCAAAGGAACGTAGCTCATCAAGGACTATCCTCCTGAAATCAAAAACATGCCTTAGAAGATCATTTTTTCCTTACACTTAATTTAAATGGAAGTAAATCATAATCACCTGATAGAAAACTATAATTCCTTGTATGGTGAGCATTTCTCCTATTGCCTACCCAAGCCATTGCTGTGTCCCCTTGCCAGGTAGAAGACTGCATATTTGAATCATTTGTGCTCATATTTGTTAGGCAGAGTACTAACCTTTCAAGCCCACAAGCCCATTCTTAACCCAGCATTAAGTCTCACTCATCTTCCAGTTGCATAAGCAAATGGTCACTCACTGTTAAACAAGAACTGCCTTTTGCAGGCAAGGGAATGCCTATAATTCTGGTTGCAGCATAAGCAAACTTTGCATGTTCATTAGCAAAGATGACCAGCTGTGAAAATGAGAAGAAGTACTGAATTATCTTGACCTTGTTTTCCTTTGGCATATGCCTCTGCTCAAGGAAACTCCCTTGACTTGGTAAACCAGCTGATATCACGTATGCTCCTTGTCAGGGAATTGAACAGAAACCCTGCAAAACTGATGTCTACAAAGTAGATTTCTTGTGTCTTTGATATCAGCAGTTAAATAAAACAAATGGCTTGCATGTCTTATTTATTAATAGAAAACAAACAAGTCTCGTGTCTGTAGTGACAGACACAAACGGGGTAGACTCTCACAGAAGTCTTCCCATTGACAGGTCAGCGTTGCTCAGCTGATCTGTTTTTAACTGATGAGATCAGTTTGCTAAGCACTGTCAGGTAGAAGTTTTGCATTTTAGGGGCTGCAGTGGTGAGACTTTAAAATGCCATAGTATGAATAATTGTGAGAGAGGGGTGTTTCCCAGCTGCAGGAGGCTCCAGGTTCAATATGGAATAGCAGACAGAGTCCTGTAGGTGAGTAACAGCAACAACTTGAATACTTTTCTTTTCTCTGCACATAATACACTCCACCTCTGAGTGCTATTTAAAAGCTTTATTAAAATGCTACACACGAACTACTTTTATTAGCAAATGTCATTTTAGCAGCCTAGTGTCCTGAATTGAAAAGCAAAATGCAGCTGACCTATAGTAACTGATGATTAGGTTTAATTCAGAAAGGAGTAAAATACTATAACAACTGGTATTCACAAAGCTATTAAAATCAGCAGTCGAAGTGGTTTGGTTTTTTTTCTCTCAGCTTATTCAGCAGATGAAGACAAAGAAATGATTGCTATGGAGGCACAGCCGAGGTTAAGAGAGCAGAGTCAACCTGACAGGTTGTTATAGCAAACGCTGCTGCATGTGATCTTAGAGGCAGCCTTGCAATTCCATTACCCCAATATTTAACTTCATATGCTTTTTGCAAGAATTCTTCATGCATTTTATCTATTATATCTAGTGACAGGACAAGGGGTGATGGAAAGAAGCTGGAACACAAAAAATTCCATTTAAATATAAGGAAAAAAAACCTTTCCCTGATGAGTTGAGGGAGCCCTGGCCCAGGCTGCCCAGGGAGAGTGTGGAGGCTCCTTCTTGGGAGGTTTCCAAACCCACCTGGACGCGTTCCTGTGTGACCTGATCTAGGTGGGAGCTGCTTCTGCAGGAGGGTTGGAATGGGTGATCTGTAAAGGTCGCTTCCAACCCTACCATTCTGTGATTCTATCATAGTGAAGAGTGGCCTCAGCCTTTGTTGGTCAAGAGTCAGATTTCTGGCCTGATGCTTAATGGTCACCTCATCAAACATCATATATAGAGGTGTACTATTCTTTATTGGTTTGTCAGCATTTTCCCTGGTGGTTTAAGTGTTGTGGCAGCGATTCTTAAAACCAGAGTGTCTTGGGATTGAACTGAGAGACTAAAAACCTTGACCCAGCCTTGATTGCCTTTATGCATACACAGGGTGAGAAACAGCCTTGAACTGGGCATCTCTGTCTTCACAAGTAAACAAAATGCACCAAGCAAAATGTGCTGCTGGAGAGAGTTCAGTGCAGGGCCACGAAGTGAAGCATCTCACTTCTGAGGGAGCCGGGGCTCTTTAGCTTGGAGGAGACTGAGAGATGACCTCATTCATGTTTACAAATCCATAAAGAGTCGGTGTCAGGAGGCTGGAGCCAGGCTGTTCTCAGTGATGGCCAATGATAGGACAAGGGGCAACGAGTACAAGCTGGATCAGAAGAGGTTCCAAAGAAACACAAGGGACAATTTCTTCCCTGTTGAGGTGAAGGAGCACTGGCAGGGGCTGCCCAGATGGGCTGTGGAGTCTCCTTCTTTGGGGACATTCGAACCCACCTGGACAAGTTCCTGTGTGACCTACTCTAGGTGCTCCTGCTCTGGCAGGGGGGTTGCACTGGATGAGCTTTCCAGGTCCCTTCCAAACCTTAAGAGTCTGTGACATGTTAAACTTGGCAGGGTGCCACTGATTTCCATGCAACTAAACTGAGAATCCAGTCATTAAGGTGTTCGAATCCACCTGCATTTTTAAAATGCACCTACTGTTATCAACCCTTAGCAATCAGCTCGAGGATCCAGCATAGGCAGTTTTTGTTGTGCCTCTTAGTGAACAGACTTGTATTATTTCTAAGTGCATGTAGCTCATTTCTCATTTATGTTCACACATCATCTTTCAATCTGAATTATCCAATTAAGGAATTATTGGTAAAGAAACATCAGGTGGCTTGTAATGGTTTGCCAGACGTTTCTGATAACAAACATGCCAGTGAAACGTGTGCTTGTTGAGTGAGGGTTATTTTATGTCCAAACTCCTGGTTTTGAGGAAGTGTTCAGTTTTCTTAATTGTGTACGTTTCTGTAAGGAAGCTTTCCCCGGTTGCAAGTGAAATTTCCAGGCAAAAGAGGAGAAAAATGCTTCCTAGGTTAAATTATACAGCCTCGCTTGTAATTAGAGACCAACTTTGGGAGGTTAAGTTAGAGGCTCAATCTCCCTGTGTTATAAATGGAACATAGACTGAAATTGTTCTATCAAAGGTGATTTAGAGGAAAAGCCTGCCTTATGTGCTCTAAATTAGCCTCTCTGAGGGGAAATCTTTTTCCATTGACTCAGCTGTAGGCAGCTACAGCTGAGTTAAAAGCTTGGATAGAAGTAGGATGAACAACCCCGTGAATCTGCCTGACCGAGGTCTTGAACCTTGTCTACAAAAACCAGCCAGTTGTCTGTTCCCCTGGCAGGTTAGTTTGTCAGACTTCACCCTCTTCTGCCCACAGCATTCTCAGAGATATATTGAAAGGCTGCAGTTGTTGGGGTTTTTTTTTTATGTCAACACAGAACAAAATCATCCAAACCTTGAAATTCTTTGCTAAGTGGAAGTGCTGTTTTCCAGACAACCCTCTAATGGGAAGCTATGCACCTGTGATAAAAAGAGGGGGAAAAAAACGGTGAGCCTGTCCAGGCTTCAAAACAAGAAGTGTTGCTATTAAACTGTAGCCACAAGATGACTCATGTATCAGCTTCATGAAGTATGGGCACACGGGAGTCTTTGGCAAGTTCACAGCAGTTAGGTCTGTCTCCTGTTATTAGCTGTAATGACAAATGATCTTCATCCTCCTGGCAGTTAAAGATCCATGCAAACAGTTAACTTCTTTGCTACCTCATCCACTCACTCTCTGCCTTATGATGTTTCTCTTTCTCTCCTCTGTGTTCTCTTCTCACCTAAACACTTTAATCCAGGACCAGGCTCTCTGATACCATGAGCCAACACAAGGTCTGTCTTTAAAGGAAAATCTTTCAGGTTTCCAAGCTGAGCCAAGTTTCTAGATTGCTGTTCAGAAAACAGATGATGGGTCTTCTGTTTGAGGGAAAGACCTTTCACAAACACTATGTTGAGTGCTGGTACTTATGCCATAAGTACACTGGGACAAAAGCAAACCCTACAGTTTGCACTTTCCCTTTCACCTACACCCAAGGCATGCTTACTTGATTCACTAAGAAATGCCTTAAGTTGCAGTTTAGTTTCCTTATGTTGTCTTGTATGACGTGGTCTATTCCTTGTATGTGGATGTCTATTTATCTCATGATGTAACCTCATGTTTTCTTCGTATGTATAGGCAGGAAATCCTAGAATCATAGAATAGTAGGGATTGGAAGGGACCTCTAGATTAAAACCTAGGCAATGAGGTAACAGAAAATCTCCCATGTGCAGAAGAAATCAAGCCCTCTTCTTAGTTTTCTGTGTTCTTAATCTTCTCCTTTCCAGTTAGGTACTTGAACCAATGCAACTCAGGAGATCCATTTTCAGCTGCACTGCCAGTAGAAGGCTCACAGGCTCCTGCTTCCCCAGCAGCTTAAGCTCCCACAGACCTCCCTGATCTGTGGCACAATTCTGTGCTACCAAAGCACCACCCGTTTTAGAAGTTCCTGTCTGGTATCAAAAAGAAAAGCCCTGGAGAAATGATCCCTTCAACATTATCAAAGCTAAAATGGATGCTAACAGCTGGAACAGACTTCCGTGAGTCCTCCTAGAATGTAGATAAATAAAAAGCATTTCACAAAGGTTCCAAAAAATGACAGCCAGGCCTTAAAACAAAAACTTGCCCAGCATGGTAGGTGAACCTGCTTCTGCAGGGGGGTTGAGCTAGATGATCTCTGGAGGTCCCTTCCAGCCCTACCATTCTATGATTCCATGGTTTACCTCTGAGTAGAACTCGCCTGTGACTAGATGCTGGACATCAGAAGTAGCCACTCAGTCAAAATAAATCAGATGTTTTTTAAACAAGATGAGAAAGCCAACCTGTTCCTTTTCTGGCACTGCAGGGAACACACTGCAATAAATACAGTGGGAATGTAATTTGGTCTTTACTACCAGATGCTGAGTTCCAGAACAAGAGAAAATCTCATTTCCATGAGTTATCATCCCTTCAGTGCAGTCACAGCCACTGCTGCGCTCACAAAACCTCAGCAACCAACAGGAGAGAATGGGTGAGAATGGGTATAAGTCTCAGAAGTTAGCACTGTGCTTGCTCTTCGGTTCAGCAGCAGTCAGTAGCTCTGATTTCTGCTGTAATATGTCACACTCCTTGTAAGTCAGTGCTACTCTGTTTACACCAAGGATGGTACCTGCTCTGACAGTAGAATCAACTAGGCAAGGTGAGGCACCTAGGCAAATTCTCCCTCTTACACAGAGTTCATACTATTTAAAACACTCTCTGCCCTAACTTGCCTTTTTTCTTGTTTCCCTTCTACTGCCTGCCTGAATCCCTCCTGCAGCCCTGTGCAAAATGCTGCTCCTGTAAAAAGTCACTGGTACTACTTTTGTCAAACAAGGCTTTGTAGTTTTACTGGTTCAAGAGTCCTCACTTTCCTATCCAATACCTCACTCCTATTAAATATGTTGGTGTCATGTCAATAGCAACAGATGTTTCCTCTCTTGACCCCAAAAATCTCCTTTAGATGTGCTGCATTGATGAGGTGAGCACAGCCAGGGCCACAAAGATGATGGAG
>WBNH01000519.1:59635-233635 GCA_013401255.1 Urocolius indicus | reverse complement strand
ATCCCTGGAGATGTTTAGAAGATATATAGACAGGGTGCTGAGGGACATAGTTTTAATGCTGGACTTGGCAGTGTGAGGTTAATGGTTGGACTTGATGATCTTAAAGGTTTTTTCCAACCAAAATGATTCTATGATTGATTCTAATTTTGCTGATCAC
Source organism: Urocolius indicus (assembly GCA_013401255.1). NCBI lineage: Eukaryota > Metazoa > Chordata > Aves > Coliiformes > Coliidae > Urocolius > Urocolius indicus. Next base: position 233,478 of record WBNH01000519.1, on the reverse strand, counting down.
ATTCAGGGTTTAGTTTTCTTTCACAATTGTGTTTCTGGGGGAACTTTGAGCAGGTGCCAAATCATTTAATATTTAGAGGTACTTCTCCCAGCGAGATCTGGGCACCAAACAAATGCAACCACTGTGATTTCAGGTGTGCACACCTTGTCTTTGGGAGCAGGGATCACCTAGATCTCAGATGGTGGGGAACCATGCACATACTGGCACAGGGCCAAGCCCAGCCTAGGGTACATGTGGTGCCCCTGGGGCTCAGGCACTGTGTAAATGCCTGCTTGTTCTTCCCACCGCTGCTTGGGGCAAAGGTCACTGAGCTCAGCATTGCCCTCTGCTCCATGTACACAGGATGTACGGGTGCTCTAAAATGCCACTGAATGAAAAGGTCTTTATGAATATAAGGTATCAAGCCTGTGTACAGCACTGCGACTCGCATGTTTACTTTGGGTCCTGAACACGCAGCTCGACTTACTGGAGCAAGTAATCTCGGTGCCTGTTGCTGCACACACTGCAAACTGCTGCTATCCATGCAGCTGCCTCACGAATCCTGCTAGGTGTTCCTAGCCTCATCACAGTGCTGCAGGTGCCAGTCAGAGAGATCTCTTCTTCTCTTATACAACCATATTTGGGTGAGGTTCTTAGGAGAAAATCCTGCCGGGGAATCCCAAGCCTGACCTTTCCCCCACTACCACCCCTGCCAGCTGCACACCTAGTTCTGCAGATCTTGCTAAGGTAAAACATCTGTTGAGGCTATTGAGGAATTCTGCCTGAATGAATATAGCTAAATTTGCAAACCTGTTCAGGAAGCACAGCTCACCTGGGATGGTGACAGAGGACTGTAGCACTTAATGCACTGTGGAGCAAGCCATGGGGCTGGTACAAGAGTGAAGCATTCTATCTGCTCTCATACCCCACTGGGACCACTCAGACTGGAATACTGCAGTATGGAGCCCTTGACTTTAGGTAAATAACAGGGCTGCAGTGCTCCAGGAGACTAAATTTTCCTATGGCTCTGGCAGAGGTCAAGAGAAAGCAAGGCCAGCCCAGGCAGTAATATCTAAAGCACCCAAAATGGAAGGAAACATGATTAAACAGATTAAATAAGTCATGCCTACATGATCCTGTGCGCAGAGGTAGGCAGAAAAGCCCACCCTTACCACTCTGAGCTGAAGATATTTATAATAGGTACCAAGATGCTGGTAGCTGTGTTATTTCCTGGAGAAACTGTGGCATCTTTTATTCACTGAAGCATGGCAATGCAAGAACGGTCAGTATTTAGCTTGTGTCAGGGTGTCTTATAATTGCATATGCATATGTATACAACAACTGCATTTTCATGAGACTCCTGAAATGAGGGAAGTATAAGGAAAACAGCAGGATTAGGCCAGTAGACCTACTCTTCATTTTAGTATATATCCACAGGTAAGACTTAAGTCACTAAGATAGCTGCAGCTTCTTCTAAAGCATTTGCAGAAGGATATGATAACTGCACTGACATGGGGCAAGTCCTATTGCTCTCATCTGCTCCTTTTCCCTCATTTATCCTTTCTCTTCTTTTCTTAACCTTGCTTGCAAATCTTCAGGCTAGACATACGTCATTACTGTTTGTACAAGGATTTGTGCATCCTTTGGTGCCTCCGAATATGCAAATAACCAGTTTAGCTTCCAATTATTTTAAAATCCTTATAACACACGGGGCGTTTTCTTTCCACTCTCTCTTACTAAGCAGTAAAAATAATGGAAAGTCTTTCTGCTCTCCTCCTCTGAAGTTGGATGGGTGACCTTTTTTAACACAGTCACCTTGGCAGCTGACAGAGGGACAGGGACATCTCCTCAAGTCTAATTCCAGGTATTTAGTCTCCCTAAAACTATGGGAAGGCTTCGTTAATCAGCAAGCTCTTATATCACTTCTCTAAATCTGACATAATCAAAGAAGGCTGCCTTTTTGGGAGCAAGAGGGATTTAAGGCAGGAGACAACTAGCTCAGCTAACAGACCATTTACTGACATTTCCCAGCTTACATCTGCCTACAAGGAAGATGGACAGGGTAAGCCAGGCTGACATCTCAAATGGGTTTCCTCAGGCCATGCCTTTGCTTCAGCCAGAGGAGACTGCAGCCCCGAGAGATCCAGCTCTCTCTAGCTAGCTAGTGCATGCATGTGCCATGAGAAAAAAAGAGCCTAGCAAAAGTCCCCTGAGTATAAATTAGGACATCTCTGAGGACTCCAACCAGGTACATGACAGCTATCTCAGGTATGCTTACCCCCGTTGTTCTTGCGTTTCCTGGCTGCAGCCCGCATAGCCAGAGAGCTAATGCAGATGGAGAATCCGGCTCTCTCGCTCCCCAGTGTCCAAGGAATGACCCAGCCATCTGCAGGAATCATTACCGTCCTCCGCAAAAGGGGACAAGGTCAAACCAATTGAATGTTGTCTAAAGAGGATCTTGGGGAGGGAATGTTTTCATTACAACAGTTCATCTTTCTTTTCACAGTTCATCAAAAGCAGGCCTTCTGCATACACACGCAAGACAAATAGGACTGAGGGGTGATGACGGATACTGTAGGCCCGCAGTGATTGGGATGACCCTCCACTCACACATTTGATCAAAGGGAAGAAAAACAATCAGCCAGCCATCAGCAGTGATGTAATATTGAACTCCCCAAACACTTCATTTAATTAAGTCGTTATGATCAAAATCTCCATACCAGATCTTTTAAGTCATACCGTCTTAGACCTTGCCCTAAGATAGCAGTAAAGGACTTCCGGAGGGAAAGCAGCTGTCAAAGAATTATTAATAAAATAATGTCTCTTCCTTCTACCCTCAAAAATCAATTGCTGTCTGGAAGGGTACACTTCTGTCTGATTTCCCCAGGCAGAGCTGAGAAATCTGGGGTGCCTCGTTCCTGATTAGTCTGCTGTAGACAGAAAGTAGGGAACATCAATGCTGGCATTTTGATATCAACTTCTTGTTGGGGCAATTGCTATGACATTACAAATCCTACCTCTGTGAACCTGCTGCTAGCCTTGCAAGTTTAAGCCAAAACTCACTAAAGAAATGTTAGTCCCATGAAGATATTGTGCCAGTGCAGGAGGGAACAAGTAGTCACCAAGAACATGTCAATACGGAGAGTGCTTTCAGTGTTCAGACTGGTCTCCAGAGAGTAAAAATTTCTGAGCCAGACTGTAGTCAAGAAAAAGATGGGATGTGAAATGCAGATAGCCCTGAAGTGGAGCCGGAGTTTGCCCTATGGTCTAGAGCATCTGATCTGTTAGAGCGGGTCCAGAGGAGCGCCGTGAAAACAATCTAAGGACTGGAATACCTCTCCTATGAAGGCAAGCTGAAAGAGTTGGGATTGTTCAGCTTGGAGAAAAGGAGACTCCAGGGAGAATTTATTGTAGCCTTTCAATACTTAAATGAAGCTTATAATAAAATAAGATTACCAGGACCTGTAGCAACAGGACAAAGACTACCAGTTTAAACTAAAAGAGGGTAGATTTAGATTGGGTATAAGAAATAAAATCATTATGATGAGAGTGGTGAGATGCTGGGACAGGTTGTCCAGAGAAGTTGTGGATGCTTCATCCCTGAAGTACTCATGGCCAGGTTGAACATGGCTTTGAGCAACCTAGTCTAGCTAAAAATGTCCCTATCCATGGAAGGTGAGTTGGACTAGATGATGTTTAAAGGTCTCTTCCAACTCAAACCATTTTATGTTTCTTTTATCTCTTCTGAAGGTGTTTCAGGTCCCTTACAATCCCGTCTTTGTGTGAGATGCACCCTCCTCTGGAAGCTTCTCTCTACCTAGATTAGAGAGATCTGAGAAACTAGCTTAAACTAGCTGGATAAACAAGCAGAGATGAGCCCCATCCTTTACCTTTGTAGTGAGTATTGTAAAGACATCAGACACCATAATAATGACAAATGGATAGACTTTTAATTCCTAGATGAGAAAGATATTTTTGTTTTCGCTCTGCTTTCATCGTTGGCTTAAGGCAATCTAATTCTGTACTACATCTGAAAGGGGTGACTCAGTCCTGTATCGTGTGTTCCCACCCCATCACCTGTGCACCTCGGTGATTGTGTGATTGAGCAGTCAGACACATCAGAGGATTCACAGATGAGGAAACTCTTCTTATTTTTTCCTGCTTTCTGCTGGGTGGAGCATTAACTGGATCATCCTGCTGTGCTCAATTTCCCAGATGCCCTACAGCTGGCACAAGGGAAGGGATGGGAAGGGATGGGAAAGGGGGCAGAACAATGCCACACATTTTGGAGAAGCTGTACTTATGTTAGCTCAGGGTGGTCATGAAACCACACCTAACTCATATGTGATATGGTAACCAGTGGTGAGAGATTATCCACCTCATGATCCTGAGTCAGCCGAACAATGGTGATTTCCCTGTTATTCTTTTTATTTATTTTTTTTTTAATAGAAAGGCATAACAATCAGGCAAAGTAAAGCCTGCCATGTGTGAGTTCATCAAGCACCTGAAATGAAACCTGTCAAGATGCTGTGTGGCCTTAAGGAGCCAACTTCACTGCTTGCAGTAGCACAGTTTCATCTGTCAGCACTAAGCAAGGAAGAGGGCTAGAGGGGAAGGAGTGAGGATCTTTACCCTAGAAGTTTTGAGACAAAGGAGAACCAGGATTCCTGGAGCAGACCACAGCCAGGATCAAGAAAATCTTTTGGACAGACTAAGAATGTGAGCCTGTCCTTTCAAATTATGTACCTCGGCAAGTAGGTTTGCATCTAACATTGTAGAGGTTGCTCACCCTGAATTAGACTATTTTACTTTCTGCAAATGACATGTGATTATTTACCCAAATGCCATACAGCAAATGCTGACAACCTTAGAGAATCCAGCTGTATTTTCCAAGTGTCAGGAAAAAAAAAAGAGGGAAGGAATGAGATGATGCAATTCATGATAATCTCTGAAGTGGAACCCCAAATCTGTGGTCATATTTACAGTATTAAAATATATTTTATAGTTAAATTTTCCAGGGCTAAGTTCCCAATCCCTCTCAGTGGATTTTGTAAATTAGTAGTACTCAAAAGCCTGGGTCACTGAAAATAAACAAACTTTATCTACTCTACACCTCTGTCCACGTACTTATACTTCTATCTGCTTTGATAAGCCACCAGGTGACAGGTTTATACAGTTATGTCACTCCTAAAACTAGTTTGCTTAGGCACTGCACAGCACTATTTTTTTTGTTTTGTTTTCAGCTTCCATGAATCACTGCACTATGCACAGATCTAATGTCTTTGGCAGTATGCATACTGGAGGTTTTTTAAGGTATATTATCACGGTAGCCAAGTCATGCATAGCCACCAACGGCAGAATTGGTTTTGTAGCCAGAATGGAACTCCATCACAGGACAGAGCAAAGCTTTAGTTTGCAACTACATCTGATGATCCATGAACTAAACTCATAGTGGTGTCAGTAGAAGAGCTGGCGTTCGTGAGTGTTTGGCAGAGATCTGCTGCCATGTAGTTGAGGCTGGATTTGGTGACTATCTTGGATGTGTTCCCTGCCTTTACACTGAATAACCTAATGTTGGTCTAGAGCAAAGCAATGAGGGGAGGAGGAACTGAAGTTAAAAAGAAAAGAGCTCTCTAAACCTTATCATTAAGCCTTCCTTAGGGAATTCGGTTTCAAGCAGACTCTCTGAGGGTTGCATAATTAAGACCAAAGAAACCATTGACTATGCATGCAAAATAATACAATGAAAACCTAAGGCAGACAGCAGGAACCATCTTCCACCAGCTTTTGGAGCAGTGAAATCTTCCCCGTGAATATTTTTGCTGAGGAAATGGGCTGTCCTAGAGATTGGGTAACGGTGAACTGGGGTCTCCCTCGAGTCAAGTAGCAACAGAGCTAAGATGTGTCCAAAATATAATTTCTGCTCTACCTCTTGTTGGAGCAGTTCAAGTTTTTCTCATATAGCAAGGGGAGGATGTGGTGTGGGGGCACTACTTTTCTGGCCTGGGGGCTAGAATATGCTGGTATAGAAGGGAAGCTGCCTGAGGGCGCTCCAGGGTAGGGCTCATTATTTTTGCAAATTGGAGCCCCATCAGCAGAAATCCTAGAGAGCCGCTCACCTCTGGAGTGAGTGCATGGGTATGAGAGCCCAGATCTGGGAGCTCGCCAAGATGTCAGCTTAAGATGGCACTCATCACTGTGCTGTACTTTCAGTTGATTTACAGCTTTCCAGTGACTGGAATAAATTGACAAAAATATTTTAGCAACAAAACAAAGAAGTCAAAGAAGAGACTTGTTTCTAACCAAACCAAGACATTTGGTGATGTTTTCCTTCTTCTTGTTTGGCTGCTGAACCAGTCACCTCTACAGTACAAAAGGCAGTGAACTTCCTCTCCTGTGGTAATAAGTCATCATCCTGTTTCTTTTGGTTACATGGGCTCAAGGGCAGCAAAGACTTTGAACCTGCAGTTCTGTGGAAACCAAAGCTGATATTCTTCAGAACAAATGCTGAGTAGACTGCCTTGCACTTGGACAGGTTTCATCTGAGGTGTGTGCAAGGGATGTGTCCCACCACCTGCTTTCTCCCGATTGCTGAGGCACAATCTCCAACATTTTTATTTGTTCACTCTTCTGTCATCCATCTTGTCTCATTTGCAGGATAGATAAGCACAAAAAGACCTAAACTCAGGGCTCAGTCCTCAACAAAAGCATTACTAACATCATTCACCTTTCAGAGCTCTGTTCCATCTGTTCCACACCATATCCTTTATTAGATAATTACATGAATACTAATATTTGCAATTAGACTAGCTAGGATTGCAACAGAAAAAGAAGTTAACCCTTCTGCTTTAGGGCACAAATTGATTCAGAGAGGGCAGATTTGCCAGCCCTAGTGAAAGTAGTTAATATACCCTTCTCCAAAACATCTGGAGGCACTAACATCCCTTCCTCCACTCCTTTCTGGCTTCTTTTCTTGACCTCTTTCACCGTGTTTTTGGATTTTTGCTTGCTGTCAGCTTCCACACCTGCCTGGAGGCAGGCTATTTACCTTGTTACGTTATCTTTCCCCACCTGCAGCTAGTTCCAGCTCTCCCCTGTTTACTCTCACCTTTGTCAGTTGTCCCATGCTGTCACTTGCAGTGAAAACTTCTGTATCTCCTGCCTCAGCACTTCTGTTCCTTCTCCCCATCCTCAGCCATCCCAACCTTCCCTGCTGCCTTTTCCTTCTCCCTTTCTCCCTCTTCCCAAGCCCAGGGTTTAGAGGCTAGACCAGGTGTCATTGTAGAAGCCAGGTAGTTTCCAGACCCGATGAGCATGTGGACTTGGGGCTGGACCTGCTGAAGCTGCAGAGGCACACCTGCAGAGGCACCTCCAACTAGCAGCACTTGCTGCCTGAAGGAAGGAGGTGGGGTTCTCACCACCCATCTCAGGTCCTTCCTCCTGCTCATTGAAAGGGATAAGTGGTAGCCTGAGGGGTCTCCCCAGGCCCCTGGTCCCATCAACAAGATCCCACAGGACCCTTGTGCCTTCTCACAGTGCTGTGCTGAGGTGTGGCCCGTGGTGCTGATATTGTTTCCGCTGTTATCAAGCTTCCTCCTTCCTGCCTACTGAGATTGAGTTATGCAAAGTGTCCTCGTTTGCTTTAAAATACAGAGTTTTGCAGCATGCCTGTCTGTTTTTTCATTGGTGCATGGTAAGATAAGCATGGAAAATATTGCTTTTTACCTCCTTCAGATCAATCATAAAAACCTCCCTTTGTCTATAGGGTGCTACATAAGATGAGAGCTACTTTCTAGTGTGCTAGCCAAAAGGTTCTCATATCTTTACATATTCTCCCCAAATCACTTCTATTTATATTTGGATTGTAATTTGCCTGGAACTGGAACTATCCTTCCATTCTCTTTATATAGCACCAAGAACAAGGATCTTACTGGGTTAGTAGGACCCTTAGGTGCTACTGATGCTTAATTCACTGGCTGGTTATATTAGAGCACATCAGTAATCCAGGGCTGGAAGATGAGTGACAGAATGTCCCATCACTCAATTCTCCACACCATGATGTTTTTCCTGCCCCTCTTCCCTGCTCCTATAGAAACCATAATGTTAGCTGCTGCATGAGTTTTGCTGAAGGAAGTTTACACAGCCTAGTTCTGCTGGTATGTGTACTGTGCAGAAGGGCTGAGAGTAGATGCCCTTTCAGGACTCGCTGTTCCTGTTTTGAGGTGGGAGACCCAATAACAAATAGTAAGCAAACAAAACAGACTCAGTGCATCTTAACGCAGGCAAAAGATTTCAAGCCACAGAGCTTGGTGCCTCCCACCAGGTATTTACTAACCTGCTTTCACCTTGCGCTCTTTCATTTTTCTTTCTCTCTAATCTTTTCCCCTATCATGGGCAGGAAAATGTCCCAAAGCAGAAGATGGATTCCTTCCAACTCTTGTCTCTCTCTGCTTTCATTCTATTTTTTTTTCTTCTCTCTCCCATTGAGATAATTTACCCATAGACCAAAAATGCTGTAGGTCCAAATGGAAGTCTGTTACAGGCCACAGTTTGCCATGCACATTGTGACAGGTCTGGAAGAGTGTGATCACATACTCTAGAGGTGAGGAGTTTATAATGCCTCGACCTAAAGCCCTGTAAGGTAAATGGCATCCTTTCCACGGGCTTCAAGGGGCTTTGGATTATGCTGTAAATAGGCCAGCAAGATACTGTACGTGGATGTGACAACTATTTATAGGACTTATGATAGATAAGATGCATACTCACCATCTAAATCTAGCCACTGTGTCATCTGGGGAGAGACAAATCAGGACTGATTCTCAGCAGAATGAGACATATCAGTGACGATGAGGGACCATTGACTGACATGTCACCTGCTTCCCTAGAGCAGAAGCACCTGAGACACTTCACCATCTACTGCAAGTGCTCTTTGTAACTGATAGCTTTGTTCTAAAGGAAAGTTGTCAAACATAGCAAAGTGATAACCTTAGATTTCTGATTTTTTTTCTGCAGCAAACATCCCTAGAGCCTCTCATGGTGATCCTGGTCCTTTCAGAGGCCTGTAGTCTTATATATTCCTTTGACTGGATCTCCGTAACTGTGGCAAATGATTTCACAATCATTGAAAATCTATGATTAGTTGTGTCAGTACAAGTAAATGTGGATGACCTTGGTACCTAGAATTACACGTGCAATCCAGACTTGATTGCTATCATCAGTAGCCAAGGTTACCAGATCTAACAACATCAGAGTTACCTGCGCAGCACAGCCTATTCATATTCACATCTGTGAGTGAGCTCCTCAGTGGCATTCATAAACACATTTCTCCCTCTGAGCAGAACACAGTGTGCAGATGTTATCATGCAAATTATTTTTTTCAGGCAAACGTGTTCCTAACTTTTGCTATTAGAGGATGGTGCTGTTTCACATCAAAGAGAGATGGCCAGCAGTGATTCGATACTTGACCAATCTCCATGTTGAAGCGCAGGTAGGAGCAGGTTGCCCATTCTCTCGTTAGATTTTCTATGGTGGTGCCTAATGATAAATCAAGAATAGTTCCATTGTCTTTGACACTGTATAAACATTCAAAGAGAAACAGACAATCCCTGACTCACACACAATTCAAACAGAAAAAGATTCAGAATGTTGCAATGGTAAAAGTTTTAGCAGAAAAAAACCTTGGAAGTGATACAGATAGTGCTCATGAATGGGTGGAAAGGCCTACAGTAAAATCACTGATGGATCATAAATCTACAGTTCTGTTTCTCTATAATAAGGGGGAGGAGCATAGTGGAAGGAAGGGAAGGTAAGAGGGAAGAGAGGTAAAAGTTGAAAAAAGTTGGTGTTGTTTTTGCTTCCTCAAAAATGACACTGGCAGACATTCACTTTATGATCCACACAGATTTTAAGGGCTGTTTCTACATGCAAAGTGCAGAGCCTTACTTAGCAAGATCCCATGCAGTAACAAGAGGAGAAGTAAATCTAGCTTGTTTGAGACTTAGCATTGATCCCAAGATATAAGCATGGCTATATAAGATATAAATCTTATATCTTACACACTAGGCTTTGAGGAAAGGCACGTGTAATTCCTCAGCCCCTGGCACAGAAACATGCAACATCTGCGTAGCGTAGAAGAGAATCTCCTCTCTTTGAAGTCCCAACTAGAATTTGTGAGACTCAGACAATACCTTAAAGGTACTTCCATCCTACCTATCCACTCATCAGGCAGGCAGCGCTAGCTTTTGTTGCCCAAGTCCTCGGTAGCAAGGCACAAGTACTGACACCCAGGGGTCTACATCAGTACAAATCCTCTTGACTGATGGCTGCAGGCTCATTTCTGCAAAGCGTCTTCTTAATTTTAGGGATCTGCTCGTATCTGTTCATGAAAATGCCAGAGGGCATACTTATCATTAATCTTTAATAAGACTCACATGCAAGTGCTCTACTGAACAGAAATGTCTGAGTTCCTGGACGACAAGAGAGCCGTGCCAGTGACTATAGAAAAGGAGTGTGTACAGAAGTCTGCTGTCTCTCGATGATGGTGTCACTGGCATACATGCATTTGGTATTCTCCTGTCCTGAAGAATGCAGCAAGTCACTACTGTCTGCATATGCATTGTCATGAAGTGGTAAGGTAGATTTAGTTGTTCGTTTTATCCTTGATCCTTTGAGGCTTCCTAGTCATTCTGTGCTTGTATTTTTCTGTTGACTTTCTTAGTTATATAAACATCCTCTGATAGGAGAGAAAGTCTTTTATGCTGTATCACACAATCACAGAGCCCTGAGATCTTCTGCAAAGGATTCTGCATTGATTGTAGATGATCTCAGACCCTATAGGGCCTACCCAGCTACAGCTGTCTAAAGAGCTCTTGAACCTTGAGAACAGCCATGTGAATTGTAACCTCAACTGGTCATTATTTCTGCAAGTTTAGCCTGACAAAGTTTATATTGAAGCTTTTACTCACAAGCTTTTTGCAGGTTTTTGTTGGGGAACCTGAAGAAAAATGACTTTGATTACAGAAAAAAAGTCTTCAAGGGTTGGGTTGCAATTTTCATTGCCCAGCTCCTATTAAAAAAAAAAAAAAAGTAGTTGCATTTGGCTTTCAATAACTCAAAACAAACAAACAAATTTTTGTTTTATATAATCCCTCAAAGTCTAAGATGAATTTCTTCTGGAGATGTTAGTTCTGTTCCCACAAAAATGTACCAGTTTTGGTATCTTCTGGTTTTGCTGTTGTTTACTTAAAATGCTGAACCAACTGTACCCACTGGTTTTTTTATTATCTTTCTTCTGGCTGAGTTTATTATCTTCTGCAAGTTAAAATGCATGCACCCAGTGAAGTTCCCAACCTCTCTACAATGATGGACCACATAGCAGGAGCAAGTGTTCCTCTCCACAACTGGGACAGGAGATCCTTTCTCCTCCTGTCACCTGTGCAGAAGCAAATATTGAGACCTCTCATTTTTTACAAAGGGTAAAAGTTATTCACAGTTTCAAAAGCTTCTGTAATGAATAGCTTATGTTCCACAGGTCTCTACAAGGGGGAGTGTTTTCTTCATGAGTTCCCATGTGTCTTTTTTGCTATGAGACCAAAAACATTAATCTATTTGGGTATCTCATTACAAAAATATCATATGCTACCAGTGCATCTGGTTTACATATTGCCTTACACCAAGCTGGGAAATGATAGCATATAATTTGTACCTCCCAGACACGTGATATTGGTGACAGGTATTTGTAGTTGGTTAAATTATTTTTATTGATTAATTTTGTGTTGTTCAATTAGAAACAGTTCAATAACCTGTTCAATAAGTCAGTGTGGATTTTCCATCGATGGCATTCCCTGGAAGGTTGCAAAGATTTGGGGTTACAGTGTCCTGAAGTTGGGGTGTTTCCAAAACCTAAATGCAAAAGCACTCCAGGCAAGTTCCGAACTTCTGGAGCTGTTTCCAAGCCTGTGTTTCACATGTTCCTTGATTGTAAATTTTCCTGTCTTCTCTGCCTTCTAGAAACTTTCTCCGATGTGAAAAGCCATGGAGTATTAGTGAACACTGATTTATGGTGCATTAGCACATGCAGCATATGTTTCTCTAGCTCTAGAGAAAGTCTGGCTCTGCAGTGCTTGGAAATGGTCTTTAAAAGCCCAAGGCAGAGTGTTGCACACATTAGCACATGCTCTCTGTGGGTGAAATTCACCTCTACAGTGAGATACCACAATGCTGATGTAATTGTTAAATTCTGTTTAAATGCCAGGATGCATTTCATCCTATAACTTTTATTGATATATTAGAGAGACTGCTATAAGCCATGTGCTGTGGCATTGATTTGGTACTGGGACTAAACCAACGTCACCTTTGATTGCTCCATATCACTCTGTATATTACTCTGCTCTTTATAATCTGCCAGGGGATTAATGACAACTGATGACAACAAAGAATTAACTACATGTCAAACTTACAAAAGGAGATTTTGAGAAGCCATCTCTTTATCTGTGTTTGTGAAAACAAAGCCATGTGCAATGGGAATACATACAAATTATCAGAACACCCAAAGGGGAAGGAGAGGTAGAGGACAAGCTTCCAGAGATACAGCCCAGCAAAAAGGTTACATTAAAATCTTGATGATGGAGCTTGCTGTGTTTATAAAAGATGTGACAGGACACACTCTCCTGCAATAGTAGGGGTTTGGAATTGTCAACCAGGGATGGCCCTTCTGGCCCTTTTCCTATGGTAAGCTGGCTGAAGCATTGCAATTAAACTCAGAGCAACAGCTGTTAAGTAGAGAGAGCAGTAAAAAGTCAGGTGCAACTCTATCAATGAAATAATAACAGCAGCCAGCATAGCGTGAAGTGGGGAACAGATTAGAGTATTGCTGCACAATAAGAAAGAGGAAGCCAGCAGGCCAGTTTCTGGACACAGAACAGTATCTTGTGATGCATTGTGTTGGGAAATCAATCATTCCATGAAGCTTAATTCTTGTGTCAAAGTAAAAAAAGATCATTTTGAGTTCAAATGTCTGTTGTCTCAGCTAGGTTTGCAATGCCTTTCCAGGAACTGAAATGCTCTCAACTGAAAGGGCCGGTATATGTGCAAGATCAAATAAAATAGAAAGATAAATTTGTCTCTAGCAAAAGGTCAGTGAAATTTGTCACACAATTAAAGCTATATTTCTTTACAAATCCTCCAAATCCATCTTTTTTAACTCTGTGTTATTCCTAGTCTCCTCACTTGCTCCTCTCATCTTTATACAAGAATGACCCTCTTGCCTTCCAGATTTCTCTTTGCTGAAGTTGATATTCATCTATTTAAATACAGCACGGTGCAACTCTTAGCACTAAAAAAAAAAGAAAAAATATTAAAAAAAAACCCAAACCCATCTGTTTTTTTCCTCTCTCAGTGAGAAGTGTCCTCAGGGAAGACTGCATGTCAATGCTATCAAGAGTGAGGGCAGGCAGTAAATCCCATCCATTATGAAAGCCATATTCTGTATTTCCTCTTTTTATTCTTAATAACAGCTGTACACGCTTCGCCTTTTGTTAACTCACCCATCTTGAGCACTTTCCAGACCTTAAAAACTTCATGGTCAGGGCTGAAGATGCTATTCTGAAGTCTGACTGATGGCAAATTTGTGGGGATGGAACTTGCTGCCTGACTGGTGACCAGCTAATCATTACCACTGAGGGCACAGCATGTTTGTTGCCTTATCCTTTGGTCTTTTTCCACCATTTGTCTTTCCCTCCTGTGGTCTCAACGCAAATGAAACCAACAGTGATGCTGGGCTCTGGCCACCTCCCAGATTGTGAGCCTCACTTGTTGCTGCATCAATGGTACTCAATGTGACAAAGTGCAAGCTTCACCTGGAATAGCTCATCAGAAAGTGAACTGGCATAAAATGGGCTCCTGAGGCCCCCACCACTGGCAGATCTTGTCCATTTGTTAGTAAGAGCTGAGGACTGGATAGGCACAGGTAGATGGAGAGATACAACTAGGAGCCAAGCAGGGGGGAAGCCTGCCCGCCTCCCCAGCAACAACAGGAGTAACAAGGAGCAAAGTTTGCAAATGTCCCTTCAAATAATCAGTTGAGGATCTAGCTGATTCTGCAGAGACACCTCCAGAGTGGCTGGTCCATGGCAGACTGCAGGCATCTAATACTTCTTGACACCTTCTATAGCAACAGTAAGAGCAGAGTAGTTTCCTGCCCTTTGGAGAAATAACACAGCCAGTGTTTGGGTGATGCTGACACAGTTTCCCTTATGTACGTAAAAGCATGAGAGAAAGTGGAGGCCAGATGAGCAACAAGTTACCTGGAAAGTGAGAATGAAATGCCAAGGAAGGGGGACAAATCCAGAGTACACAACATCTGAGGACAGAGTGCTAGCTTTCATTTAATGAGGTGCATCTCCAAGCCGTATGATCAATACTCATGGACTATACAGAGGAATTCGCTTTCCAGTGCATTCAGATAGCAATGTCATCTCCTCAAGAACCTAGAGATGACCTGCCCATCAGGCTGATGATTTCTGACTGGGCTGGGGAGAAGAAGGCTTTTTGTGTTCTCTGATTTGTCCTCTGTTAATGTTTGCTTTAGATTCTTGTCAAAACAAGACCAACCTCTTGAAATGCAACACACACTCTGTCCTGTTTAGTTTTGCAATGTTTTGTTTGGCTGCTAGCAACTTGTTCATCAGAAGAAACAATACTCTCTTGGTCCATGCTCTAAGACCCTGCCAGACACCAACAGAAAGAAAATAGTCAAACATATCATCCTTCTGACAAAATGTTATCAGAAACCCAGAAGCTGTGCAGGAAGTTCATAGGATCAGCTTACTGGGTAATAAGAGGCAGAAAAGGTCTGCTACATTAGGAGAAAGTGATTGTCCACATGGTCCAATACCAAATCTGCAGCTAATAATAGTGGATGTTTGAAGGGAAGGTGCAAACCCCTTCCTAATTCACCTGAATACCACACCAGTAGGGACAGTTTACTCTGTCCCTTTCATTGCTTGTTATCTCATGTTCTGAAGACAGGCATTGATAGTGCTTATGATTTCATTCTGGCTAGCCTAGGCTTTTAAGCTACACATCTTGCTAGTGTTACGTATCGTAACTGCAGATGATATTATTCTTTATTAAGACATGGTCCATTCCCTGAGTTACAGCAATGGTAAATTTAATCCCGTATCTATCGTGTGCTCAAACTAAACTCTTTGCCTCAATAACATTCTTCGACATAGAGCCCTCTACAAGCACCTTATGCATTACTAGAAAAATTCCTTTTACCTGTTCAAGTCTATCTTCTTATAATAAAGAGTATCTTGGTCTAGTTTTATTGAAAAGGTAAGTAGCAATGCTGGTTGGAGTTGCCTGAATTACTCTCCTCCTTTCACTCATTATGCTCTCGTCCAAGTTTAATTGCCTTGACAATGTTTTCTCTTTATATCAAAGCTTTTCTTCTTTCACACCTCCTGCATTTTTGTGGCTTTCTGGATAGGCATATTCTATTACTATAGCTCAGTTCTGTTAGAAGCAAGGTGATTAATGGTCCAGACACATCCAAGCTTTTCATACTGGAGGTCGTCTGAGGTCCCTGCACTGACTTAACTACTTCCTTGTATCCCATCATGAACTGCCTATTTGCCTCTCCACCACCTGCTGCAGCTGGTTCTGACATCACTTCAGAGCTCTTTGAGATCAGAGCCTGCTCTTTACCAAGCACGTGTCCCATACTCAGCCCCATGGAGCACACCGTGGATCACACAACACAGGCTGAGTGAATTCCCTTACCAATATAACACAGGCAAAAACAGCTCTAGAATAGGCAGCACATCCTCTACACATAAGCAAAACCACTGGCAAATACAATAGGAAGAAGCTTGCTAAATTAAGTTGTGTTTTTCTTAATAACAATGATGCTGGCACCACTGCAAATAACATTTTATTCATTAAGTTATAAGCACTTCCAGTTGTGTCTCATCTTGTTTTCCTGGTCATTGTTTTTTTTATAAGCAACAATTGCTCTGTTCTGAAAGAGACTGAAACTATTCCTTCCTAGATATATGGAACTAATTCTGCAAGTGTGTGCTCATGAATGAACCTGAACAATTATTATTTTTCCAGAGAATAATACATTCTCTGGAAATGTGGTCTTAGTTGTCCTGAAACTGTTCACACATTATTAGTACTGCATTCCTGAATTATGCTAGCTGGGAAGGAAAAACAGAAAAAGAAAATATTAGCTTCACGAATCTGCAAGATGTAGTGTTCTTCAAATTGTACCACTATGTCTAGTCTCAGACAGATACCCAGGTTAAATTCCCATCCACCAAGGCAAGATGCAGCCCTGTCTCAGCTGACTGGATCATGGCTGTGGACATCAGGACACAGTGAACCCTTCCAAGACGGCAGTGGCTCTCAGTCTCCCCTATCCTGTTGGGTTCTTCTGACATAAAGCTCATCATCCCTTCTACAAGGAAGGGAACATGTCCATCCCATCTCTTGGGACAGCACGCTAATCCAGCAGGATGGAGTGTCTTCCGGCCCAATAAGTATTTAAACGAGAATATCTCCACTAGTAAAGGCAGAGAGGTGGAGAACAGCCAGGCTCAGAACCCTTTAGAGACTGAGACTCATGGACCAGATGGGTGTCAGAGCTCCCTGCTCAGAACAGCTGCTTGACTCCAGTCAGAGACTTCAGTCTGATCTAGCCATGCGCCAGTCTGCACCAGCAGGTCCTTTGGAGGTCTCTTATTGCCCTCTTTATAACAGATAAAAGGCTATGGTGGCAATAACTGCTCCTTCCTTATGCAGTTGCATAACCCATCCCTCTTTGCCTTTGTTTGCATGTGTCCATAGCTAAGCATTTCATTTTGGATCACATGGAACATTTTGTGTCAACTGAAAACAATAAGACCGATCCCCTTCCCCTGCCTGTGAGTTAAATCCCCAAAAATTTACATTTGTTTTTCTCTGAATCTAAATTATTTTCCAGTGAGGCTGCCAACCTAAAAATCATTTCTTCATGCAGCTCCAGAGATGAAACAAATGCATCCGCTCCCGTATCAACCTGATTTCCAGTGAGAAACAGGGCAACAGGCCCCCAAAACAGCACAGCCCGGCTTAGCAGTAAAAGCTATTGCCGATGTCTGCACAACAGGCAAGAAGCAGGATTGCAAGTATGTTGGTGCAGACAACGTGTGGCCTTTTGAAACAGAATTTTGCTGCAGAATCTAAGAGGCCTGACTGATTTCATAGTCAGTACAGCCGGGAAGATAGAGATGATGTGAGACTACATTGAAAAATGAGGATTTACAGGAAGGGCAGCACCCCTTTCCTCTTGCTCTGCAATCAGAAATCCCACTGCTATCCCCTCTTTCTTCTTCCACCACAGCAACATAAAGAGCCACTTCTGAGTGTGATTCATTTAGTTTACTCCCCTGTTCTTTTGATCAGGGATGCAAGAGATGCTGCACCCTTCTGTGAAGCTGCTGGACCATGCGGTCTTGAGGTTTTTATTATACCTTTTGGCTAGCAGATGCAATCTTTGCAACCAGAAGCCATTTTTACTTTTCAGGGCTGCACTTTGCAAAAGGGAAGGACTGTGAAAGCGATGCATTACACTGGAGGAAGGGACAAATAACCCTAAGCCAAAGGGCAATTCTAATTATTTTCACTGTTCTAATCAACGCCCCCGACGTGGAACATCAAAGCAGGACAAAGCGAACACAGAACTCAACACGTCCCTGAACTCAAGGCTGCATGGCAGGGACAGCACAGAACCATCCTGATTATATTTCACAAGCAGGCAAATCTTCGACCCACCCTCAGAAGAAGAGTGGCCCTGAAGGCAGGAAGATGCTGTGAGACATACTGTTCTGCATGACTCCAAAGGGAGTCAGTGATATCCCCGCTTTCATGTAGCACGCTCTCACGTGAAATCTCCAGTGAAGGTGATAAAAGCTTTGAGAGTGGGATGTAGCTTTTTCTAGTGGGCTTCCCTCCTGCTGATGGCAGAAGACACTGGAGAGTGAGGGTGAGTGGGAATACTCTTCCTTGACAGTGTTGCTGGAGCTCTGACCCCACCACTGAACGTGAGAGCCTGGAAATAAGCTTATTCCATTGACATGGCTCAGAGGGATTATCTCCTCCTTGACCTTACAACCCTATGGCTGATGAGCTTACCAGGTGCTTTTATCTAGCCCCAGCTGACACTGCCATGGGGTTTTGTCAGATCTGCCGCTGTAAAGCAGAATACTGTAGGATGGATTCTCCATGCCCATTCTGTTTTATAAATCACTTGGACAATAAGGCTTTCACTCCAGGCAATGGAGCTTTCAGGCTGAGTCAGGGTAGGGAGACTGAATGAATCCACACTCCTGGTCCAATCTGGTGTCCGGCAGGAGCATGGATCTGAGCAGCTGAAAGGAGAGCTGAACTTTCCAGCTTAGGCACAAATGGCTGCTATATCTGCATATATGGAAGGGGTCTAAACATGAGCAAATATACCAGCCATTCAGGTGTAAATGCAGTGCTCATGAACAGAAATGGAGCTGCAGTCAGTCTAGCTCAATCTCCATCAGCAGTACTTCCAAAGCAAAGGATGGGTTGTCAGAGCAGCTGAAAAAATGAACACTGGCCATGCTAAACCTTAAGCCTTAAGACACGTTCCTGAAATTCCCAGGTGCACAACACTGAGAGTGCATTTTGGTGTGTCCATGTGGTCAGCAGAAACTATGCCTAGGCCAAAGAAAAGATAGACGTGAACACTGGCTACTTTCTATGACTTCATTTTAATTCAGGCAAGCCAATCTTAACCTCATGTACACATCAATAATAACAGTAAATAACCACAATATAACCATTCTTGACAAACCACAGACAAGTGCTCCCTCATAATTCATCACAGCAGCAAGTCCATTCTCTTTCCCATAGTCCACTCACAGTGGAGAAGGAAACCATATTCCCTGGTCAGAGTGAATTTAGACCATGGCTCGGGATACATCCAGAGCCTGTTGCTGTTTGGGAGTGACACATGTCTGTATGTATCTCATCTACATAGCTAGCATTTCCCTTTGAATGCTGTGTGAGTGATTTAATCTCAGTGGGTTAGTTCAGTCCTTTAAGGCACCCTGCAGCCATAGAGGTGGCTCTCAACCCTGCTAGTGAATCCTGACAACAGTGGATTTTTAACATGGACAGGACTGCACAGTTATTGCTTTTGTTACAGTAGACATAGTACTGACAGCATATTGTGCTGAACAGGCAGCCCCAGAGCCTTAAGTCCTCTTTATGTCCAGGAGTGCTCCAACATGAAGAGAGGCAGCGTCTGCTTCCACTACAGTGACCTGTCAAGTTGCCTCAGCCTCGGCTCAGCAGGGTCACTTCCAGGAACAAGGAGATAATTCAGCCATTATGACCCTGTCCAGCTCCCCGGTCTTTCATAAGCCTCCTAACAAGAGTACCAATTAGTACAAAGTGTGATGGGGGATTTTGCAGGGCAGGCACCTGGGGGCTGAGACAAGCTGGGGAGCACCGGTGGCCATAGGCACTACATCGGGAGGTGCTTCCCTCCAGCATTCACAGGCACAGGGGTTAGGGGTAGCTTCTGGGAAAATCCCCACTGCATCAGGAGGTGCAGGGAGAGCTCCAATTGCAGGCATTTTTTTCCTCCAGGCTGATACTGAAGTCCTGCTCTCTTATTGCATCTGAAACATTTCACTTTGGATAAAAGTCAGGCTCAGAGCACTGTGCTGTCACAAAGAGTCCCACGAATATTTATGGCCTGTTTCAGGAAAAAATAAGATGGTAGCTCTTACATCCCCTCCACATGTCCCTCTCATCTCTCTAAATCTCCTCTGTGCTGTTTTATTTGGATAATGCAGCATTCACAAAGTGCTTCCCATTATTATTTGCTGCTGTCCAGCTGTTCTGTGTCAGGCTTTACTTCGGGCTTCTTTTCTCTCCAGGCGTGTGTCTTTCTTTGCACATTTCATTCAGTGATGTGCAGTGTATGCTCCGGGGCAGCTCTCTTTCATGGGCAAGCACCGGACTAATAGATGATCTCAGGAATGATCAGATCAATTCATTAACCTTCTGAATAAAGTTCTCTATTGATACAGCCCCTCTTATCAGGGAAGCCTTGGGTATTATTTATTCCACAAAGTGGAAACGCTGCTCTCTCCCCCTCCCACCCTGCCAAGGTCATGGCCTTACGTCAGCCCCTGCTGTGGTGACCTTGAGAGTACTAACCCTTTGGAAGAGCTGGGCTTTTTCCCTGCCGGGACGTGCACGGGCACGACTCCCATGTTGTGTGGCGATCCGCACGTCTCACTGAGCTTTGCACAGACACAGCACTCAGCATATATTTGCATGGGGGTTATTGGTCTTCTCTTGCCATAGCATCGGCAAGACGTTTGGTGTCAGAGCAGCCCCAGTTCGGTGATTAACAGTAAGCAGGCTTGCGAGCCTGGGGCTGAAAAGGTCTGGATTTGTCAATAATGGGGAGTTGGAAACAGATTGCCCAAAGAGATTATGGAGTTTCAATCCATCACGGATGTTTAAGAAACAACTGGAGACAGCCCTGAACAACTTGCTCTGGCTGACCCTGCTGTGAGCAGAGGGGTTGGACTAGATGGTCTCCAGAGGTGCCCGTGCCCATGCCCGGACCCGGTGGTGATTCTGCCACCTTGCTGAGTGCATTCTCAGGTGAGGATAATTAGAGGCAGCAGAATAAAGGGAATTTAGGTGATTAAAAGGGCAAAACAGCCCCAGTTCAGGAGTGAATCTCCCACTGCTTCCTCCAGAAAGCATATCCTCTGGAGAGAGGCTGCAGCTCAAAGCCAGAAACCCTAGGGCAATGTTCTAGTGAGGCCTGGAGACAAGTATGTTTGCAGCTCTGTCCTGTCTGCCCACCTCTCCCCTTCAAATCTGTCAGCTTAATACCTAACAAAAGACTACAGATTTCTCCCTGCCCTTATTGTAATTACTTGGATTAGCACCGAGTCATCCTTTTCAGCTGTAATATGTGACAGACACACAAGGTTTTGTTCTGTGCCTATTTGTTCTTCTATTTGTTCAGTACACGAAACCCATTAGTTAGATCATCATTCACTATGGTCTTTTTTTCTTCCTATTACTGTAATGATCTCCAAATGTCATTTGGAGTTGCCAGTTGTAAGGCTCCTGGAAAGTTCTTGGCACTTTTCGACTAGCAAAAACTAGCGGTGTCCCAGCTTCCCCTTTATCCTTTGGAATACAAGAAAGAGTGTGTATCACAACTCTTTTCCTGACAGGCTTGTGGCTGTTGGGGGAGGGAAGCCCATTCCCATCGCTGCCCTTCTGGGGTACAAACGAGGACAATTGTATTTCTTTTCATAAAGCAGAATCTTTCACTGTTTTTTGGTTGTGGTTTTTTTTTTTTTTTTTTTGTTCTGGTTTGGATTGGGGTTTTTTTTGTTGTTTTCCCTTGGTGTAATTTTAACATGAACAAGGAAATCAGTCTGCCCAGGTGGAAATTATTTTCACTGAAGCAAGCCATTTTTATGGTGCAAAACGTAACATTTCTGGTAACATTAGCCAGGCTTTACCTACTGTATTTTCATGGATATTTCCTCAGGAAATTACATTTCCCCAGTTTGTTTTGCTATGGAAAGCTACTGGTAGCAGCTGTCAAAGAAAAGTGCAAGTACCCACAAATATTGTCATTTTCAAAGGCAAATATTTGCAGAGCATAAAGTAAGGGCATGAAGTTAAGCCATCCCTTTGGAAGAGTTCCCTTTGGCTAAGGCTCTGCTGTTAGTGAAGTGCCACTACTCACACCTTTTCTTTATATCATGGCACACCTATTTTTCCTTCCTTCATGGTGTTGTTACTGTACTAACTGCAGTCTCAAAAAGAGTGCTGGGCCCTATCTGCTACACATTGTAGAAAGGTGGGTAAACTCACTTTTTATCAGCTCTTATATTTCTATTCACTTCTGCTTGCATTATCACCTGGGGTATGTTTGAGGTCATGTTTGAGGTCCATTTCCGCTCTGAGTGGTTTTTTTGTCTTTGAAATAACAAGTTATAACCCACCCATCTCAAATCAGAAGTGGCATTTGCCTTGAAGTTTCAGTGTTCATCGGCTGTCGTTTGAGCTAGAGCAACCTTCTCCCTTTGACACACACTCCACCACCCTGCACCTTTAAAGAAAAGAAGTGATCCTTGAGCAAGCACCTGATCTCAGCACCTACAAATGTGGAATACTGTGAAAGCTGACAATCTGTCAGGTTTGTCGGTGTACTTCAGGAGCTCAGCACATTGACATCACAGGACATGTCTGACTCCCCTGGTATCTCAGTCCACCATACCACATGAACACGGTCTCTGAGGCAAATTAGCAGAGTTAGCAAGAGTTTTCTCAGTTGCTTTAAGAGCTAGACAGTCTACACAGTGATGGACTCAAGCAACTGGTGCGGCTTGACTGATGGTCCCTGGACTCACCAAAGGCCCACCAAGTGTCCATAACTAGAAATTTATGATCACAATGTGAGAAGACAAAGATTCATCTTGTATCAAGGCTTGTGTGAATGTGGGAGAGAGAGGGATTACAGGAGGCAGGAGAAAAGAGGTTTCTGTGCCAGGATCCTGTAGAACAGTTGTGTAATATCCCCTCTGAGATGCTGCAATACACTTCAGTGAGCCTGCCTCCTTTCTCCTGGGAAACCACCAGGTCCCTGCCAAGACAGAAGAATGCAGGCTATGTGTCTTCAGTCTGAGGGATATGTTGGGTTTTTTTTCAATCCAGCTACTATAGTCACGTGTGGTTTTTTACTGTGGCACAGTGTAAGTGTGCAGGCTCTGGGCAGCAATTTGTCCAGAAACACAGGTGGAAAACTTCAGTGTTCCTGAGAAGATTCAGAGGGGTTATCATTGTGTGAGTGAAGGACATTCCCTTCAGCATTGTCACAGTAAGGATAACATATGACGGTAATCACCACAGGCTAAACGTCTCTGCATGAAATTAAAAGGCTGTGCATTATCTGTTGAACAACAGCTGAGAAATTCAGCTCAGTTGGCAAACAATGGCGTTCAAGTTATGAGCTCTAGCCTTAATCCTCCCTTTTGCACAGGCAGCTGAAGTCTTCCAGGATGAGACTGGAATCCACAAACATAAGAAATATAAAACTATGCCTGAAGAGAGAGCAATTTCTGGCTGCTATAATGTTTGTGAACTTCTATCCACAACACAGCTAAGGAGCAAGGAACTAAGAGAGCATCTGAAGGTGATGGTGTCATGGTTTCAAGGGTTCTACTAACACACACAGGTGAAGATGCTTTCTGTAGGAGAGAGGTTGCCGTAAGAGGCACTGGAGAAAGGTAGACTCCTTACAGCCTGACGGGAATTTGAAAGACAGAGTCATCACCTGGCCTGAAATAACTATACCTTCAGGCAGTTTCTGTGGGAGGAGCATTAAGGGGCTACAAGGAAGACTTGAGGTGAGGATGGTCTCTGTTTATTGAGTAGCGTTGATGGGATGCCACGTCTTTAGAAGGACAATTCCACTGAGGTCTGAGCTGAAGCTGGGAACAGTGATATCTGCCAAACTCTCCAGCTTACTACCCATGCAAGCACTCCAGAAGATATTAACACCGAGTCTTGCAACAACACCGTGACAAGCAATGCCATCTTTGCAGAGCAGGAACATGTGACAAGTCCATCTACTCTGGGAAGAATCATTCAACTTCTCCATTAGAAATATGTGTACCTTTCCTTCTTCTAGTGTGGGAAAGGGACACCTTTGTTCTAGGACTTATGGGAAAAACCTAATAAAGAACAACAATTTTGTTATTAAGAGTAAGAAAAAGCACTTTTGGCAGTGCTGGGGCATTTGCTATAGCAGGATTTACTATCAGCTTAGTAAGATTAAAAAGGATCAGACATGTTATGTGAGTAAGAACTCAACATAAACTTAAAAGTTCTATAATGCTTTAGTCCTCCTGTTTTGGGAGTAAGTCAGCTGGGCTCCATAAAGATGCTCTTCCCTAACTCTTGTCAGTTGTCCTGCAAATTGCAGTGGCATCCAAGTGTGGGTAGGGAGCAACAGAGCTAATGATGCATCTGGGCTGGCTGCTGCTGGTCACAGGGATGCCAGCCAATGGCTGTGTCGATGTCTTCCACCAGGCTAGTCATCCCTGTGATTTCTCAGAGGACTGGAGTTTGAGAGAATCCCCAGTGAAGCCATGCAGGGAGACATCATTCCTCCTTCCCTCAGTGAGCTGGCTGAAAGCACGTCTGCCCTGCTGCGATACAAACACTTCAGATAATCTGACCTTCTGCAGTCTCGTTGTTTTGGCTGTGCAGCCTTGGTTTATATTTGGTCTAGGCTGGCTTTTGCTTTTCAGATCAGGTGGGAGGGTTTAAGGTTGTGTTTCTGGGGATTTGGGGATTTCTTCTTGCTTGCTCTCCCTCTCTCCCTCTCATTCTTATTTCTCAATGATTTCTCCAGCTGGGTCAAGTTGATCTGTGTGGGATCCTGGCAGTGCACCAGAGTTTAACATAAGCAGTGATTGTAACATTGATTGCCTTGTATACTCAGTCTGCTTGGGAGATGGAAACCTTTTACAAAACAGCAGATCTGTCCCCGCTAAACACGCTTACAGAAAGTGAAATGAATATAAAGCTCCTTGCAGGCAAACCTCCAGATATCTCTTAGTTAGAAAATGTACCATGTTGGATATATCCAACCATACTGTGGCCTTCTCACACTCATAGGAGATCAACAGCAATTGTATTAGGCTATGCTGCTTCATTTTGCATCAGCTGAACTTTGTAGACATGAACCCACCCTCAGTCACATACAAACGTCAAAGTGATCTTTGCAAAGTCCATCCAGCCCTGATTTTCCCATCTTTTTTATTTGCTGGGTTCTGAGAGCTTTTGAATCGAGAAATACTTTTCCTTGGGACACCCCTGTCAATTGCTGTGTGCCATTGCCTGCTCCTTTCCTTGAAGAGAAGGCCATTATGAGTGCTGTGCACCTGCAGATACCCCAGGAACTTCTTCAAAACATCCAAGTAGAAACGCAATGTCTGCAGAGACATGGAGGCCAAGGTCAGCAGAGAAGTGGCTCTGTCTTGCAGCAAGAAGTTACCCAGGTTAACCTGGTGCTGGTGCCTGAGGAGAGCTAGAGAGTGCCAGAGGATAGCGTGCTGAGGCACTTTCCCAAAGGTTAAGCAAATGTAGGACAGTTTGCCAAGCACTCCACACATCCAAAAGCCAGCTTCTAATATGAGATATTTACTCATGCCCACTATACTCTGGGGAATGCAGCCCCAGCAGAAGGTATGAGCTGAGTGCAGAGTCCTCCTGCATGTAGTCCCATACCTCCATTGCCAGTAGTGAAAAAGGACATTGTGCTGGCTGGGAACAACATGTCAGGGATGAAGCAGCCTGGCCAGGGCACAGTGGGCAGCCTGCAGACAACCCCGTGGGCTCTTCAAAGCACCTGTGTATGTGGTCAGAGGGGAATAGTGCATCAGGGAGCTCTCCACACACCTCTGTGGAAGCTTCCACCTTGCATTTCCATCTTTCTCCCTATATCTTTGTTGTGCAAGAAGGCGATGTGCAGGAAATGGGACCCCAGCAGCCCTCTGGGACAGGTGACATTGCATCAGGCTGCCTACAGCAACGCAGTTGGACAGGCAACAGCATCGTGTGGCTTTCGCACTCCCATGGGCTTAGAGCTCTTCCGGTTTAGAAGCGAAGGTTCTCTTGTTGCTCTGACACTTGAAACCTAGTGTTGGATTTATTGAGCTTGCAAGGCAGCCTCGTGAGATGTTTGCCAGGACATGAGGCTAATAATTTAATCAGATGAATTCAGATGGGGTCTTGCGGTGGCTCAGATTGCATTGTATAACAGGATCTCCAGGAGGCTCTGCCAGGTGATAGGCTGAATGCTGCATAGCCCTGTCCAGGATGGCCATTAGAGAGAAAGTCTGCCCCTGCTCTGTACCCTGTCCAATGTCATGAAGTTTCAGAAGGAGAGAAGTGCATCTTCCTTTCCATATAACTTGCAGCAGGGCTTTGAAAAATAAAATAGGTTGGTTTTATAACAGAAAATCTCATGCAATGGCTGTCTTCTTCCAAAGCAATCACCAGGCACTAGTGCAATTCAGTCTAAGAGGCTGTGCACAGGTTTCCATCTGCATTTCAAGCAGGTTTAACAATCCACCCAGTTTACTCTTCTGAAGCGCTTCACCCCATAGATGTGCATGAACAGAAAAGTCTATTAGACGTGCTGTCGGCAGCCTGGGGCAGGTAGGGGGAAGCCAGGTGAAAACTGTTGCTCACACCAGGTGGAATAAGAGGTCTCCTTGGCCTGCTGGCAGTTTGTACCTCTGTATCATGTGTTCAATTGCCTGTCTCTTCCTTGTATGTTTGCTTAGTTTCTGCACAAAACTTAGAATCCTAGAATCACAGAATCATTTCAGATGGAAGAGACTTTTAAGATCATTGAGTGCAGCCTTTGTCCCAGCCCTATCAACCACTAGACCATTTCCCTAGGTGCAACATCCATCTGTCTCTTAAACACCTCCAGGGATGGTAACTCCACCACTTCCCTGGGCAGCTGTTCCAATGCTTGACAACCCTTTCAGTAAAGAAATTCCTCCTCATATCCAGGCTGAACTTCCCCTGGTGCAAGCTGAGGCTGTTTCCTCTTGTTCTGTTACTTGTTGCTAGGGGGAACAGACTGATCCCTGCCTGGCTACAGCTTCCTTTCAGGTAGTTGTAGACAGCGATAAGGTTTCCCCTGAGCCTTCTTTTCTCCAGGCTAAACAGCTCCAGGTCCCTCAGCCGTTCCTCATATGAGATGTGTTCCAAATCCTTTCCTAGCTTGATAGCCCATCTCTGGATCCTCTCCAGCACCTCAATGTCCTTCTTGTAGAGAGGTGCCCAAAACTGGACACCGAATTCGAGGAGCAGCCTCACCAAAGCTGAGTACAGTACTTGATGCATTCTGCTGCACAACTATATAGCTGAAGTAGTTGCTGCACCATATGTGAGCAAAGGCAAGATAAAGCACAGGACAAGTGTGTAAGTCTTGAAAACTGCAGGGCAAGATCATGCACCTTTGCTTTGCAACAGACAAGCACCAGTGTGCAGGAATTGCAGTCTTTTGGATCATTTGGACACCTCTCATCCTCCTGTTCCTCACAACAGCCCCAGTAATTCCCCACCAGTCACACTGAATCACAGACCCAGCAGCCCTCGGAGATGAGTCAATCTCTAGGTGGGAATCCAGGGCTTGCACTTAGGTTCACACTGTTATTTTAGTTTGTGGTGTTTGCTTCTCGCCACAGTAAGCTCCCAGGAATGTCGGCACCAAAATAGCACAGAATCACAAGGTTACCTGCTGAAGAATGAAGTAAACAAGAGGGATATTCTTTCTCTCTGTTTCTCTCTTTTTCTTTTTCCTTTTTTTTTTCCTAAAAGAAGGAATTTTGGATACCTGCACTGAGCTCCAGGGTGGAGATTTCAGGTTTGGAGTTTCAGTGCATCCAGACCCAGGAGATGGTTTGGGCAGGCCTGGCCTAAACCTGTCTAGGGAGACATGTGGCCAAGATGCCGTGGATCTGCAGCGGCTATGGAGAAGCCATTCCTGCCAGTCCAGCCTTGCTGGGCATGAAGGAGAGGGCCTGCCAGGGAGCATCAGTGTTCTGGCAGGCACCAGCCTACCTCTATCTGGTAACTAAGCCTGACATCACAGGATGATCTGGCAGAGGATAAGGGCCCTTTGGTAAAAGTCCCACGTTAGTGATGCCCAACTGGCAGAGCTGGTTCTGGTCTCTACTCCCCAGGGCTTGTCCCAGGAAGCCACGAGCAGAAGCTGCTCTGCAGCTTCACCTGCAGCAGAAAGTCCCTGGTCCTCTCTTGAAGGCACAAATCAGCAAACACAGCCTCTCTCCAGAACCATAATGAAGTCTCCCAGGATACCAGTGCACAGTCCAGGAGGGACTCAGAGTCATGCTTCACTATACTAACTCCATGAGAAATGAGAACAGAAAAAAAATACTAGCACCTGGCAGACAGAGAGGAGCCAGGAGTGACTTCCCTGATTCTTGGAAGGAAGGGCAGATGGGAAATATTTCACCCATGCAGTGCCAGCAATGCTAACCTGGCATAGGGCAGCCGGGGTCAGGTTCCCTCCTCTCTTCCCTGTCTCCCTGAGTGACCTTGAACTTTGGGCTTGCTCAAGCCTAGCCTTGGTGTCCCGACTGCAATCAGCCTCCACCTGCAAAAGGACAAGTGCATTCCGGACTGGAGGAGTGCTTGGGGACTTGGGGACATCATTAGTATGCAGAAGGGCCAGTGCCCTCCTTAGAGCCATAGCAGGATGTAGAAGGTCAGGGTAGAGCCAACACCTCTGCTCGTGCTTCTCTGTATGACTTGGAAAGAACGTTGCTTGGTCCCAGTTTCAGAAAGGGCACTTGGGAGGGGGGATTGCACAGAAATCTGAGCGCTTTCATTCTTCATCTTCAAATTAACAGCTCAGGCTGCCAGTTTAGGGGACTGTTATGTTCCCACTTCACTTGGAGGATGCCTGGGGCAGCAGTGGGGACAAATAGCAAGAGTCCCTTCTGAAGAGAAACCCTTGCATGGCCCAAGGGTGCGGCTGAGGCAAAAAATGCTTTCCAGCATTAGCTACTCTCTCCATCTTCCTGTCCACTTTTTCAAAAAGAAGCCAAATATACACAAGATTGGTGGGGAAAAAAAAAGTCACTCTTTTCACAAAACTCAAATAGCTTAGAAACAGTAAAAGTTAAAATGGCAGCTTTGGCTGCTGTAGCTGGCTGGTTTGCAGTGATTCTGTGGGATCACTCATATGCCTGATAGTTAAGCCAGCAGCTGTGCACTTTATCCCAGTCTGGTATACTAACAAGATGATAAAAAAGTCACAATGGTTTCACTGGCCACCCTAGGTATGGCTTTGAGCTCTATGATGAAATATTGTGACAAAATAGGGGAGACTTTACGCATGAGGACCTGTGCTGGTGGCTTTCTTTATCAGCAGGCAAGGACAAGCACAAGATGCACTGCTGTAGGAAGACGTGCAGTGGGATTTGCCTGTCTATTCTGAAGTCATGGATGAAGCATGGAGTCTAAAGAAAGGTGAAGCAGAAAACAAAGCCCAGAAATGCAGCCTTGGCCTTTCCTCTTCCTAACCTTCAGCAGAGAAAGCCATGGGAAGCACGGGCACAACACATCTGGACATATTTGCGCTGCGCTTCACACTAAAATTTTTGCTGGAGTTGGAAATAACGCCTACTGCTGGACTGAGCAAGGAGATGGTCACTGATGCTAAATTTGAGGCTGCCTGGTGCTGCATCCTTTCCTTCACCCCTTGCCATGCTCAGACCTGAACACATTTTGGAAAGAAGGCATCTGCTTTAAAATAATGACAATCACCATCCTTGACCAAAGGCATCTGAGAGGTGAAGGCAGCTAACAGATGGGTGGAACATGAGGGAACTGTAAAATGTTCAAAGTCAGTGAAAGGAGTAGCAGCCTCAGCAGACGCCACCTGCCCAAGCAATTGCCAGGCACAGGCAGGGTTACACTTTTCTGTTAAATGTTACAGGGACTTCCCGTGGGAGGGAGATGACGCACATCTGTACGATGCTCAATAGCCTCAAAACAAACAATTCATAACCCAGTGCTTTGTGCCTGCATTTATGCAGGAGGATGGAGATGACTCATGAGATCCTGCAGGACACAGTATCACAGATGTCCTGGCTGAGAGTGATGCAGGAGGATGCAGCTACCGGCAAAAGCCAAGCAGGGGATTTCATTGTGACCCAGCTTTGAAATTAGGAAGATATAGTTTCAGCTGGACCGGCTGGGGACCTCACAGCTGGGTGGGGGAGGAAAGGAAAAGCTTTGGTGTGGGCTTCAGAGTCTGCTGAAGAAGCAAGTCCTGTCACACCAGCTGACTCCTGAGCTGCTGCAGCTGTGTGGTTGCTGGTGCTCAGTCGAATGTGAGTGTGGGAACATACATCAACTAGGGGAAGGGGCTCTGTCACCTTGGCGTGCACAAATCTGACTCCACAGAGATGGAAGATGCAGTAGGTAGAAATGCAAATGGTCACGTTACAATCACAAACTATCCACGGGTAGCTGTGGGGCCCTTCAGGAAACACGGTGAGCTCACACCTTGCATAAAGAAATAGCCCTCTTAAAAAAGTTTCCTGTAAACTGATGGTTGAACCCTGCTGAGAAATGCATGAAAAATGTTTTGGGTGATCCTGAATTGCTTTAGTGAGAGGCAGAAAATCAGAGGAGATGGGGCAGGATGGAGAGTTTGTGTGTGCAAGGAAGATGGAGGAGAAACCAGTGGTAGTGATGGAGCAGAGTAGCCTGTTATAATTTGTTTTACACAGATCCTATTGCTCTTTAAAGAAAGTCCATTGCAGCAGAGGAATGAAAGCAGAACAGGGGTGCTCACATCCATTTTAACCACTTACTCTCCCTTTTGGCTGAATAGCTGATTTCAGAAGATGCCACAAAGGCCTCTTTGCAACAGGATACACATGCAAGTGACATAGAGAGAACTTGCATCTCTTCAACAGGTCATTCTCCTTCAATAGTGTTTTGTTCCCTCCGTGGCAGGTGGGAGAAAAACTTTCAGAGGGACCACAGAAGGAGGAGTGGGTGGGTGCTGGTACACATCACCATGGAGGGCTTCCACAGTCCTCTGCCACAAAAAGGTCTGGACTCTCCTTCCAGTTTCGCTCCACGATGAAGAAATGCTGCACCAAATCTTCCTCTATGTCTCTCTGCTCAGAAGGCCTTCAGGATGCCTGGGAACGCAGGCTGTTATCTGCCTGAGGCTTCCTAGCTGGGAGGCAGCTTCAGTTGCTTCCGACACTATCCAGTAGCATCTGTTTCCACACCTTTTCCTTCACAGATGGTGCTGCTGCAGGAATCCCAGAGTTCAAACTTACACCCAGCTGCTGGATGTGCCTGTGCAAGGCCAAGACAGCCACAGCCATGCA
This sequence comes from Urocolius indicus, assembly GCA_013401255.1. NCBI lineage: Eukaryota > Metazoa > Chordata > Aves > Coliiformes > Coliidae > Urocolius > Urocolius indicus. The sequence continues at coordinate 202,468 of WBNH01000519.1, read as the reverse complement.
AAACAGAGTATGGCCTCCTTTATTATGGTATATAGAAGCAAGGATTGTGTTTATGGAGGTCATGAAGGGCTGGCTCAGAGCTTGAGATATTCTTCAAGGGGACAAGAGCCAGCTGCTACAGGAAGCAATCTCCATCTTGGTTCCCAGTTGCATGTCAAATGAAACAGCAATCACTAAACAACAGTTGATAATGCTCATAGCACTAATAGCCTTGAGACATTGTACAAATGGTCACTCAATTAAGTATTTGCAGTAAAATCTGCCTGGAAAGCATTTTTTAGCCAAGTAGATGATATTTGGTCTGTGTTGAAATTTTTCTTTCCTGATTTAGGGTCTAGTTCTTCCCTCTTTGGCAAGACACCACATGAGCTCCAGGTGGACAGGAGAGGCCTGCTTGATAGGGATGTTCATTTTTAGGTCTAAAGTGGTTTTTATCAGTGCCAAGAACCTGAAGCTCCCCATAGTTTCCACTTTTATCTGAGTCTTGGACAACCTTAGCACAGCTTCAAGCTTTTGCATGGAGTCAGGGTTTAAAGGTTAAAGACAACTTTTGTAATAATCTTGAGAGTGAGCCTATGCAATACTGGATTTCACATTAAATTTTCCGTTATTTGGTCCATACACAAATCATCTCTATACACCTTTTAAGAGTGTAGCACATTCAGAAAGCCCTCTGAGGTCCAGAGAACAAAGTGGAGATATTATTAGTGGAGGGTAAACAGCAGAGCTCTGTAAGCAGGATTCGCACTGAGCAGGAGGTTTTAAATACTTTGAGACAACTTTGGCTTCTTCTGTTACACAGTCTCACTCAAGTGTTCAACAAATTATCTCACAAAGGAAGTGAATATTGCAAGAGCCATATACCTTGTATGTCTTGCAGGAGTTGAAAACCACAACATGGAAAGAGCAGCCCCAGCTCCCTAAACAAGCAAAACAGAAAGGATAGGCACAGAGAGGGAAATCCTCTCTGACTTTGTTATGGAAATGTGATACAGTTTGACATTTTAATTGCGATTCTTCTCTTATTATCTGGCACACGTTCATAGTGCCCAAGATGTTGTTTAGTGAATCCAGCTGCCTCCTCCACTCCGTTTGAAGTCTGGTGACTCCGCGTGATAGGGGAGTGTGAGAGTCAATGTGATTTGTGTATGAGGAAACATAAATATGTCACAGGAGTTTAGTCTTATAGGTCTGCAGAGTTTATACTTGCAAAATCTGTTGTGCCCTTGTTTACACACCCAGATCCAAAGGCCTGACACACCCTCACTCTAGCTCAAAACTTTCATCATTTCTGCCTCCTCTCTAATGAGGCCATTGCAAAGCATGTGGATGATGTTTGACCACAGTTTAATATATCCAGGAAAATGTGCTCTCAAATGTTAAGAAGAGCTTCAATTAAAGTTGATTCTTTGTCATTAGCTGAGAGGAGCACACGCGAGGTTCTGCTGCCACATGTGCAAACTCCTAGGCGCAGGCCTCCCCCGTGCCGAAAACTTGCCCATGTCAAAAAAAAACCCCAAAGGAAGCCTTGCAGATACGTGAATGCTTGCACACTCCTGCCCACAGACACCTGAGTACAAAAGGCAGCTGTGCTTAACTGACAGACAATATGCCTACTTTTCCTGCAGCTAACTCCTGCCAGCCAGAATTGTTGAGATAAGCTTCTCTTTTTGATGCCATTCTTCACCCGAACTTCACCACTGCTGCCAGCCACAGGGGAAGACTCGGTGTAAAATGGTTGTATGCTTTTGTGTAACACAGGAACGGAAAGACTGGGACATATTTAAAAGCAAACCGTAGGAAGCACAGGGGTCTAACTTACAGGAAGATATTTATGGAAACATGCTACCGGAAGCAAATGTCCTAGTCTCTGAGAGTCTCCTTTAAATTCCAGGTTGCAAAATCTGTGCACCTGAAAATGAGAGATGGTGAATTGCCTCTCTTTGGATAGGAGATTCTTTGAGAGAAGCAACTGTGTGAATAAAAAGATTCAGCCTGACTGACTTTTGGAGTTCCACTGTCTCTCTGAAAGCACTGTGCCCTCCTTGGAGCTAGAAATAAAAGTAATTTAGCAGTTAATTTTGCTTGAATAAATGACCTGGCTAAGGCTACCACAAAAAGGCTCGGTGACCTTCCTAATACAAGGTCCAGGCCTTTCTCCAGTAGCAGGAGAGCAGGGAAGAGCGTTGGCAGGACACACTTAAAAAGCCTGGCTAAGGTTGACACGTCTGTTACTGGAGCTTTACTTGGAGGCGTCATCCGGGGTACATCTCGTTCTGCATCATCTCACTCTATATTGAGGACTGAGCCTTTAAAGTTCTTACGCTTGTAACCTTTACTTCTGTATCCCTGATGAGTGAGACGAGGTGATACAAGTCTGTAAGTGACTCACAGTTTGAGGAAAAGGAGTTAAAATAACATTCTGTTCTGGATACTTAGACAGAAACCTTTACAAGTAGTAAGACAATCACTATATGGGAAGTGTCAGTTGATTGCAGGACCAAATCTCTGGCGCTTTGCCTTCTCGGCCACATGAAAGACAACTCTGCTACTGAGCATCCCAAAATTACTTTTAAACTGTACCTAATTATTGAAGAGCCAATTTAGAAAAAGCACAAAAAGGGATTTAGATGTGCAGCCTATGACTTCCAGGGGATCTGAACAGATGGTTTCACATAGTAGTCTTTCCTGCTCCCTTTCACAAGAAAGTAGGGTTCCTCTCAGAAGGAATCTAGGAATAGTATAGCTTGGGTATAATGCCTAACGATACCATATGATGATGTGGACATTGAGCACGAGGGCAGATTGCCCTTCTCTCTGCTTCTTTAACATTCAATCATCAGTCAATTGCAAAGTGCCATGACCCCCAGCTACATGAATACATGCTCCTAGTTGCACAATAATTGCAGATTAATGCAACAGAAATTGCATGCTTTTTGCTCATAGCCACCGTGCCTCCCAGTCACTGGTACACGGCATTGAGCTTCTCCACACAGCAATCAGCTGAGATAGAGAGATGCTGGGTAGTGGAGCATAAGCAGATGTGGGTAAAATAACCCTTAGGGACTACTTCAAAGGGACTCATAGGGTTTTATCCCATCTATGGTGGCTTAGTGAGACACAGTAACCCCCCCTGCCCAGCTCTTAACTACTATTTCTTACTTAAGTCTAGAGTCTTGGCACAGAAAACTGTTCAGTGGACAATGCCAGGCAGAAGCCAGGGGCTTAGTGACAAGGGAACATGGTAATGAAGCAAATACTTATTTTTGTCACTAAAGCACACACCTGACCTTGTAGCAGAGCTCTGACAGGGCTTACTTGTCCTCACACTGAATGCTCAAATCATGTGAAAGTGGGAGGACATTTGGGAACTCTTTACAGAGTGGAAGCCCCTCGGGAGGGCTTCTCTCTTCCCCACCTTCTCCCCTTTGTTCGAAGAAAGTTGTTCCCTGGTGTGGCAAGAGGATAAATGCAGTTGGCAGCTGAGCCAGCCAGAAGCCTACTGGCTTACAAACCTCCTCAGTCTTAGCAGATGCTGGGAAATTGCTTTTGTCCCAGGAGCAAGTTCAGGGAACTAAATGAAAAGCTGTGAATTTGCAGCTGACCTGGGTAGGAAAAGCCTCCATGTCTTCAATGGCTTCACATTTATTTCTATCAGCAGAAATATTGTCTCTCTAACCACAGAGTCAGTGAGCTTGGGATTAAATAGGGAGCAGTATTCACCTGATAAAGATAATTTGCTTTTTCCTTTTCCTCACTTGCTCTTTTGCTTTAATTGTGGGGCTCAAAAGCACAACTGATTGTGACGGCTTCATGAGGTCCAAGACAGCGACTAAGCCACAGTACCCACCTATGTCCAAGCTCCTCACGTGCAGCATCTGAGGAGTTAAATGCATTGGATGGTAAACATGAAACCTGCACCTTTCACCTCATGTTTGTGAGGTGCTCATGCACAGAATCCATTCCTCTGTCCCAGCTGACACACAGCAGTCTCCAATGACAGACCATATATCTGAGCCTCCAGAGCTGATTTAGCCTCTTTCAGTGAGTGATTCGTTCAGGGTAGAGGCAAACATCCTTTTGTGGCCCTAAACGGAGACAGCAAAGGTACTACTCAGCCCAGCTGCCAGTCACTCCCTGTTGCCTGATGATTACTCCGCATGAGCTCTCCCTCATCTGTTTCAGTGCAAAGTTTTTAGTGCAAGCCAGGTTTAGTACTAGGTTAAGATGAAACAGATGACTTTGTACTTCCTCAGCTGAGGAGTGCTGCACCAGCAGAGCTCTAGCAGTACACTTGCAAGTAGGCGTTTGGTGCAAACATTCTGACACTTCTCACAGTCACTTGCAAAGTGAGCATGCATCTTTGCTCCTCAGTGGCAATGATCATTTAGTCTGCTGCATTGACTGGGTCATTTACCTAAACCACAGGATCCTGCCTGCTTGTTAGATATGAGAGGCAGACGTACTCTGCACACCTTGGGAGCTGCCTTATGAAGTTGCATTGGGAACACTGCAGGAGAAGCAGGTTTCTGCAGCCAGCTACCGACATTGAATAACCTTGCTGCTTTTTGGAGCTCACTAGGGAGACCCTTTTAACCATCTCTTCCCAACTATCTCTGCCTAATATTACTAGTTTCACTGACTGTCTCCCTCTCCTCCTGCCCCCTCCTCTCCTTATCTGATCACCTAACCCTCCAAAATTAGTAGTTCTATATTTAGCCTGTTCTGGCACTCCTGTGGGTGTTGGGTTGGTCTCACAGGGAGCCTACAAATTTCCATTGCTATTGGAGGGAGAAGTGTTTTCAAAACTGCTGACACTAGATCCCAGTGAGTGAACTAAACCAAGAGGCTGGAGAAATGTTCTTAATATAGCCAAGGCGAATAGCTCCCATCTTGCGTTACCAAAGCCCTGCAGTCATGTGTCCTGGCAGCCTCGTACCCCTGTCAGGCAGGAGGGCAAGAGTATGAGGTCATTTCCAAAACCTCTGCTTCCGTGACTTCATCAAGGGAAAGCCAAGCAACTACTCGTTTTAGACGTGGGAAGTCAGAGGGCAGTACAGGCACAGGATTTTGACTTTCCTTTCTGCTTCCGTGTGAGCCAAACATAGTCTTGGAGGTTACAGGGGGGTCATTTTGCTCCCCTTTCCTCCTTCTTGGAGGCCACCGCAGCCGTGTGTCACTGGCAGTTTTTTAAGAGTGCTGGACTGAGGCAGCTTTGCTCCAGCCGTACCGGAGTATGAAAGAGCCATCTACAGGTGATGGGCGATACGGCGGCACAGCCCTATCTTCCTCTCCCCTGGTTGGCAGGAGGACGAGATGCTGACTCGAGCTTGTGGCCTTCTCTGCAGTACAGCTTCTGGCCGGGGTCACAGCTACCCGTTCATTATGTGAATGGCTTCAACCTCTCCCAGCTTGCACTCACTGACTGGGGAACCACCAGCCAAGCTGGGGAACCACCATCTGGGGAACCACCAGCCAAGCTTGCTGAAGGAGAGCTGGCAGTTCCTAGGGTAGTGAACAACATCAGGAGGGAGAGAGAAAACATGCCACTTGCAAGCCATCGTGGCTGTGAGAGTCCCTTCGTGACACTCCTATAGCAACCTCTCACATCCCTCCAGTGAGGCAGAGGGACACCAGACCTGTGTGTCAGGGAGACTGGATTTGGCAGAGTGTGAAAGGGACCATAGCATCTCAGTCACCAGCCTTCAGCTCCAGCTAGACCTGGGCCATGCTCCAGAGAGCTTTGCTGTCTGCTGCAAGGTGTGTGTCTGTGGCAACCTGTGTGACTGTTGTGCCAGCACACTGGAGGGGTCAGAGCCCAGCTGGCCTCTGGAAGACATGTGTTGCTCATGCATAGGCTGCTAAGGAGGGCCACAGCTTTGTATTGGAAAAAGACTTCCAGATGGAGAGCAGTGATTGCAAAACATTTGGGAAAATAATGGGAACTTCTTCTTGTCAGAAAGGCTGGTGTGAACTGCCGTAGCAGGCAGGAGAAGGTCTAAACTGGAAAGCCAGTTACACTCAGCAGTCCTTGAGAGATTTCCTTTAAATATACAGGTTTTTTATACATCTGCTTTTTCCATCCACTGTTAACACAATAGTTCTTTCTTTCATCCCCTTGGGCATTTCTACATAGACAAATGTTCACAAGAGACAAGAGGACACCTCCAGGCATAAGCAGTGGCTAAAATATACAGATACCAAGAAAGGCATCTGATGATGTTTTGCATGTCCCTTTTGTTTTGGGGTTCTTTTGGCTTTCTTTTCATCCACTTGCCTCCAACATCTCCTCTTCTTCTTTGTTTCTATCCAGGTTCTCCCACTACTGCCCCCATCATCCCTCTGTCCTCTTCCATTTGTTTCCTACACAATTACTCTGAACCCAGCTCTGGCCTGCGAGTGCTGTAGCCCCCATGGGCTCTGTCTGAATGACATAGGACATTTTAAAAAGTGTGGACTTAGCCTAGGCGAGGTGAAAGAGCACTGGTCAGCATGTGTGAGCTGCACAGCATAACGGAAAACACAGCTTTTAATTAAAACTGGTATTTCAGGACCTCTGTTGGTGGCAGTCCTGCTGAAATACAGCATCACTGAAGCCCCACAGGTTGTAGTGTGGCCTTGTGTCCAGAAACTGTGACATCCCAACATCAGCACCAGTACTTGGAGCCATGGAAAGTGCCCTGTGCAATAACTAAAGACTCAGTTTGGGCTGAGAGCAGTCCCACAGTGGGATGGTGACTGCTTTGTAGCCTGGAATTAACCTACCTGAGTTGCAAAGTGCAGGTCATAACCATGATGCTGCTTTGCACATTTTCTTCAAGAACATCCATTCAAAATTATGTGAAATTCAAACACCATGAGATTGTGTCCCTGCTGTGACTTTCATAAGTAGGACTACACATCAGCAGACTAGGAGCAAGGTCTTCCAACCTGCTGACCCTGCAAAGCACCCTCCACAAGGACTGCCCCGTGGCTATTCCAGCAGGATGCAGCACCCTGGTTCTCTCTTTGCCCTGCAGCCCCTCAAAAGTATCACAGGGCAGAACTGGTGATTACAGCCCCTGCCCCAGGCACAGGCAAGTCCCATTTAGCTACTTGTTAGGCTGCTGCCTCCCCAGGACACCTGGGGCAAGTCGCTTGGGCCTTCATCTGCAAAGGTAATGTGACTTCCTCCATCTCCGTGTCTGCACACTCAATTAACAGCACGGCCTTATTTCATGAGGGGCGATAGCTTAAGCAGACCCTGTGTCCTACAGATGACCTGTGAGACCAGGACGGCAGCTCAGAGAAAGCGAGCAGTGGCAGGCTGGGCTTGGTATTAATAATTCTCTTAAAATGGAAGCAGTGCTGCCTACCTCTCCCTGACTACCTTACCTCCCTGGCACAAGCAGAAAGGGTATGAGGGACCTCAGCTCACCTAATTTGGTTCTTGTGCACCCAGTGACCCCATGCAAGGAAATAGCTGAGCTCCCAGAAAAATGTAGTAGCTTGACACAGCACTCATTTTCCTCTGTCCTACTTCAACCAGACCATGACTTGTGTCCAAGGCATGACTTAGAACTGTGTATCTCACCATCCAAAGTCACAAATTTACCTTCTCCTAAATTTTCAGGCAAAAGAATATCTGCTCCATGGATGCTCTGTGAGGTCAAGAAAGGTATCTCCCACCACACATGAGGTGGATTGACCGTCTGTCTCTCGAGATATGTCTAAATGCATTAGCATTTAGATTTCATAACAAATCAGAAGGAAAAGAAAAACTAGGGTTTAGGATGGGAGAAAATATAGTTTATTGGGTACACCTAAGAGCTTGTGCCCAAAGCCATAGTTCATAGTAATTTTTTTGATGTTTATAATATCAGGGACCAGGGTTATGGCAAACAGGTCCATAATTTTGACACAGCAACACCTCTACCTACCAAACAGAGGAAACAAACAGCGGAGAAGAGTTGCCAGCAATCTTTCTAATCCCTTTAGTCAGCACTGCCCTCCCTGGGCCCTGGGGCTCTTTGGTGCCAAGCTCTGGGGTGGGAGCATGGCCCTGCAGGTGGGAAGAGGAGCCAGAGGTGAGCAAATGCAGGCATTCTCCTTCTGAAGGTTGTCTCAGAGGGCTGGCAAGGAAAAGGAAGGAGCACTAACATGTCCCCAGGCTCCTGCTGGCTGGTGACTCAACATGGAAATGAAGTTTCAAAGCAGCAGCTGAATGTCTAGTTTGTATTTGCTGAGGAATAATGTTTTCTAGAGTTCTGAAGATGGGGGCATTAATGCACATTGCAGGCACATATTGGAGGGAATGCACACATTGGAAGGCACATATTTAGCCCCAGAAGAGTTTTTGAATGGAGACCCTTGAGAGCTTCCCTGGGCTAGGTTAGTAGGAGAGCTGCAGATCAGTGCTCACACTGATCATGTTCCCACTGTTGCCCTTGCTGAGGCCCATTTGAAGAGGACTGTTCCCAGAGGAAAAAGAGGAGTTGCATCTGACGTTGTCTCTCAGTACCTGTCATGCAGGAGATGTGCAGGAATACTTCAGCTCTCAGCAGAGCTCAGTGAAAAAGTGGGAGAAACACATCTCAAGGGACTTCTCTTGTTTTTTTTATCCACAAGTCTAGGCATTTCACACACCAGCAAGAGTTAAGACTGCAGCTGAAATTAAATCCAAACATTTGCAAACATGGGAATTCCCAAGGAGAACAACCAAACTGCCTTCACTCTGCCCTCACAGCAGTGCTTTTACACAGCCTGCAGCAGAGTCTGCCTCGGCCAGCTGCAACAAAGAGTTTAATCTTATCAGTGACCATAAAAACTCAAATTCCTCTTAGCAGAATTGCTGATGGGGACGGTAGTGCCAAGGCCTGGCTTCATCACAGTCCTACATAGTCAACAGCGGAGGGAAAAATGCTATATCACAAATTCCTGTATCACAAATTCCTGCATCACCCCCAGCTCAGTGCAGGGAGAATGAGCTCCTCAGCGATGTGGCACTTTGCAGGGTGCAGCAGGATTCAAAATGTTCTTTCTCTCCATCACTTAGGAGAGGGATTTTTACATTACTGAAGTTAAACAGGTACGAAGCTTCCTCGAGGCTCATCTAAAGCACTGCAGAGGCCCTCTGCACCTGGCAGCTGCAGGTGAGTCCCATATCTCCTTAGCATGGTGTCACCAGGAGGGCAAGGGTGGACTGGATCCCTGTGGACAGGAGCTCCTGGCAAAGTTGTGCTTCTCCCTGATAGGTGCATCAAGCTTCAAAAAGGTAACATACGCCCATGGAAACAGCTTGGTATTTTGGTGCTAAGTAAGCAATGTCTCAAGTGCTCCTTGCTCATCCAGGCTGTCTTCCATGAATGTGTGATGCTGCAGCTGGGGAGCAGAAGGTAGGCTCAGGTCTCAGACATGGCACTGGCATCTGAGCTTCACCTCAGTGGCAAATTTTGCTGTTACTGTTGAGAAAAAACATGTAGATGACATTCTTTTTCTCCCACAGTCTGTCACTTGGAGCTGTGAGGCCCATCCCACAGATGCTTGGACCTCGTCACCTTCTCCAGCACCACGGTAACTGTGACTGGATCCTCTTCAGCCTCCCAATCCCTTCTTTTGGCCCTTTCTACAGCTAAACCATGCACAGATCTGCAATGACAAGATCAGCTTTTCTGGGCTGCACTCAGCTATCATCACCTTGTACACTTGCCACCACCACCACCACCCTTTCTGCTGTACTGGGTTTGTCCCATCACCTCGCCATTAGTCCTGTCTTCAGGTATTTATCTATCCCCTGCCATGATCCCACCTGCTATGCCCATCCTCTCCATGCTTTCAGAAGATGTAACTATCTTTGTCTTTCCCTTGCCTCTCCCATACAGTGAATTTGTTCTCTTCTCTGAGCTCCTTCACCCGCACATTTCCCTCCCTATACACGAGTGGTCTTTACACATACATTTCTCATGCAGAGCTGTGAGACAGCCTCAGCTCTGCTCCAGCTCAGTCTGGTTTCTAGTGGAGATGCCTCACCCAGGAGAGCAGGCTTTCCCTCTGCTCTGGAGTCCCTTATGCAGTCCACAGGGAAGACCATCGGGATTACTCAAGGACAAAGCAGCCCTGTGCCAAAGACCTGGAGCAACGGTGCAATGCAGACACACTTGAACACCCTCTGAGAAACGATCTGTAAGCAATGCTCCCAGCTCTCCAAGGTCTCGTTCCTGATGCTGATAGGAAGTCAACCTGCTTATACAAGGGAGGCTGGTGGAAATACTTGGCATGCACTTCAACTGTTGATAAGGCTGGACTATTTGCCAATGCACATTGTGCCTCTCCCTCTGTCTGACTTGGAGTGGTCTACGGTTCTCATCACCATCATATGTCAACACCTGTGCCTTCTGGCTCCTTCCTTTTGCCTCACCCTTTATACATCTTGGATTAGAGCTGCTGGGCACAAGGGTTGGCCAAGACCCCAATGCCCAGGTCCTGTGCTATCTGGCTGCACTGGGAACAGAATCATGGAGAATGTTACAGAGACATGTAGTACCGCTTGTAACTGCTTTCAGACACGTGGTTTCCCTTGCAGAACTGTACATCTAACCCTTGTGTTGATCAGAGCAATATAATGAGTGTTCTTCCTCCCACTATTGCAGTCCCAGAGGTGACAGAGAGACATCCCGATTAGGGGCTACAGAGATGAGGCTTCCATGGAGAACAAGTTTTATTTATGAGCCAGATTAGGTGGCATTAATTGCTTTCTCTCCTGGTTTCTGCTCAGAAAGGTACAGTAATCACAGGAACATTTTTGACATTGTTGACATAGCTTCCCAGCCCTCCTGCTGAGAAACAGGGACTCTTGCATACTTCAAAAGGGCTTAAAGGCTCGGGTTGTGCCACCACAGTAGTAGTGCCGATCTAGGACTGGGGTGGGGGGAATTTGCATTAGAAGGATTAAATACCAGGGCTATTGTGGAATTTTAAACTGATGTTTTCCGGCTGACCACAGGCCCAGAGCTTGTGTGTGGCATGTTTGAGCCTCAAAAGTGCTCTTGATCCTCTGATCTTTTATTTCATAACATTTCCCCCTACTCCCTCCTTTCAAATGTATTTTGCTTTTCTTTTGGCAGCTGAGCAGACACACATTAGCAAAAGGAACATGTTGGACTGACAGTGTAGAGAGCAGTCTGAAGCTCAGGAAAACTTTCTTTGCATGTATTGGAAACACTGAGCATCTGGATTACTCTTGTAGTGCTGGGATCCAGAACAACAACAAAGTTAAGACAAGCTCCATTCTGACCCAAGCGCCCTGTGAAGCTTTGACACAGTCCAGCACAAACACTATGGGATGGTTGGATTACCTTCTGAAATGTGTCTCTTGCTTGTGCTTCGTGTAAAACCATCTTGGCTTTCATAGCATGGTGTTAAATGAGTCGTTTCTTGCAGCTACATCAATGTAATGGGATCTCTGCCGAGACAATTCATTTCCAAAACATCGGTCCACGATATTCCTGGCACTTCTCAAGTACCTCGCTCTGAAGGAGGAGATTGATCCTGTGAGGATGTTCAGCCTCTCACACAAATTGGTCAGTTGTGTTCTTGTTCCAACCTGCCATCCAGCTGTCATTAGTCACAGGCTCAGGCTCCACACATATTTCCTGCTGTGGTAGCAAATGGCTTCTTATTAGGTCCTGCAAGCTGACTCTGGTTTAGCTCTCAGAGTAGCTACTGCCCTGCACAGCATCGTGTAAGAAAAATATGGTTCTTGGCAGGGAAAGACGTCTGGGGCTGGAGTTTTATTGTTTTGGATTTTTTTTAGCTCTGCATAGAGGTGAATAGCCAGCCTTCCAACATTAGCCTTGCTATGTGCAGCATCACAAAGTCGTACAAGACTTGCCTTGGCTTGTCTTTGAGGCAGACACTGGAAGCTAAAAATGGCCAGTCATGGCCTTTAGCAAGCTGTGTTGCAGTTCAGTGTCTAACCAGGATGCAGGAGGAGGCATTTGCCCCTGAAGACTGGGAGCACTGGGACAGTCCCACTGCTGCTCCCCTCCCATCACAGCCAGCAAGCATCCTTCCACAGGGTGGCCGTGACAGGTCCATGAAAGCAGAGGCCCTCGCTCTGCTCCCAGCATTCTCTGAACTCTGTCCGCTTCCCAGAGCACAGCCCTGGGATTTATAGGGCAAAGGCACCCTCTGTAAGCGGAACTAGACTCTTCTCACTGCAATGTGGCCCTTTTACATCTGAAGGCCCCAGTCAGTGCCAGCTAAAATTGCTGAGGACATAATACACAAATATATCTGTTCCTGTTCTTTCTAAAATCACTCTTGCTAGCGTTTCTAGTAGTTATTATAATTCGGTAAGGATTTGGCAACTCATTAAAGCGAACATTTTCCTTTAGTCTGACTCAGCAAACTAATAAAGAGCAACCACTGAGGAACTTGGACCAGCTACACAGCGAGGCAGCAAAGGGAGTTCAACTTTTTCTCTGCACCCATGACTCAGCTTTACAGCCCATCCCCTGAAGGACAGGTACCCCAAAGAGATGGTTGTACCACAACCAGCCATCCCTCTACCACACCTCCTCGCACATCCCGGGATGACTCCTCCATGAGAAGTCAAGTTCACTGTCATGGAAGCAGCGGTAGCTAGAGGCTTCAAGCACAGGTGTGTTCTCGTCTGCATTTCACAGATGCCTGTTTAATTATGTGTATAGCACAAGAGGTCTACTTGATGCTAGACAAACAGCAAGCAAGACCAGCCTCTTTCCCCACAGAGTTTTTCATGCAGATTATACAGATATCAAGAGGCAAGGCAGGATCAGGCATGAAGGAGGGAGCCAACCATGCCACGGAGGAGGATAGTGGTGAAAGGAGATATAAAAGTTGCAAGACATTTAGAGGAATTGGAAGGAGATGATCTGATGAAGGGAAGAGAAATTGTTTTCCACTCACGGGAAAACAAACCAGAAAGAGGCAGGAGAGATGTCAGAAATACCAGAGTCATGAGTAGACACACCAGCTTAGGGTTTAAAAGCAGTGCAGCCCCTGCCCTGGACACCGTAGCTTGCTTGTTCAGTGAGGCTGCAGGAATCTGGGAATGAGCAGTCCTGGAGATGGATGGAATAGAAGGGGCTGCTGCAAATTAGCCTTTTGCAACATACACTGAAGTGCAATATGTTCTGTATGAAAGGATAAGCTGGAGCTAGGGGAGGACAGGCATGGAAGAATCTACGCTGGGTTGCCAGTACAGACCTACACGGTCCTATATACTTAGGACCACTTTATCTCATAGTAGTGTTGATCAGATCCCTGAGTCATTCCTCCATTCCCAAAGGGAGACAAGAAAGTACCAATAATTCTAGAAAGGAGGCTTAAAGTCACCAGTACCTCCCCTGCAGGAGACAGCCCACAATCCAGTTTGCTTCACTCTTGTGGCTGCAAACTGTAAGGAGCAGAGCTGATGACAAAGAAAGGGTCCTTTAAATCAATAGGCAACCCAATCCCTTTTTGATTCATGATGCCCTGATTCAATATCCTGCTGGAACAAGGATAAGTCTCTATTTGATGGTGTACTTAGCCAGATGCCTTTTTGGAGTCTGCACTGACCACATCAGAGCATGCAATTTCTCTCCGCCTTGCCAGGATGCACTTACACATTGGCTGCTCTAATAGTTGAGGTGGCACTTTTATTTTAAGCACTTCTTTTCATTGGCTTCTGCAATCTTCTGAAACCATTTGGAGCTGTTGTTTTTTTTTTCCCCTGGGCTGAAATTTCTCACGCTCATGCTCAGCCCCGGGTGATGAAAGTTTGACGATAAACTGCTGTTGCCAGTGTCTCGACTCAACAAAGTGGTGATTTTGGGCTGGAACAACTGGAACTCCCTGATGCACTGATTGGCAGTCACGGAACAAATTGCACCTCCTCATTTACTCCACGCTCACTAATTTGTGGATTCCTGAGTTTCTCTTCACCACCGTCTCAGCGCCCAGGCAGCACCCAGAGCCTAGGACACCCTCCCTTCTTCAGTCCTTGCTACCTGCTGATCTCATGCTCGTGGGGTCTTGCTATACAGCTTTACCCATGCAGATCACTTTATTTAAGAGACATTAGCAAAGTGGTGGATATATTAAACAGAGGCAAAATCAAACAGAGCCCACAGGCTTAGGAAGCCAAGTCATTGCAGAGTCACACTGCTTTTCATTCACTTTTCTTTCCTTTGGCACAAATCTTGCTAATGTATAGGCCTCGGTTTTGCAGAGTGCTCATCCTTTTCCCAGTGTACCCCCCTGGCCTTCAATACACTGTATACAGAGCTGTGCTTTCAAATCCTGTAGGACAAATGAAACTATTCACAGGATTAAGTGTTGCCTGGTGTGGTTTCCAGAGCAAGCCTAACTGTAGCACAAGATCTGGGGTTCTTGATCTCAGCTGGCCTTCACTGGGTGTGGGAAAGTGAGCTAATTCTGGTTAGACTCTTACAGCTCTCCTGTTCTCCTTCACTCACATTTTCTTAGTGTTCTTTCACCTCACCTCTTCTACTCCTTGACACATACTGGTGCCAGGAGAACCCTTCAGCAACACCTTCCCCTCCCTGCAACTAAGCCCTTGGCAACCTGATCCCAAACTTCATCTCTGTACTTCACCAGTAGCTCAAGATCAGTCAAGGGTGACATTTGAGCCCACATTCTACCTTACATGGCCCCTGTGTGCCCTGCAACTGTTGCAAAGAGCCCTGCTGGATTGCTCCATGAAAGGCAACACCAGGCAGTGGCAGAGGACTTTTCATGTCATTTCACCCCATGAAGAGCCCAGCTGAGCAGATGCCTCAACCCAGCCATCTATGAAGGGAACGAGGGAGAGATTAAAAACCTTGAATGCCTCAAAAGTCATGAAATAGTCTGAAAGAGAAAGCATCTGGCATTGACCAAATGAAAAGGGGACATGGCAGGGAAAAGTATCTAAAACCAGGCAAAAGTCAGAAGCCCAGAGCACATCCATACTCCTCTTACCCACTTTTGTCACCCTTCACTGCCTGGAACACCTATTGCAGGGCCCGTTGGGAGGCAAGCTGGTTTTCCAAAGGGCAAGCTATTAACTTTAAACCAAAAGGAGCATTTAGGCGGCCAGGAGGTCTGGCAGGAGGGAGTGCTGGGGCAAGCACGGTGCCTCAGCCTCCCTTGCTATGGGAGGCCAGCCGGTTCAGCTGGGGAAAGGAGGAAGAAAACGTCTCCGGTGTCGACTGATGAAGCTTGCTTTCCCTTTATAGCAGCCCTGATGGCTGCTGGAGAGACACAGCGGGGAGAGCCGAGCCAGAGGGGCGAGGGGAGGCCAAATGCTGGCCTGTGAAGTCAATAGTAATTCAACACCTCACTGACATTTTTGGTTGGCAACAGGATAGATATTTAAATCATAACCTTCTCCCTCCTATACCCTTCCTCCCCACGGAAAATAAATAAATAAACCCAGCAGCTCCTGTTTTGGCCTGCCAAGAACTTGGAGCATTTGCTGTGCACTCCCTGAGCCTCACGTTGGGCACCGTCAGCTGAGTCTTTCCTTGACATCACAAGGATGTTCACTCCCCTTCAACATTTGGAGGGGTTCTGAGGACCAAGTGTCATCAGGGCTGGCCCTGGCAGCTGCCTGGGACCCAAGCTTGTATCCCTGGGTTGCTGTGCAACCAGAGGCACCAGGCCCAGCACAGCAGTGCATACGTGCTGCTTCACCCCTGAGACAGCCAGCTTATGCTAACCAGCCAGCCTAACCCTTGGCACCACATGTGCGGGCCCCTGTTGGGTTGCTCGCCTGGCGGCGGGACGCAGGAGGGGAGGCCAGCAGGTGACAAAGACAGTGGGGAAGATGGGGAGGGAGGGAGGGAGGGACAGGGAAAAAAAAAGAGTTTTTTGAGGGTCAGGTAGTGCTCTTAAAGATCAGCCAGGATCCAACACCAAAGGCTTTTCCACTTGAAACTGATGCCTGAAAACAGGGCTGATTTCTACAGCCTGCTTGCTCTCTGCAGATTATAGAGTAATTGTCCTGCAGCCCCTCAAGCCTGCAATCTTCTTTTTATGAACCTGAAAAAAAAAAAAGAACTCATTGCAGAGCCATCTCCTGCTCAGTATGAATTGCCTCAAATCCCTCAAATCTCATGTTCTGTCCCCGACCCCACTGCAGAGGACAAAGGATCAGCTCCAGCATCTCCCTTACCCCTTGTGTCTCAAAGCAGTGTCTTCTTGCACATGGTGCTGCAAGACAGCTCTTTCCCCACGGGGACTTTCTGTCAGCTCTGGTTTCTGTTTGCACCCTCTGCCCATGGGTTCTAATCCACAAGGCAATGAATTCAGTGGAAAAACATCCATCAGCTGCAAGGACCATTGAATATGCCTGATATCAATTAGGATCTAATTTGTCTGGTCTTATTATTCACATATGAGTCTTGAGATTGAGACTCCCAGCAGTAAACAGGAATTTTTCTACCTCCTTGCACCTGGGTTTCAGTGGTTTTGTTCAAAATGAGCAGTCTGGCTTGCACTTCCACGGCTGGAGCCCCTGCCTCCTACCACTGAGCTGGACGTAGCAGAGAAAAGGACAGTTTTTTGAAAGGGGGAAGCAAGAAGAGGAGCTACATTGAAAGAACACATGTGAGCTATGAATGTGCAGTGGAGATTTATCCCCAGGGCCTTTCTGATGGGATAGGATGGGATGGGATGGGATGGCCTCCAGGTGAGCAGCAGGAAAAAGGTGCCAACAGAGTTGTCAGGAATTGCTAACACCTGTGGCAAGGTCTACGTGCTTTGACAGAGCTGGCAGGGACCTGAGGTGTCCCCCATCAGCTTGCTTCTCCTTGGAGTGTGTAGGCTGAGAAGAGAAAGACAAAGAACTAAGGGTTGCCTAATATAACTATGGGATCAGCTGCCCCCAGTCTCCTTTGCGCATCGGCATGGCTGATGGGCAGCTCAGGGCAGGACTGCAAGTCCAAAGGCAGCTAAATTAAGTCCAGAAAAGGCCTGAAGACTAACCTGCTGCCAAATGCAGGTGTTGACTGAATACTAGGGCTGAAGCTGCTGATTTAGAATAGCTGAAGGCTGGATTCTGCCCTGCTCCCTCCCTTACAGTGCAGCAGGAGGATTGCTGCTTAGTGCAGCCCAACCTTACAAATGTTGGTGCCTGAAAGTAGGTTCTAAAATATGTGTGGAACAGCCATTTTCAGAAGCCCTGTGCATCTGGATTAGTAGCATCAAATGTCCTCAGAGCTATTGAAAACGCATTCCAGTTGCCTAACTCTAACTTTTGGAGCCAAATTTGAGGTGAGGAGGGTGGAAAAGTTTGGTTTCACTTGTTAGTAAGTCCTCTAGTTCATACCCAGTGGAGAAAAGGAACTAGAAGCATTTAGGACAGCTATAGCAGAAGACAATAGAGACAGAAAATTGGCCTGTTAACAGATTTCCACCCATTCATTTTGTAAGCCCATAAACAAATATCTCTCTAATGCCACTGTTTGTTTTTACTCTTTCTGAATATACTTCTTCTATTATTTTTACCTCATCTTTTGGCTCTCTTTGTAATCCTGGTACATTCTTTTCTTAAAGAAAATCTAATCTGAAGCAAAGAAAGGTCATGCTTCATGGTCACACAGTAAAACCTTCAAGGTACCTCTGTTAGAGCCTAGAGTACAGTTGGTTACAGCATGGGGTTACTGATTGTGTCACTGACTGAATGGAAACAAGGAATGGCTATAGCACTGTGCTTCTTTTCGTCCATCAGAGCTGTATTACTTTAAGGAATGGCAGACAACAGATGCTAGCAAGTGTGATGTGTTATTTTTTATTTCTCAGTGATCATTTGAAATTGAGCAGTCTTTTCTTCCTACATTAATTTCTTACAACTGTTAGTTCAGACATGTTCCTATGTGACCTGATCTAGGTGGACCTGCTTCTGCAGAGGGGTTGGACTAGATGATCTCTAAAGGTCCAATCTTACCATTCTATGATTCTGTGATATCCACCTCCACTCAGGGCCAAGGAGATGTTTCACGATGCTGAGCTTTGCATTATGGCCTGAATGGACTCCAGGGGCTGCTCAGTGAACAAACCCCTATGATGGAAGCAGTAGTTGTGAGAGGAGGTAGAATACAAGGGTGCAAGTGCTGTACGCAGATGAGTGCCACTCCCAGACCAGCTAACCATCCCAGTTGCTCCCATCAGAGAGAGCCTCTCACTCCCTGTCTCCTTGGGAGCTGGCTTTATGAACTAAAAACAGCTTGGGATCTTTGCCTGCAAATTCCAAAACAGTCCTGTTCTATCCCATGTCCTTCCAGTTCCTTCCCTTTAGCCAGCACATCCCCAGGGCCAGCAGAATGGCAGAGCTCCCAAGGGAGTGGTAGTTGTGGGGAAATGTTAGACATCTGGAAACGACCTGCTGCAGGGGAGAGCTGCATGCCTTCCCATGAGAATCCAGGAGACACAAGCAGAGGAATCACACAGCCTGTCTAGGGACCAGACTACTTCTTTCAAGTCCCTTCAACCTTCAGGACCCCAGCGGGCTGGCTCTTAGAAGACATCCTCAGGATGTTCTCCAGGAACGTTTGCTCAACAGAAATGTAACATTTGTCCTAAACAAGAATAAGGGGTTTGTATCTTCCAGGCCTTTAATTTTTTCAGTCCTGGCTGGTCTATGCACCAACGGATACTGGTTTTTGAACTCTCATTTCTTTACAGAGAGTTTCACTGGCAGGGAGGAGGCATCCTCACGGCAGAACACTCTTGTGAGGGTCCACGGTGGCCTTCTGAACCTGGTATTTTCTGTCTTATTTTCATGTGAACACGTTCTCAGAGGAGAAAGTGACACAAAATCAATTGCATGGATCAATACCTGCACTGATATATTTCCTGGTGACAGGCCAGGTGGCCAATTGAAGGTAAACAAAGTCTGAACAAAGTCTAGGCACAGCAAGAGGTTCCAGATGGGAACCAGGAGTCCAGAGCTCATCAGAGCCATCTCCACACACATATTACAGGCACCAACCAAACACTAATAAATGATTAACAGGGCTGTTGTGCATTAGCCTCAGCTTTTGGTTCCCTCCCACTATTTCTGGATAATTAAAATTAAAAAAGCAGATGATAGGGCATTCTGCATTTAGAAAAATTAATTCTATATGCAGCTGTCTGTGAACCTCATGCAATCCTGAAAACTCTGTTTCTCCCTCCCTAAATGCCTCCAGCCACAGATCAGTCCTTGCAGTTGAAGGCTGCTCAAAGGCAGCTTCTGAAGTCTCAAGCTTCCCACTCTTCCCTGAGGCTCTACAGAGTGATGCAGCCACCCATTTTTTCCTTCTGTGAACTGAATGAACTTTATCTCCAGAGTCCTCAGTTCTTCAAACAATGGGAGAGATAAGACTTAAGGATGGAATATTTTGCTTACAAAGAAAAGCTGATACAAGGAAATAACTTGGGTTTGTTGCCTCCTTCAGATCCCTCTCCCACATTTCCATTTTCCTTTCCTATTCTGCATCTTTCTCCTGTGGGTAGTCTGGACATATACCTCTATCTTCTGCTTCTTGGTCCGTTTTCTGTGCCCACAGTGCTGCAGCACTATAATATCAAAAATATACTTTCTTTCTTTGGTGTTTCCCTCTCTTTTGCACTCCACTGTATGGTCACATGTGAGACCTATAACAGCCTGGAGAGAAAGAAGGTTCATTCCTTGGAGAGTTTACATCTGTTTTGTCAGACACCATATATAGCTTTCAATAATGGCCTGAAACTGATGGGACTCAGATATCCAGCTATGACCAGAAATAGCTCAAGAGGGCAGAAGTACCTGGAGCTGAAACTGGTCTTCCTCTTTCTATTTCAGCTAGAGGTCTGCATAACCCCTCTATGGAACACAGGCATCTAGATCGAGAGAAGAGCATTAGTCAGGCACTCAAGAGCAAGAGTGAGTAGGACAGCAGAGGGGACTGTCCTCTGACAGCTTCATTCACATTCTTTGACCTTCAGCTCCCCCATTCAACAATTTTATTCATTATACAACAGCAGGATTAGACAGTTCCTGCTGGTTGGCACGCTCTGATGGGCATTAATACCTGCTGGCACAGAAGCAGGTGCATGCCAGTACTCCTGTGTGTTAATGAAAAGGCACCATTTCCACATTTCATTTCAGAATACACCGAGGTTTCCTGAGAGCCAGCATTCATATTTGTGTCCAGGAGAACACGTGGTGCCATCAATGCTGCTTTGCAGCTCCAAGAGTCCTGCTGCTTAGGACAGTGGCCACCACCAGAGAGCTGGATGAGATCAGTGTGGACCCCTAATGAATTATTGTGGAAACAGAGCTTGTCAGCACTGTCACACAACAGAGACTTCCAGTGGCACATTGCCTTCATGTATGCTGGAGCTATCCTGGCATCCCTCAGAGAATGGAGTGAAAAGTTGCACCAAGACAGGCTGGATGGTGCAGCTACTCATTACTTTTGAGTTCTCATTGAGAGGCTGGCTTTAAAATTCCTCCTTTTGCCTTCTTCCAAGTTCTGCAAGACTTCTTTGTCAAAAAGGGTTTGAGCAGTTAATCTGCAACCCTCTAGGAACTCCTCTATTACCATGACTCCTTTTGGGAGCCCTGCCATCCTGTTGAACCCTGGAGAAGTGTTGGTGATGGAGAGCTGAGAGAAGTGGAAGGAAGGATTTCCCTGGCACACTTGTTTATAGCCTTGCTGTAATGCCCCCACCCAGAGGAACTGGCCTCTGGGACTAACCTCCAGGCAGAGAAGTGAATAATTTTTTACTTGGAGGGAAGACAGACAGAAGGAGCTGTTATAGAAATGTTGCACAAGCTACAGAAGAGAGATATCCTGAACTCTGAGTTCTACAACCCAACAGGAAGAAGACACCCTGGAATGCTGCATGTGACCTTACTGTCATCAGATTAGCTTGAACTCACAATTTCAGGGTGCTGTGGGGCACAAAAGCTAAGCAAGATACTTTTTTTAAGGAGTAGATAGTATTTATAATGGTCTCCATAGGTAGTATTTATAATGGTCTCCAAATGTTGTATTGGAATAGCAACTATTTAAAACATGTCAGACTTGCAAAAGAAAAATGTCCCTTATTGCTGCTGATAAACTGATTTCAAGGCCATGAGGCTGAGAAGGAATTTACCCCCAAGCTTGCCAAGTCCAGAACCAACCACTGCAGAGTATCTTGAAGGATTTCTCTGGAGGAACTGATAATAATCACATTTGGACTCAGAATCTGCGACAGAGCTATGGAGCCATTAGGCTGATTCAGACAATTGCTATGATCAGAATGGATGGCATCTGATCACCTGATCCATGAATATTTATGTTTTTGACCTAGCTATGATATCTGGGAATACAAAATCTTTGAAAGAGTGAGTTACTAAGCACAGAATTGGGCATGACAGGTATGAGCATGGAGGGGTTCATATCCTGTAGGTGACAGATCTCATTCTGTATGGCAAACAATTTAAAGCAATATTCCAAGACTATTAGGAGCATCCTGGCACAGCTGCAATTCAGTGGGTCGTTTAAAGCCTTTGCAACTGGGACCATCCACACACACGTTTGGTAACAACCTCCCAACTCCAGCAAGTTTGAGGGCATGAAGACTTGCTGCCCAGCTCTTTGTGTGTGTGAATTTTGTTTCCGCTCCACACATGCAGCACTGCAATTCAGGCCCTGCAAACAATAGTTTGTCCACTCCCAAGAGCAGTGAGCATGAAAGGGGTGTGACTGGAGCAGCTCTATTCCCAGAAGCCAGGCCAATTCTCTGATGGAGCTCAACCAACATGTCTGCTGAGTGTCCAGGAAAGCGGTTTTGGCAGCCTCTCTATAGCTGGTTTCCAGTTCAGGAGAAACTGCTGGTAGATTTAAGACAGACAGCATGTAGATCACAGCTGCATGCAGCCAACAGCGCAACAAGCTCTTTTTGCCAGAGCCTCTCCTCCAGCATGCTTGATTTTGGCTTTTTATGTGCCATATTACATTGTTCTCGAGCATCGGTCCCTTTCACTCCCTTATGGTGCAACAGCCCTTCATTGCAAAAAATGCCACATCTCTCTGCCCAGACCTTTCTCTGCTGCCCTGCTCTGACTCCAGTGAAAGGATTCCTCTTTATACTCTGCTTCAGACACGTCTCCTAGAAAACACTCATTTGAATGTTTGCTGGTAGAAGTGCAGTGAATATAAGAAATTGTTTTGCTTAAATAAAAAGCTCTGCTACTAACCTCCATGAGGCAAACATCCTCTCTCTGCAAGCTCTTTGGAACTAGCATTGGTTCTGCCCACCTCTCAGAGGCATCCCCCAACACAAAGCCTCTGTGTGCAGCTCAGTTGCAGTTAACAAACAGGAACTATGAACTGAGCTTGCAAGGGATGAAACGGTAAAACTGACCTTACTAGAATAAGTTCATTCTCCTTTGCAATTATCTGGTGACAGACTTCACCTCAGGCTGAATAAATATAGTAGTTCAGTCTCCAAAGTTCCAGTTACTATTTCATAAACGAAGCTCAGTTGTGACTTGGCCCAGCTTCAAACAGGGATGGGTAGGTTAGCTCCGATTGATCTGTTCTTTAAATAAAAATTAGAACAGATACAATGCCAGGATTGCAAGTCCCATGTAGACCATGATGACTCTGAGACAAGGAATGCAGCTTTGGACCTCGAGCTGATAGCTGGGCTCCGACACCAGCTCAGCAGATGATCCTCAGAAAATCACCATTCTTCAGGTTTTGGTTTCCTGAAGGAAAAAGCAGACATCATAATGCAGTACCACAGGACCCACAACAGTTTCTTCCGCCTTCTTGTAACTAGTATAGTCTTACTTAGTATCTTTACATTTATGGTCAGGTTCAGGTGGGATTCATTTCAGGAGAGCACTTTTTTCCTAAAAGCACTGTCCTCGAGCATTCACAAACCTTGCTTTGATGGAGGACACCATAGACATTGAGCTACTAAGAAATCCTCTGACAGAACAAAACTTTCCCTGTGCAGTGCTATTTGAACCAGACAAGACAGTAAGTATAAAATGTGTCAGCAGAGGCCTAGGGATTACGTTTGAAATCTCAGGAATGAGTCTTCACGCTTCAGTCAATCTCTGTCCCTAAAACTTGAGTCAATGCTGACAAAAGCATGGGTTTTTTATCTCTATCTCCATTGAGACTCCAAAAATAGTGACTAACCTCTCCACACAGCAGTACAAGTCCAGAGCTGGTGGGACTGAGGACAGATGAAGGATGTCTTGGTGGAACGAGGGTTGGTAAAACGCTGGACCAGCTCAGGCAGCTCAGGCAGGAGGCCAGATAATAGATCTGTGAAAGACACAGGTTTGGAAGAATGGTGGAGATGTTCCAGATCAACAAGGGAAAGTGCAGAGTCCTGCATCTGGGAAGGAACAGCCCCATGCACCAGTACAAGCTGGGGGTGACCTGCTGGAGAGCAGCTCTGCAGAGAGAGAACTGGGAGTTCCAGTCGATAACTGACCATGAGCCAACAATGTGCCCTCGTGGCCAAGAGGGCCAATGGCATCCTGGAATGCATCAAGAAGAGTGTGGCCAGCAGGTCAAGGGAGGTTCTCCCCCTCTCCTCTGCCCTGGTGAGGCCTCATCTGGAGTTCTGTATCCAGTTCTGGGCTCCCCAGCTCAAGAGGGACAGAGAACTTCTGGAGAGAGTCCAGCACAGGGCTGCAAGGATGACTAGGAGTCTGGAGCATCTTCCTTATGAGGAAAGGCTGTGGGAACTGGGGCTGTTTATCTTGGAGAAGACTGAGGTGGGAACTCATCATCATTTATAAGTAACTACAGGGTGGATGTTGAAAGGAGGGGGAGACACTTTTTTCTGTAGTGTCCAGTGACAGGGCACTGACAAGGGGTAATGGACAAAAGCTGGAACACAAATATTTCCACTCAAACATCAGGAGAAACTTCTTTCCTGGGAGGGTGAGGGAGCCCTGGCACAGGCTGCCCAGGGAGGGAGTGGAGTTTCCTTCTCTGGAGGTTTTCAAAACCCTCCTGGATGCGTTCCTGTGCGACCTGATCTAGGCAGACTTACTTTAGCAGGGAGCTGGGCTTGATGATCTCTAGAGATCCCTTCCAACCCTTACCATTCTGTGATTCTATGAATCTATGATCTGGACAGAGCAGTGGCGGCAGCAGCAGCAGCAGAGCTGCAGTGAGGCCATGTGGACTGACATGGAAGAGATGCTGTCAGACAGAGCAGCAGGCACAAGCACTGCATTCACTGGCCTGCAGCCAGCCAGCCCTGCAATTGGCCTCTCACCACTGTCAGCAGCTGTCGAGGTCACAAATGGAAAGAAGAGGCAGAGCAGACAAGATTGCGAAACCCAGCAGGGATATATGCAAGGAGCACAGACACCCGAAGTCATTAAGGGAATGAGATATTAAGGTGAGGCTGCACACACCCAGGCTTCACACAGCAGAGCCAGTGTCTCACGGCAGTCCTCAGCATATGCAAAGCTGGGCTCATGTGCCGCTCAGCCCTGCCAAAGGGAAGGCAAGGATGCAGACGAGGATTTCTGCAGACCTTGGAGCCATTTGCAGTTCAGTGACAGCTCTAGGGAGAGCTCTATGAAAGCCTGCTTTGCATAGAGCTGGCTTCTTGAGACTCGGGTAGCAGGACAAGAGTATGGGGCTGGTGTTTAGCCCCCACTACAGGGAAGTACATGCTGTGTGTGAAGAGTGGCCAGCCTTATCCTTCTGCAGAGGGGAAAAATGAAATGGGTTGTGTGGAGGAGACACAAATGTTAAAATGCTCTGTATAATCCTGTCTGGAGATGTTTACTGTAAATACCATGATGAGTGCACCACACTGCTTTTGACACAGCTGGCTGGGCTTTTTTAAAACATGCTTATTGTTGATAAAAATCCAAAGAGAACGACACAATCTCAAAGTTATCCAGAGAGTCTCAAAATATCTCATGGCTAGCAAGGTTAAACAAAGGCTTTGATGTAGCAAGGATGCCTCAACACCAGCAGAGCTGCAACTCCCTGGGCTACAGCATCGCATGGGACAACTCACTCGTAATTTCCACCAAGCCTCCACACAGTCCCAGAAAGCAGCATCTCAGGTAGCCCTGCAGAGGACAGCCTCAGAAAGGAGACAGCTAATGCTTGCCCAAGTCCCTTAGCACTGGCAATGCCACCATCTCTGTGGGCCCTTGGCTTCCTTTGGGTGGCAGGACTTGAGTGGGGGACCCTGCTGAGCACCAGAATGTGTGCTTGCAGGCACAATGCCTTGGGAAACCACTGAGAAGCCTGGGAGGCCAACCTCAGAAACCCTCAGAACTGCATCTGGCTCTCAAGATGCCACTTATCCAACCCTTCCCTAGCCAGCTGACTCAAAAGCCAGATTCTTCTGTAGTTGCAGTGGCTACACAAGGCTATTCACAGGAGCCTGGGTGCAGATACTGGACAGAGACCGTATGGAGGGGAGGACAGGTATGGAGATCCTAGAAGACAACAGAAAAGCCAAAACAAATTCACAATGTACCTGTGCTGGCAAGCAGCAAGAGCTCATGCTTCATTTTCTCAGGTTCATCATGGTTAGCTCTTGCATTGCTTGTGTAGGCCTTGGTCCAACACAGACCTGAGACTCTGGCTAATCTCACCCTTGGGGTGCCAGGGTGGCAGAGAATGTCACATCTCAAGGAGAAGAGCCATGGGTTTTTTCTGTATATTTTTCTGGCCATGTGCCTTGGAACCTAAATGTAAGACACTTTAAACAGGTCTGCATTGTTTTTTCAGGCAGCATTGAAAGCTCAGCCCCTAGATAAGTGGGCACTGAAAATCCCAAGTAAATTTTTAAAATCCTGATCTAGGTAATTCACAATTAAAACTTGGGACCTTGAAACACTGCAGAGAAAGAGGAGAACCCTGATGGCTACTATAAGCTTGTGTTCATTGCACTTGCCTTGGGATCAAGGTCTGGGAAACCCCATTTCCAAGTGGGGCAGGATCTCTCTGACTCACACATGAAACACACAGTGCTGGCAGTCACATCCATCCAAGCTGCGGCACCCCAAACTGATCCTGATGTCCTGCATGGAGGTGAGCTTCACTCACTGCAAACATCTCTCTCAGGCTGTCAAACCCAAACACGAGTTGCCTTGTTGCTGGAGGTCAAGGGAGGTAAAGACTTCACATGAATATGCTGGAAACAAAAAACAAACACACACACACAAAAATCCCCAGCAAGAAAGGACAAGCCAATCTTAACAAGCAATTCCATAACCCGTAAATAAAAAGAAGGCAATCACAACATGCCTTAAGCTTGGGGGAGCCAAAAGCTGTCTCTCGTCTGTGGGTGACTGATGGCTCACGGGCTTTCCAGCACAAACTTGCCTGGTGTCCTTTGTCACCTGCGAGGGGTAAGCTACTCCTGAAGGCTCCTCTGTGCTGGTGTGTGTGCGTGCGTGCATGCAACCCACGGAATTTCAGCAAAGACGCATAAGAGGATTGTAGTCCTGGTTCAGCTAAAGACTTAGGATTCTACATAATGTGTTAAGAGGAGCTTAATGCAATCCTACTACTCTGCCACAGAAACCCTGAACAGCAGCCTGTCTGTTCTCACCTTTCTCCATCTGCTAGCCAGCTGTGGAAGAGCTGGCTTGTCCCAGGACTGTTTAAAAGAGCAGGTGCATGGGCACAGTTTGAGATTCTGCATCTCTCTTCTCATGGGAGCAGATTTTTGTGCTCACTACAAGAAAAAAGACACTATGAAGGATACTTGATGCAAAACTCTTACAGTGTGGAGAGTTCACATTTTTTGCATAATCTGAAGGCCTCTGGGAGGTGTCTCACAAGAAAGAAGGCTTCACAGCTCTGAAAAGAGAGTAGAGAGCCAGAAAAGAACAGTTTCATGTCCCAGTGGCAGGAAATCATCTAAAAAGTGAGGAACAAAGGCCTTGGACAAAATTATATCCTCCAGAGGGCATATGCTATGGTGGAATGAGTTATCGCTGCTAAGGCAACCTAGGTAAGTGTGCACTAGAGGTGAGACGAGCTGGCTGAGAATTAGAGCAAGGATGGCAAAAGGTAAGGAAAAGGGGTCAGAAAGTCAAGATACTTGTAAATCAAGCCTAAATGTCAGGCAATGGTGAGGTCAAAAGGTTGGGTTAGGATGTTTCCTGCTACTCAGTTGCTGGGAAAGTTTGGGTTTTGACACCTAAGCCAGAGTCACACACATATATATTCAGAAGTTCTGTATGTTGTTGTGCCTCATCCGCAAAACAAAGCTGTCATGGAATCATTTTTCCTAGCTTCTGTCAATCATCTCCCTAGGTTCTGCTCAGGTTATCGTTTCACGTGGCCATGGACACCCTTACTGCATGCTTAGGTACAGTGCATAACTCTCCCAGAGCCACTACTTTAATATAAAGGAAGAAAGAACGCAAATTAGAGTTTCCCGAAGTTAGCACTCTGACCAGGATGTTTAGCACAATGCAGACTGGGAAAAAATAAATAAAAGGATGAACATATACTAAAACCTGATTGGTTCACAGATGGAGAAAAATAACAGCTTCATCTGAATGTCAGTGAGACATAGAAAGGAAGTGGACTGGAATATGAGCTATTCCCTATTCTGGAAGACAGCAGGACTCCATGTGCTGGAGTGTATCTGAATATAAACCTGGAAAAGTAAAAAGGTGGTAAGAGGAGATTAGTGATACAAAGCAATCTCTGCTGTTCATAACTGGGCAACAATCACATGGCATGTGTTCAAACATCTGTCCTAGATGAATATGGCAGAGTAGTTCACATAAATGAGATTTACATAAGCTGAGCTTATGTTTGGACCCAAGTCAGAGGTTGTATTCTAGAAAGTGGTGACTCTGGGGAGCTCTGCTCTCAATTGCACAGGTTGTTCACTGGATGCTGGTTTCAGGCAGGGCAAGAAAGCCTAACTTAATTCCTACTGGTAGCTAATTAAGATGATGTAGAGTAGCAGAAGGAACATGATTTTACTGCTTGGTATGGCATTGACAAAATATTTACCAGATGACCACATTCAAGAGGGAAGAATTACTAAGAAAGATTCATAAATGAGCTACAGGAATGACATGCAATCTTTAAGATACTCCATAGTTTGAGAAACTCTTCAGGATCTCATTTAGTTTATCAGAAAGTTAGGGACACTGTGAGTTTTTAATGGTCTACTAAGGAAAAACCTATTCAACAGCAGGAAGACCCATTACTCCTCAAACAAAACCTTAATGAAGTCCAGTTCAGAAGATGGAACCCATAACATACAAACAGGAAGAAATGCAACAGGATAGAAATAAATGAAAGGGATAAATGAAAGCAGTACATTTGTCAAAGCTTGGACTCTTTACATCCAATCTGGTTTGACTGCTAAAGTACATGGTCTAGTTTACCAGAATGTTTTGGATTTGGTAAGTATTTGGGAAGAACAAAGTGTCTGGATTGTCAGCTGGCCAGGCAGAGCTCTGTATGTTGGCTTTCGCAAGTGATGTGACAAGATCATCCACTGTGGTCATTGTGGCTGCAACAGTAAGATCACGTAACGCATTTTCCCTCTGTGATTCTGAAAACGGCATTCATAAACAGTCAGTGAGGTGGCCTGACCCACTGTGACTGTGACCAGAGAGCCTCCTTCCCCATTGCCTGATCAAAGCTAAAACATATGTTGTCAGTGACTAATGATCACACTCCTTCTGAGGAGACAGATAATGAGAAATGGCCTTGATGAGGCTTCTCCACAATATCCACGCTGCATAAAATTTGGTATGTGGGCAACGCTGCAGCCAGAATTGGAATCAGAATGGAGGTTTTTTTGCATCTGTTGGCACTGATTTCATGATCCATGTGTTATCTTCTCTAGAAATCTGTGTGCAGGGTGAGATGGAAGCACTGATCTTTTATATGCCCTGGGACAATGACTCAGATCTTACAATGCATTTTACTGGGGCCAGCATTAGGTGTAGAAATTTAAATGCATATACAATAACTGTCATCACTTTCAGGGTGTGCCTATTGATGAGTCAGGTCCAATCAGGAAACTTCAAGGAGACAAGAAGATCTTGTGGTTAAGCAACAGTAATGGAGAGCACCATGCTTGGCTTCAACTCTGAGCTTTCCCATTACTGCTCTTTGATCATGTGCATGTGCTCCTCCATGCGTGGACATCCTCTTTCTGCCCACTTCTCTCTCCCAGCACTCTCTATACTTTCCTGCTTGTGTCATTTTTATGTAAATCCTCACAGAGGACTGATTTCATTTGACTTTGCACTGTGTTCGAACAGAAGCTTGCTAGGAGCCTGTAGAAATCATTGGGAGCTTTTCCATTAATTTCCATGATCTTTTGGACCAGATTCACTCCAATTTTGAATTTATCTTAAGCTTAGTGCTGAGAGCTGGTTTACTGTTGCTGGCAAGTGACAGTCATTCCATAACTCGATTGCCTAGGAACTACACATTTGAAAATGTTTGCTTAGAAGCCAGAGGGAGGGGAAAATAGAAATGAGATGAGACTGGGGCAGGAGAGTAATAGTAGTGTTCAAAATTTCCTTTGTCTAATGCTAGTGAAAAACCAGTTCACTAGAACGTTTACAGGAGCAAGAAATACGTCTCACATGTTGGGAAAAGAATTGCATAGACTGCTTCTGGGGAAGAGATTGAGGTTCAGTGAAATATTTTGTGCAGTGAATCACCATTTGTTAATGAATACTTTCATGTAGCAGAGAGGATGGAAATATTGCTCCTTAGATCAGCATAAAGCTCCAAAATGCCTACAAAATGCTAGAAGGACCTTGAAGGAACCTAGTACTTGTCACTTCTCAAAGTTGTGATTTCCTGCTTGGTGACATGGAGAAATGGAATGCTCTTGCCCTCAAAGCAGATGTGGTCTATAAATACTGCAGCATCCTCCTTGGTATGCTGATGGATAAAGACAACTCAGGAGAGCAGAGGTGAAGTTTCAGGGTAGAAGGGGAGACCTAGTCAAGCTGAACTTATTTTTGGATCCAAGTCAGAAAGTTCTGTACAGGCTCCAAGGCACCATCCGAGTCCAGGAGAGAGATATCCAAGCTATGGAGAATGGTCTGTCAGACCAGAGAGATCATTCTTTAACATAACCTTGAGATCGACTTTACAAACCGGGGAATCCTCTAGAGAAAAAAAAAAAGATGGTTAGTAAAGCAAATGTGGTTCCTAGGATCTCTAGGAAAATCTCCTTTATGCCTTCTCACTCTGCCTTGCATATCTCAGTGAACTCTAGCATTTCTTAAATATCCAGTCTAATTACAGAAGGTGGAATGAGAGATTTCAATTCTGCATAGCAGAAAAGAGGTCTTGCTTTATCTCTGTGACAGAGCTCTTTGCTGGGGGTGAAGAGCAGTTTGCAAATGCACAACAAGGTAGGCCAAGGTAAGCCACGCTCTGCACCACACAGGTTTCATTCTGGGTATTACCACAGTCTTCCAACACAGGCAGCTGATTCTGATTCAGCAGTGGTGGCTTCCAGAAACAGAAGGAATGCCCATCCATTTCCAGATGGGTGCTGAATAGAAAAATGAAAATAACTAAATAAAAATCCCTGGAAATGGAGATGGTGACAGCAAAAAAGGGAAAATAATTTTGTTATTCATCAGGTTATTACCTTTGGAAAGGAAACAATGTAATTGAATATTCCCCTGGACCATTCATCTTCATTCTCCTAACTTTATATCAATAGCTGCCAGGTGGTGCCTGCACAGGCCATCCAAATCAGATTATGTTATCATAGTTCTCCAGTCATTGCCAAGAGCAGGATCATGAACATGAGGAGGAAATCTAGTTATTCAGGTACATGTTACCTTATTAAAAGTTTGAGCAAAGTACATTGAGCCATTATAATGGGATTAGAGTTTGAGTTGTGTTCTCAAGGTTGCCATGGCTCCAATTCTGGGACTTTGCTGTTGGGCTTGGAGACCACAGCTCCACTCTGGGCAATCACAATTAATCCAAACCATCATCACAAGACAGCGGGTACCAGTATGGACTGTGGCCAAGAGCGTGAAGCTTGTGCAAATTACTTTTATCTGGGAACAAATGTTGGAGGAAGAGATGGAAGGAAGACCATATAAGGGATGTGGAAGGATCCTGACATCTGCTCATACTAAGCAAGACCGTAATGAGGCAGAGATAGATGAAACAGTATTGCTAAACCTTTTACACTAGCCTTTTCCTCCAATATTAATAGATTTCCCTACAGAAACCTGGTCATTTCTCCTTAGTCCTGCCTGTCCCAATAGTATGAAGAGACTTGAAGAGCTTCTTTTCCAACTGACAGAAATGTATGGGGATTGATGTTCTCCTCCACATTCTCAGTGAATAGGAATCCTCATTCTGATAGGCATTAAGAGGTGTTTCTTAGACACAGACAGTGAAGGACAAAAGCCAAGGCAAGCAGATAGAGGAGACTGTTAATGCACATTCTCTTCTTCTACCAGCTTTACAGACAAAGAAGTTTTTAGTTCTAAAGACACCAACACAGCATTTTTCAACACTACCAAAGTTATTTCAGTATAGCTATTACAAAGATGAGGTTATCTGTCTGGGATCTACTCTTATAACTCAGCAACATATGTATTTATCCAACCATTGATGACATACAGCCAAAAAGGCCAGATTCTCCCAAAGACCTTCTTTCACTGGGACCTGCAGGGTGCAGGGCTCTCTTTGAGTCCTGAGCATGTTTGAAGCCATATGCTTTTCATTTTAAACTTTGCATTTTAATTTTTCTGGTCCCATCAGTTTTCGGGTGGTCACTCTTTACCTTTTGATACCATGACTGGTATGCAGAACAGGAGGCATTTCTAGCAACAGGGAAAGCAACATTTCTTCCCTAACTATTCCTGTGCCTGAAATAACACTGACATTTTGGGAGCGCGTACTGGGTTCCTATTCTTTATCTCCTGACAAGGAGTCAAAAGTACCATGTCAAAACTGACAAGGGGTAGTTGCTGCCCTGTCAGAGGATGGCCAAAGCTGACACTTCTCCACACACACTTTCCCAGGGTGGTTTACAGCACGAGGTTCAGCCCTTTCCTGTCATTACTACAATTCCAAACTTGGGTGGCTGCACCACACCAGATGTGTGCCTTCTGGCCATTTCCAGCTTTTGGTGGTATATACCTCACTGAATGGGAAGGAAAACAAAGTCCAAACACCTGCCAAACCCCCCCACATTTCCATATGTGACTGAGTAAGAAAACGTTGGCAGCACGGCAGTGCCCTGGCAGAGAGCAGAACACATCCCTACCCATTTCCTGAATCATTGAATATGCAGGACATTTTCTCCTAACATGCATTGTGTCAGGAGACTGCTCCCCTTCCACATGGGCACCTGAATGAAGCCAAACTCCTAACGTGTGTCTACAAAGTGCTCTTGTACCTGGGATTAACTCCTGGAGAGCAGTTAAACACTTTAAACCTTCAGCTATCATAAAACCTTTTTCACACACTCTTTCCCTGCATTGTTCCACAAACCTGTCATATGTCCAGGGACAACTCTCTCTCAATGTAGAGATTTTATTTTCTTCTTCCCTCTGCACCCCCCTCCCAATTTTCATATATTTTGTAACCATTGCAGTCATAATTTTTGCTTTGGAAATGCAAATTTTAGATCTTGGTGTGCTGAGGACACTAATGCATTGATAAAAATGTATTGATTTCCCTATAAGTTAAACGGGTACAAATGTGGAATGCAGACTTGCCCTTAGGACAGATTTCCCCCGGGGACCCAATGGCTCAGACAGTGAGAAAGGAGGCAAGGAGCCTCCCCAGACCACGGTCTTGGCATCAGTCTAGGCTCTGCCTATCCTCTCCCAAGGGATCCACTCCCAAGAAGTGTGTGGTAGAAGGAGCGGGGCAGTGGGTGGTGTTCTGTGGAGATGGCAGGAGGGTGAAATTCATCTCCCATGGGGAAAGCCAGACACTTTAGGCCTGAAGTGACAGGCGGGCCTCCTGCTGGCTCTCTGCGCAGGGAGCCAGCCACAGCGAGCTGCTTTGTGTGAAATCCTGGCCTCATTCACAGACTGCCATGTGTCCAAGAAAATCCTCCTTTTTCTCATCTTCTCTCTCTCCACAAAGAAATTCTTCCACAGAATTTCTTAGAATCTGAGGACATTGGCCATTTAGCTGAGATTTCTGGCTGCAGCACAATTATAATTGGTCTCTCATGGGCAGGCTCAGTGTGGAGGCCAAAAAAATGCAAGGGTTATTAATGACTGAGTTCCATTCTTCTTCCTAATGACCAGACAGGCAGGAAAGTTAAAGGGGAAGACTTGGGGATGAGCCACTTCTCTTGTACGTGTTGTTCTGCTGCTCCTGTGCCTTCTTGCAGACTCAGAGCTGTCCATGCCCCATACACCAGACGGCTCAGAAAGTTGAGGGGGACAGATCAGGGTCTAGAAGGGGCCTTCTTGCAACAAACGAAGAGTGCATCAGGGTGAAGGTAGCTGCAGCCTTTCCAGAAGCACATGGTTTGCCACAGGCAAGGCTGGAAGGATAAAGAGACCCAGCTGGAGTGGCAGACTGAGACAAAGAGAGAGTCATAGATCCTTCCTCCTCCTCCCCTCAAATAAAAAGAGCATCTCAGGGGAGGGTTGAATTGAACAAGAAACATTATTATGATTATTACATCCCCATTTGACAACAATCACATGGCACAGTGCCAGCTGGCACCAGAAAGCTATTGCTGCTTCTCCTTCATTGCCCGATAAACACCGTGACAAGAATACAGCTCTTGTTAGATTGAGAATCAAAGAATGGGAGAGGAGAGGCCAAAAACACCTCCTTGAACAATCACTATCGAGTAAACAGAGCTGCACTTGGGAAATGCATATTTTAATCATATCTTCCCTGAGGTTTTTGGGGAGGGCAGCTCTGCCTATGGGTGGAGAAGGTGAGCATGTTCACACTTGGGCATATTTCTGTGGTGTCAAACAGGCTAGTGGCAGCTAAGAGGAGAGTCCGTGATGCCTTCGTTTCAAAGGGGAAGATAAAAGTCCAGGAAGGTGAGAATTTAGGGAGGCGTGCCAACATAGCAGTCTGGGTAAATTTGGACTGGCACTCCACGCTGGTCATGGCTATGCTCAGCCTTTGATAAGGGCTTGTCTCACAAGAGCTCCTAGCAATCTAGTGTCATTCCAGCAAGCCACTCTTTTATCAAAGGTCATGTCGGAAATTTGGAGATGAGGGAGAGAAGCAGGTCCAATAAATGTACATGTCAAAGGATGTTGTTTGTTCATGTTAATGTTCCTGAACTCATATCTCCCACTGGCAGAACTGTATGGAAGCGTTGGGAAAACCTGCTGTTTGCTCATCAGCAAAATCATGCATGTCAGCATGCTGCTGTGGTTGAGTAATTTTACACTGAGGTTTGTACAGGGGAGCTAGCACTAGAGGTTTGGGAGAAGGACAAGTGCCATATTCATTTCTCTGAACATGAGCCACTTGTACCTACAAGACAATCTAAAGGAACTGTCACCACTGCACAGTTAGTAGGTTTGTCCAAACGTGCATCCTTTCCCTATCAGACTGTTAGGCCAAGACGTTCACTTCTGGTAAATGAAATGCTGATTTTACTCAAAGCAGCATTTGCACCAGCCTACCTAAGTGAGTCAGAACAAGATTCAGACTGTGCAGTCACTGCCTGGTTTGATAAATGAGACAACCATTGTGTTCTTGTCCTGCCCTGGCTTTCCAGGGCTGCCCAACAGACTCAGTAAGGGGATGTCTCATATGGGCTCTTTTGGCATCAAAGCTTTGAATCTCCTCTCTAGAAATAATTGCTCAACTATTCTGTCCCACAAAATGGCTGACCCTGCAGTGAAGATCTTACGTTTGTTTTTCTGCAACTTTAGGCAAATCTCTTAACTTCTGTTACATCTGAGACCACTTCAGCTTCACTGCCTGAAAAAGACTGGAACTCCACTGAATCGGCATGAGTCTTCCTGGACAGAGTCCACCAGCTGCTGCCTCCTGAGCAGGATCATCCCTGCAGTATTCTCTGAGATGGCAGCAAATCAAGCGATGTGCTGGAAGTGTCATGGTCCTTGTGATACACATACAAAGTCAAAAAGGCAGAGACTGTGCATGAGCCCATATATTTTTTTCTAGTCTGAAATTTTCAGTTATCTAGCACAGCCTCCTGCACAGCTCCGGCTCTCCTCCTGTCCTTCCTTCCATATGCTACTGATCCAGGAAAGTACAAAGGTTCTAGGAAATAATATGTAAATGGAAGCAAAAAAAAAAATAAAATCATCTCGCATGAATACCCAAAGGGATCTGTCAGCAAAACGCTTTTAGTAGCCAGTTCTTGCCTTCACTTCCCACCCTGGGTCAAGCATGCTCTTAAAAAAAAAGGCTGTAAGAAGGCTACATATATCAGGCCTAAGATCTCAGCATGGCTGCTCCACAAAGCATGAAAATGAGAAAGAGAAGGGAGGGTAACAGCTAATACTATCCATCCACTTGTCCTCCCATGCTTTAGCAAAACTGCCACTGTGATCATGCAAGGCAATAAGAGAGGCAGAGAGACCTATTCTGGCTTTATTTGTTCATCTCCTCCCTACTTGCATTTTCCTTCTGTACATTTGAATTATTAAAAATTGAATTTCCTTGGATTTGCATTAATCTCGTGGCCTGACTGTGTCAATGTTACTCTTAATTTCTTCCCCAGAAAAAAAAAAAAAAAGATGGATTTTCACACGAATGAGGAACCATTTGTTCGGGCATGACATTCAATTAAGGTCCAGCTGAACTAAACATGTGATTTTTATCAGGATGCATGTGATGGCTAGATGCCAAGTGAAAGACAACGTGGAAGGCTGTCCAAAGCAAGCAAATGCTGAAGCCCTCTCTCCAAGCAGCATGATACTCTGCAACATGTTCCAGTCAGGTAGATCAAGCAGGAGAAGAGAATGGCTTGGCAAAAGGGCCAGCCTGCAAAAAAAGCAATTGTGGCACTCTCCATTTGGAGCAGGAATGGCTGGTATGAACAGCTGGTTATCGTAAGCAATGTCCTACCTTCCCCATCTCCAGGGAAATGTTCTACATGCAGTGATAGTTTGGCCCCTGCAACCATAGGAGAGAAGGACATGCCTTCTAAATGATCAGTGCTTTCTGGGCACACCGGAGATTTGGAAGGTGTGGCTAGGAGATGGAAGTACAGCAGCTTGCTTATTGAATCCCTAGTTTATTCACCTCTGTCGAGCCCACACAAAGGCAGTCCCTTCCTGTTCTGCCTATGCCTATACCTCCTTTCTTGCTCTGCTAAACTTCTGTCTCCTGAACAAAAGAAATATTTCATCTTTGGGACCTCTAGACTCTAATCTCCTCAGCAAAGGTACACTATGCCACCCCACATCCACCGAACTGTCCTTTGCCTTGGGGAAAAACTCCTGTACTGGGAGTGCCTGTTTGGTATCTTTGTCTCAGAAGGCCTTTAGACTCAAGCACCTCATCTCCCCTTGCGCTACTGCTACCCAGTAAATACTCATCAATAACAGTACTTGGTGGTTTGTCACATGTTCTGCCTACTGACCCAAGACCAGAAAATATTTGACCCTGAGTGATGTTTTCTTTCTGCCAACCACACTTTGTAGTATCAAGCTTCAATCTACATCCAACTCAAACTTCAGCTAAAGAATGTGTCATTGGTAATGTATAACCAGGGAGTGTGAAGCTGCGTGTGAGAACAGCACACACTACCAGTGTGAGAACAAGGAGCGAACACATAAGGTGGCTTCATTGTGCTGCTTCAGAGCATTGTTTAATGTACTTTTTGCAGGACTATATCTGGATACCTCAAGTTGAAGCTAGCTCCATATGCGGCTGCCTGCCCATTCCAGGGCCAGGCACATCAATGAGGAACTAAAAACTCTTCCCTTCCAGGTGTTTGGTTTTTATCTGCACTGTTGAAAGTTACCTAATACTTGATTAATACCAAATCTGTCACTTACCCCATACCACACTGAAAAGAGTTTGTCTTGGAGGATATTTAATAGAGAGTTCCCTATATCTATGGAACCAGCATCACAACTTTCCTCTTCATTGGTGGGCTGAAGCAAGATTTGTTAAGCCTACTGTTGGCCCCATCCCACTCCTCTAGCATGCACAACTGCTGCTGTGTGATGAGCTCAGAGACAAAGGGGAAGCAGCTTCCAGGATGCCTGCAATGGTATGGTATCATGCACACAAAAGGCTTTTCCTACATTTAAGGACTGCAAAGGCATACATGTAGTGGTTTATTGGGAAGCATTCCCACAGTCCCACAGACAGCACGCATGGAAAGCCACTGCACTCCCCAGCACCAGCTAACATCACCAAGGCTTGACAAACAGGCACCTGCTCCCAGTAGGTGAAGCTGGTTCAATTAAAATTCCTTGGGATCAGCTGAGGCACTCCAGTTTGGCAACTGGCTGGGTCATGCGAGGCCAGTGTGGGTGAACAAGCGGGACTCACAGCAGCAGAGGATCACCCAGGTGGGAGAGCCTGCGTGGGCCAGGCCAGGACTGTCCCCCACAGCCACAGCAACCGCCTCAGATGCACTATGTGCTTCCACCCACCACAGGAACATTTCCTAATACCCTCCAACAAAGCCAGCACGCCAATGAAGGAGAACAGAGTTTGCCTGAAGCTAGAGTGCCCAAATCTGAAATACGTGCCACAGTCAGCGTGCACAAGGCCAGGCACAGGCAGGTAGATTTTGCACAGCGTATCCAGAACAACCAGACGGGACAGTTTTCACACAGAGCAACTGAAGCCCAATGGCAAGCCATGGCAGCTGACAAGCCAGCCAGGCCATCTAACAAGAGGAATACAGCACAAGGAACCAGCTCAGGGTGCTGTATGATGGTCTCAGAGGAAATGAGAATTAATTTTGTGCCTCAAATGGTCCTAGGAGGAATCTTGGGTAACACACAGGCTGGGAGCACCCTCTGCATCATATCTGCTACTAGTGAAGAGTTGTCTTGCTATGCACACATGACCATGGTGAGCTGGGATAGTTCTATATCTGCCACATTTGCTGTGGTTACATATTATTCAGGGCCAGCTCTGCAGAGAATAGAGCCCATGATGTGACCCAACCTTTGACAAACTTTCCATGACAGGAGGAGGTCAGCCAGCCTGTCACCTCCCCTTGCTGCAGTTTTTGGAGCTCTGTTGCAGGTCACATCAAGGAGAGCTGTACCCTTCGGTGTCCAAGGGCCCAGGCGGGAACCCTGCTGATGACTGTGGCATCCGTACAGGAGACAGGATTGCCTGGAAGAACTCATGTATTTCATGAAACCAGGTATGGTAGTGAAGAACAATAGCTCTGTGACTCTTGAGGCCTGGATTCTGTTCCCAGCTCAGCCACAGCCTTCACAGGCTGATGCTGGGCAAGTCAAATTCCTGCTCTGTGCTTCCACCTAGGGAAATGTTTCCCCCTTGATTTAGAAGGAAGACAAAGATTACAAATCTTTGGACTCCTGGCTTGGAGAGTCCCCATGGGCTCAGTCAGACAGCAGATGAGAACACCATCTTTGCATGACACAACACCAGTGTGTGGTGTCAAAAGGTGACATCATGGGCCACAAACAAGCATTTATCCTCTGAAAGAGAAAATAGCAGAAGCATGTTTAACCGTTTGCCTTTCATGCCAACATATTTTCCTTCTGTAAAGAGAGGCCCTGGCGGCCCTAAGGAGTCTGAGAGATGTCTGTGCTCCTCTGGAAAGGAGGAACTATCAGGCAAGGATGTCAGCCTACCTTCCTGGGTAAATTTGTACATGCACTTCACATCATAATAGGCTTTAGTATCTGATAAAAGAGACCTGCTGGAGTCTGGCATGAGGACAGAAGGAATCAAAGGTCATGCCATGAATTCCAGTTATGCCGATAGGCATCTACAGCCAGAGGAAGGAGCTCGAGAACAGGATCTTTAAACTGGTGGGAAAGGCTTGAAAACAAACCAATTCAGGGATGACAAATATGGATCATCTTGGACCCCAAATGGACAATTGTATGCCTATGCTTGCCATGAGACAGAGGAAGATGTTTTCCCTGGTGAAGATAGCCATAGACTCCTGCCATTACTAGTTAAACAAACAGAGTAAATACACTGCAACAAATTTATGAAACAGCTGGCACATGTCTCTCCAGAGGTGCCTCCCTGATGAAGAAGTTGATTAATAACATGGATAGGCTGATCAGCAGATAGAGAGGCAAACTTGTAGTGTGTACCTTGCGCTGTGGGAACCATCTGCACATGAGAATAGCTGAGAATGTATGTGACATAGCACAAAGTTGCTGTGCTCACTCGCTTCTGTCTCTTCATCACATTGCACACTGCAAGTCAGTCTGCTGCTACTATTTGCCTTGTACCTTGCACTTAGTGGATGTCTGGGTGCACTGTGAATAGGGAACGGAAACAAAGGGAAGGGAAGGAATTAAGGATGGAGAAGCAAAAGAAAAACTAGCAAGTGACTGACACTTCCAGTTGTATCACAATATATAGCTACTTCGTTTACTTCTTCTTCAAGGAGATGATTCCACTGTTTTCACAATACTCTCCTCCAATCTCGGAGGATGTGTGCTTGCTCTGCCTTTATTTTTAAAATTCATTACTTCTATTTGGGTTCATCTGTTCCATGGCTGTTGCTTTTTGCCTCTGCACAGGTACTGACAAGGTCTTTACTGGCATTGTCTAAAGCAGATTTTGAGCTAGCAAAGATCTGGTAAGCATCTAGGAGGTTGAAAGAGAAGTACAGCATAAGCAGGGTCAACACAAACTGCTAGCACATGTCACCATCAGAGCATCTTGTTTCTTTGCTCCTCTGCTGAGAACACTACAAGCTACCTGGTAGTGACAGACCTCAGGCAGCAACAGAAGCTACCAGTGAGGAATCGCACCAGGCATTGGTTTTTAGAGACTGAACAGTAAAAAATCTGGACCACTGAAAGTTTACTCCAGACTCCTGGCAAACTGATGGGGAAAATCTCATTGAGTTCAGGGAGGTTTGGCTTCAGCTTCACAGAGAACAGCCTGGAACTGAAACTTCAGATGCATAAAACCCCACCCACGTGGTAACTACAGAGAAACCGGACTAAAACGGATAGGTTTGAGCCTCAGTGAACAGATTAAATCACTCATTTAAATTAACAAGCAGGAAAGCTTAATTTTAAATATTAAATCAGAACTTCTTTTCCATTTATCCTTTTGAATCATTTTCCCTAAAGAAAAGCTGATACTCATCAGGCTGTAACCAGTAAGGCTCTATTGACTTAAAACCACACACAGTCCATCTACTAACTTTGATACCTACTGCTACCAGCAGATAGCTTTATCTGCACATATTTACTTAGAACTTTACATGCTTTTATTACATCCCGATTCTTACATTTTTCCATGATGGAAAATGATGAATTGTTCATTTTTAATTTGTTTTTTATTTTATGACTTTTTTTTAGAATTGATTAATATCAGGCTCCATTTATTATAAAATTTGAATCTACTAAAAATGTCTAAAGGCATTTTTATTAAACTCTTAGTTTATTATTTAAATAAACCACTTTAACTGCGAAACAGAGAAGTAACATCAAACAAAGGAAGTGGTGTTAGTGACTAGTGGGGTTAAACAGGTTGTTCCAGGACACCATATACCCCAGCGTTGTAGATCTGCTGTATCTTGTCCTCTCATCCTCATTTTTTCTCATGGAACAGAGGAGAAAAACAAGCTTGTCTGCTTTTTCCAAACCTCATTCAGTTTCTCAACTTTGAATGAGCAAGTCATTCAATCTAAGTTGTTCAATAAACTGAAACAGAAAGAATAGTCATCTCCTACTCGTGGAAGAGTAATTGCTCTCAAAAGTGAATCTAGGACTTTCCAAGCTTTGGTTCCAGGTGCTTAGGCAGTGGTTTGGTTCAACTTTTTGAAACATTTTGGCAGGAAGCGTGTGTAACTTGATCTTTAAAATAAAACAAGACAAAGAGAAGCTTTTTATCAAACATAACTAAGTTTCATTTCTAACACAGACGGCTA
The DNA here is from genome assembly GCA_013401255.1 of Urocolius indicus. Taxonomy (NCBI): domain Eukaryota; kingdom Metazoa; phylum Chordata; class Aves; order Coliiformes; family Coliidae; genus Urocolius; species Urocolius indicus. The sequence continues at coordinate 161,428 of WBNH01000519.1, read as the reverse complement.
TTGTTCTACATTTAAATTTAAACAGCTCTAGTTCAAAGGAGAAAAACTATGTAGTGAAATTATTTAAAAAAAAAAATATTGAATGCCTGTTGTTGATACTGTAAGTTGTCTGTGATGGATGCTGAGAATAGTATGGGCCCTATCTTCCCTGCCTGGTGACCAGTCTACTTCAAGCTGCCACCAGAAGGCTGTGGGTGGCTTCAGCATCACAAACCACTGCCCCAGAGACAAAGTTTCCACCCGGGAATTATGAGCTCCCCTAGGATGGACAGAGCTGTGAGAACAGACTGTGGTCCCCCATTCCTTTTATTCTCCTTCACTCATCTGTTTTTCCTGTTACAATCACTAGAGAACTCTTTCCTTGCTGTTGCATGACTGGAAAAAGAACCTGACAAATATGAGCAGAGCCTAAACTGATGCTGAGGTGCCACCTTGGATTTGCAATAGCTCAAAGTTGAAGGTTTCAATAGCTGAAACCACCTCTGGCCTCTCTGTCCACTCCAGGCAGGAGGTCTGATCCTATGGGAAAGGGGCAGCCTCTCCCTGCAGGACACTGTGGAAAATGTTGACATATGCTGTCCTAAAAGGTCATAATACTGTCCTGGTTTATTGCTCGTTGGCATTAATTAGCTCGCTACTGTTCTCTTTCTGAATCGGCTCAACCAAGGAGTCTCTGTTAACGATTTATACTTGGTACTTCACAGATAAAAGTTTTTCCACTCTAACTCAGCTTGAGTAAGACTCATCTCTTCTTCATGTCAGCTTCACTGCTTCCTGCTTCTACCTTTATAGTAAATGCCACAGAAGAGGCAAATGGAGGATCTTTGTGCCAGTAGCCTGACTGTTACGCTTCCATCACGGGTACTCAGTACATTATCTTGCCTGGTGGCAACAAACATGTTACCATTAAGAGGGATTGCTTTGGGGTCAGATCCTCCTAACCTCCCACTCCACTGGCTTCAGTGAGATGAATCCGTGTTATGCCAGCTGAGGATCCGTTCCTTCAGGAAAACAAGGCCCAAGAGAATGACTGCAAAGGAAGGAAAAACAGAGTTTCTTAAAAGGTTAGCTAACACTGCTTTAGCTAAAGCCCACCACAGCCCAATTTCTGGAGGCTTATGGCATGTAAATCTTGGATTAGCTCGATATTCAGTGGAGCTTTGCAGTCCACTTGTAACACTTCGCAGTGTGAAGAATTGGGCCTCTCATGAGCCTCTTTTCAGTGTTTCTGCAAAGCTCTGGATATCCTTCTCCAGTGTGGGATTTGCAGGAGACGCATTGTGAGCAGGACACTAATCTGCTCCTCCGCTGCAGCATGTGGGGAAGGGAATCTCAGATGGCCTCCTAGGGCATTTGATCCTCATTTCCTCCCTGTAGGATAACCTGGTGGAGACACCAATGTGCAGCCATTTCAGCCCAAACCCCAGTATTTAAACCACTAGAAACATCATGGTGTCAAGTTTTCACAGATGTTTTTCAGTGGAAGAATACATCCCAGCTTTCTAAAGTAACTAGGCAGATGAGGCAGCAGGGAAAACCACTGCTGTCAGTCATTGCTCTCCAGAAGTTCTCAGGAACCACGACTGAGAAAGTCAGAAGGTGTCCATTAAGGAAGCACATTTTTCATTTCCATATTCACTCTCTTAATTTGATTCAACGCCCGTGAGGTTTTCTGTTTGCAGCTCAGTGTAGACTTCTGGCTAGAAGAAACCATTAACCATGTCTGACTGCCTACATGCAGGACAGACAGAAAGGTAGGGAGGGAAGATTAAGATCAAATGTCCAAGCATAAAAGGAAATTTAAAGTGAAAAACTGAAAAGTGGAAGGGCACGCTTCATCTCTACCATTGATAAAATATTTTGCAATCCTGGAAAACTTAATAGCTTCTTTGGCATAACCTTTATGGCCTTAAAGGGGTGATAAGGAAGGTAATAAAAAACTGTTTCTGAAAGTTTATGCGTTTTCCTAGTCAACTCAGTTTTTCCTTCTCACCTCCAAGGCTAAAATTCAAAGGGAAGCTTGGCACATACAGACTGTATCAGAACTTGGAAGGTGTTTATTTAGCTTCTCCCAAGATACTACCTGTGCAGCCTCGTGGAGCGGGGCAAGAAAGAGAGCCCTGTGAAGTGGCAACGGCGTCTGAAAAGTGGAGGGTGCATAACTCAAACTGCTCAAGTTTATTAAAACAAAATAGGTCAGTGGAGTTGCCCTGAGGGTTACGTAAGGAGGAAAGTAGCACTCCACAGGAGAGGAGAAGGGAGCCTGTTAAAAGGCAAAGCCACTCCAGTTTGTTTATGGCCGGAGATAACTGCCCTGTGGTTTGTCTGTTCTCCATAGCTGACAGAGTAAATCACACTCTTTATCTCCACGGCAGATGAGAATTTGGACAGGGTTGTTGTTTTGTGAGACAAGGATTATAGCAAATGGGCCTGTTATTTATTATTATGACTAGCAGTATTATTTGGTTCATGTGCTCCCCGCATTTTGGTCTCTATGTAAGGAATTTCATCACTTACCAATCGTTTGCGCACAGGGAATGTTAGGGATCACAATAACAGTATGGATAAAAGTGCGATCCACCTGGAAAGAGTATATAAGAAAGGTGGGTTGGCAGTTGTGTAAAGGCAAGGGAAGTAGGCAAACGTTCTTTGAGATCCTGCAGAGCAAAGTTGGGAGCTGACACTTTCACCCCAACCTGGAGATCAGCACAAAGGCTGATACGACATCTGGGAATGTGGAAGTGCCTCATGACACACTGATGAACCTGTCCCAGCACCACAACCTCCCTCCATTCTGCCAGCTCCTCCTGTGTCAGAAATCCAGCTTTATATCTTAAACACTGCACACTCCATCCCAGCTCCCTGACCATTGGCAGAGATAGGACGTGGAAAGCCTTGTTTGCAGAGATGCCAGGCACCCTGCAGCTCTTACATCTCCGTGAGGGTACCCTTCGTTTCAGGTACTCAGATCACAAGCTACCGGTGGCAGTATTCATCCTTCAGAACTGGAAGCCTCTTGTCTCTTTTCATGCCTCTTCTTTGGCTCCTGCAATTCATTGCTCTTTCTTCAGCCTCAGCTAATTGGCAGAGCCCATTGTATTGAGAGGTCTCCCCAGAATCAGGTCTCACTGACAACCATACAAGCAGAGAACATCTGACAGCACAGAAAGCAATAACACGGTTTTCCACATTTCCAGGTCTGTAAGAACAAATGAGAGAGATCTCTGCTTGTGTTCAAACTGTCTGATCCAATATCTGACACCTGAACAGGCCATGACCTAGGATGCTTTTTCAGCAGCTCCAGGAACAGGTCTCTGGGAGGAAACACGGACCACGTGCCATTGAGCTGTCTGCCGAGAGCTGCTCATGGAAACAAAGGAGCTTTTTTTGTTGTTTTCCATGGGAAAATGCTGAATTGTCAAAACCCACATTTTTCATAGGGGCACATCAGTTTTCACGACATTTCTAGGAAGTTTCTCTGATGCAGGACAGAAAGCAGAAGTTTATTTTTATTTTGGCAGAGGGTAGAGAGTTGAAGGAGACAGACGGGGAAACAAGGATACAACTGCATTCAATCCACTTGCCAAGCAATGCCAGTCACCTCAAGTGTTGCTCTTCCTGATCCACAACCAAGGCTGGATCTGCTTAGCTGCATGCTCTGAGCAAACACCTGTATGCTAGAGAATAGCTGGAAGGGACAAGGGTGAAGGTGTCTCTCCAGGTATAATTTTTGCAAGTCATGTTTGAAGAGGCCTGGGTTCATCCCAAAGCAGTTCTGACACCCCGCAAATATCTGTACATGAGGACTCGGGTCTCCTAGCCAGATCAATGGTTTGCATTCTCCTGCACCTCATCTGCATCCTTCCAGCTTCACCAAGCAGCAGTGGCATCTGTGCCATACATTAGGGTCACATCCCTACAAGGACAAAATGTCCTGGGATAAGATGTGAGCCCTCTCCTTCAGTCAGAACACTCCTTCCTTTCTTTCTTGTGTGTAAACGTTCCTCTTTATCAGCCAAGCTGTGCCACACCAGTGTGGAACAGGCTCTCAGCTGCAACAGCGCTGGCTTCTCACATGCTTGCCAATCTATTGCAGTGGAAGATCTGTTCCTCTGGAGCACAGGAAGGATGCTCCCACCTCAGTGCTCAGCCCTTTCTGGAACAAGCCTAGAGAAGCACTGCAAGTTTCTGCCCAACCTGTCAGAAATACACAAAGCTGCTGCTGCAGTATCCACCTGGCATGTGAATGCTGCTCTTTAGGGCCACTCTCTTCCCCTAACAGGACTGGCCCTGCCTTGGGGGCCATTGCTGCTGGATGAGATGTTTTTTCTTTTAACACACAGATGTCTTTGTTCAGCTGGCTCTGCTGTTTTCCAGGGATCATCCACAGCCCCTGCAGCTCTCACTCTGCGCTCTCTTCCTTTTTTGTGCTCCTGGAAGTGTGGCCTTTTCTGGTTCATTTACACCAAAGTTCACTTCAAAAGAGATTTTATGTGTATTTTTGTTCGGTGGGTCTAGTTTTGGCAAAGCAGAAATCCACCTCTGCTGTGGCAGCTCTGCTCTAACAGGTAGCCATTTCCACAGCTAGCACGGATATTCATTCCTCCTTGCGTGTGACTGGGAGCTTTAATTCCAGGGAGGGAAGAGCACAGCGTGACTTGTATGGTCCACAGTATTACAGGCCTTTGAAACTGCATTTTCTAGTCCTTCGGCTTCTCACTGGCTCCAAGAGGCCAAAATTTAAAGCAGGTCTGTGCTCTAGTGAGTAACTGATGTAATTACGCTCACTTGTTACAAGGGGAAGCTTTCACAAGAGGGGGAGGCGGTGGCCCCACGCCAGGAGGTGTGTCCCCGATGACAAGCCGCGGAGCCAATCACAGCCCCGAAAGATCATCACATTCATACGAAAAAGAAAAGAAACCGCCCCAGGGTATTTATATNGAAAGGAGAAAGAAAAAAAAACCAGACTGAGAACCTGCAACTTTGTTAACTAACTCTGCAGCTGAATTCAAAAAGGCCAGGCCGGTCTCCCTACAAATGTTTCTTCCCATCCCCTCCCCTCTCTCAATGTATCTCTGGAAATCTGACTGTAAGCTGGAGTGAAAAGTTCAGCTGCTCTGAGTGGTCCTTCTCCCTTCCTGGCAGGCAGCCTCCTAAGCCACTGCCTACAGGGCTGCCTACCCCGGACTGAGCAGAGCTGGTCCTCAGATGGGCCAGGGTGGGTGCGCCTCAGCAGGCAGGGTGTGCAGTGGTCCCCCAGCAGCGATCTCTTAATGCCAGCAGGGCAGAGAACTTGGCTGGCCAGGAGCCCCAACAATTAATCATTACCTACACAGCACCCAGCACGCCAGTGTGGGCTCCCAGCTCCCTGTATCTAGGCTGAACAGCTGGTGAAAGAGAAGGCAGGTTTAGCTTTAACCGAGGGGTAAACGGTCAGCATTTACAAATGCTGAACCACCAAAAAGCAGCCAGCCTCAGGTTATTTATCCCACTTACACAAAGGGACCGTGCAGTCCAGAGGATGAGGGGGCCCGTGCTGCCTAGAAAGCTTGTTTTGTCTCCCTGGCTTGTTGGACGAACCAGGGGTAAAAAAAAAAAAAAAAAGAAAACGCTTCCTCTCCTTGAGCTGTGTTTCTTTCCTGCCTGCCTTTTCTGCTGGGTTTTTTTTTTCTGTTTGGACTGCCTGTTCCCCTGAGTACAGACTGTCTCTGCCCGCGTTTGTGCGGAGCCCTGCACAATGGGGCTGTAATCTAACCTCAGTGCGAACGTACTGCCTGCCATTAATCATAACAAAAATGCCCATCACACCCTACGGCGGTGGCGGGCAGGGGACAAGCGGCACCAGCCACAGGTCGGGGGACGCTAAGTGTCCCGTGAGCAGCCCGCAGCCCTGGCTGTGGGGTGCAGGCGGCACAGCCCCCTGTGCTTTACTGGGTGGGAAGGGGGGCAATGTGGAAAAAAAAACGCGTGTCGGTTTCCCGCAGGAGGAAGGCGCAATACCCGGCCCAGCCAGTGTCCAGGGCCGGGGCAGAGGCGCTGAGGCGGCCCCGCGGAGAGCCGCCGCTCGCCCCGCGGGGACAGGCCGGGACAGGCCGCGCCAGGGCTGGGCGAGGCGAGGCGAGGCGCGGGGCTGCCCTGCCCCCTGCCGGCCGCGGCGCCTCCGTGCGAGCCCGGCCGGCGGCCAGGCGAGCGGGAGAGTGCCCGGGCCCGTCCGTGAGGCCTCACACCCGCGGCCGGCACCCCTCAGCCGCGGGCCCAGCCGGGGAGGGCGGGGGGCCGCAGGGAGAGGCCCGCCAAGTGCTGCCCCCACGAAGGGGACCCCGGCCTGCCTCACCAGCGTGCCCGGCTGAGCTGTATCCTCGCCCTTGATGGCTGGGGTCAGAGCCTGAGGGGCTGCCGGGGCCGTTCTTAGCCGCAAGCAGAAAGGGCTGCCTGTGGCCGTCCGACCCGCGGGCATGAATAGCTGCCTTATGAGAGCCAAGGCACCGGGGCCAGCACTCGCCTGGAAGGGGGCATCGCCCACCCCGTGCCGCAGAGGCAGCACAAGGGAGAAGCCCAAGTTTTCCTCTGCGATCCATCGATCGTTGATAGTGCAGTGCTGTCAGCCCTGGCTCTTTGTTTCCTCTCCTCCCCACCTACCGTACAATCGTCTGACTGTTTCTGGCCACTCAGCCCCTCCCCTTGCAAAAAACACGAGACCAAAGAAACTCCTCTCCCATCTGCATCCGATGAAAGATGAGAAGGAGATCTTTCCCGTGCAGCACTGGGCTTTCGGTGGTATTTCTCTGTGGGGCTGGAATATCTCTCTGTCTCTGACGCAGGCAACGGGGCTCTGCTGCCAGCCGATCATTCTCTGGTGACCACGCTGTGTGGTCATCTCAAGCTGGGCAGCAGGGCTTCTGCTGAAACACTGCAGGACCTGGTAGGAATGGGGGTGAGCAGAACGGAGACTTTCAAGTGAGGGCTTTCAATCTAGTCAGAGGCCTCGGGGCTAATTGCATGCACCCTCTTTGCCAGGGGTGACAGCCTCAGTGGAAATGTGTGGTGTCAGTCCAGAGGTGACATCTGTTAGCAACTCCTGAGAGAGGCTGTGTTGTGAGGCGGCCCTGCCAGACAACAAGCTTGCTGTCAGAGCCACTTGTCCTTTGCCAGAGGTGGTTCTCTGACCATCACCTCCCTCTACTGCTCTACAATCCCTTCTCTCCCTCTGCACTAGACTTCCAAGCCGCCTCCCATTAGCATCATTCCCTTCTTTTCCTGACCCTATGTAGCTCACTCCCCTTCTCAGTGAAGACCACCCATTGCCATGGTAACATTGCCTGTTACAAAGTTAGCAAGCACACACAAAGATACGTTCCTACCCTGCTTCACAGCCCTGCTCTCCTCCATCCCAGTTCGCAGGCCAGGACTTGGCTTGTAGGGAAAAAGGAGATGGATTGCTCTTGCATTTCATTTTCATTGTGAAGGGAGAGGTTATTCCGACCCCTTTGCTCTGTGAGTGGTGAAACCTGTAGCCACTGAAGGGAAAGTGCTGTCATTCATGGACCACCTGAAAGCCCTTGAGGGCAATGGTGCCACAGATACTGGTAACGCAGATACTGGTAACGCAGGCCCTTCACAGGGGAAGAGTGTCTGCCAGTTAGAGAAGATGGGCCCATGGAGGACTTAAACAATAGGAACTAAGAACGGTGTTTAATCCCCCTCACAGCTCCCATTCTTTTCCCAAAATGTTTTCTTCAGGATTGCAGACACCCTTTGCCGCCACAGCTACACGGTGAATAGTGTTTGGTACTTTTTACATGACAGTATTGCCACTGTCTTTATTTAAAATAAATACTACCCTGGGTACACTCACGGTTCACCGCAGCTGTGGCTGTGACTATGACCATAGACAACAGCTTCTACCCATCAATCTCTTGTTGAATTTCTGCCCTTCTCTCTTATATAGAAGTCCCTCTCCTCTCTTGATTAATCTGCCTCAGGCCTTTGAAAGTCTGGATAAAGCCTTTCCTTGACCCTCCTTCTTGTGGCTTTTCTGCTTTATGACTTTGGCCATGCTGTCCTTGCTGCTTGAAACCAGTGAAAGGCCTCCCATATCCCCTTACCTGTCAGTCTAGTCTCTCCCAGTTTATCATTTTCGTTCTACAGTTGCCATACAAGCCTGTTAAATCTTCTAGAGGAGGGTTTGTAGTCACAGTGCTGGTGTCAAGTACTTTGGCTTGCCACACGCTGCTGTAGTGTGTCTGTGCTGGGCTTTTGCACTACAGCTGTGCAGCAGAGCTCAGTGTGAACACCAGGAGCTGTTTTCAAACCTGCTGCAGACTGCTGACTTCCCCAAAGTGGGAGTACATTTGCAGCAAATGAGAAATGGCTTTGAATATTCATATTCAAAGCAAAGGTGCTACAATAAAATTGTTAAAAGGTAGCTGGCCTAAGGAGAAGGAGGAATGGTACCAATAATGTGAATGCTTCTGTAACTGTGAGAGACAAAATGGCGTCTAAAGGAAAGGAATTTTATCTCCCAATATCTCTTGCAACAAATGGGAGAATCTGAGAGGAAACTAGAACTGGCACTACTAAAATGAAGAAAAGCAATCGAAAATGTCCCTGATATCCAAACCTGGACACATCCCAATGTAAGCAACATATTTCAATAAAATAAAAATAAACATGTAGGCAATTCCTGGCTTTCATTATCTCTGACAAGCTCCACGGTCAAAGTCCCTTTGGCTGACAGCAAATTTTGCATCTTCATGAGCATGAGTGAGAAGCAGGAGGGAAATTATGGTAAATGAGACTGTAGCAACAATGGACTTTCCCAGAGGCTGAAGAAAGTCCACAGAGAGGAAAATCTGCCAAGCCAGAAGTGCCAAGACTCCCCTGACCCCACTGCTCTCGTCCTTCCCCAGTGAGAAAAACTGTAAACTCAGCAACACCCATGACAATCAGCAAGGTCAAATCCAAACATGAATTTTGTTTGCAAGTCAGAGCTTGGCCTAAACCCTTCTATGGTCCACCCATGTTCCAGCTATTGTTCTAGTCCAAACATTTACCAGTGCTCTGCTCTAGCCTTCTGCTTATTTTCATAGTCCTTTTCTCTAACTTTTCTTTCCATTCCAATTTTTCCTGTATATCTTGCCAACACTTCACCATGCTAAGTCAGGAGCATCCACTCCACGCTAATTTTACAGTTGTGATCCTTTCATTACTGTCTGGTCTCCTTCACTCTGACGTGAAGGCTGGAGCCCTGATCTTTCTTCAAACCTCAGCCACTGACATTCCAGTTCAACTCTACCAGGGAGCACTCCCCTCAATGGGACCTTACTGTAATACCAAGCCTTAGATGTAGAGTTCTAGTAAACACCTTCTACCCTCCCTGCAGTCATAGGACAAACACACACCTCTACAAAATGCAAGACAGACCCACCTTAGGTGACCTGGATGTTTCTGTGGATGTTCATCTCTGTCTACAGGGAAAGCCAAGGCCTTAGGAATCCCATCAGCTTATGTTGAGTGTGATGAGTCTTTCTGGACATATTATTTTCCCACTGTAGCTTTTCTTCCTAATAACAGGTAGGCCAAAATACCACTGAGAAAAGTCTCCTAAGAAAGAAGGTACCTTTTCTCCCCACCTGCATGCCACCGTTTGACTATCTAGCCTGGTTACAGCCCACATCACGCAGTCCCAGCCTGGATGACACAGGCCCCTCAGCTAGGAAGAACCAGCACAGTGCGTCCAGAGAGGCTCTGCTGATCTACAGCAGTTAAGGAGTCAACCCCCTTGAGGCAAAGTTGGCCCTTAACTATATAGCACAGATCTCCTGGGCTGCTTGGAAAGATAACAGTCCCTTCTTGGGCTGCTTTCTTTTCTCTGATTGCTTGTGAAATTGTTGTGGCTGGAGGAAAGTCGCTGTTATGAAAAGGCACATACCACCCATAATATTCGTTCTAGCTTTGACAAGTTTAGCCCATCCTGTATTATTCCTTCAAGCTTCCAGCCACGATGAGACATTTTGGCCCCTTCTATCAGCCTTTTCACAGTCAAGCAAGGAACCTGCAGAGCCATCGGGTAAGCAGTAGCATAAAAGTCTGTCATGTTGTGCAGGAGGGAAACCATTCAGCTTGTGTGTAGTGGTACCCCATGGATGGAGAGAGTGCGCATCGAGCACAGAGAAACCTGTTCAGAATAGCAGTGTTTAAAGGCCAATGACTTCTGATCCTTTACCCTATCACTCTCTCCTATCATGTATCGCTGACTTCCCTAAAGCTGCCTCTCATCTTTACTTTTCCCTCTCCTCTTATACACAGACCAGCAAAAGTCAGTGAACCGTCCAAGAGTTAATTCAGCACATTGATCCTCCAGGTTAGATCAGATCATGCCTGTTTCCTGAGCACAATTGTTATTGGCTTGTAAAATAATCATTTGGCTTGTTCTGATCTGAGTAGCAGGTGCATCTCTGAGCAGCATGAAAAGACTTCAAGGTCGGGATGTGATACTCCTTTTTCTGTTTCCTTCTTCACATTGAAAGAGGTCAAAAGATCCTGTCTGTTCCCAGGCATAATCTCTTCAAATACCTAATTACAAATTATTTAGAAAATAGACAGTTTTCTGGAACTGCACAGCAGAAGAGCAAGGAGCAACAGAACAAGTTGTAGCAAGAGAAAATATAATTAGATATTAGGAAACATTTTTTCACAACGAGGGTGGTCGAACACTGGAACATGCTGTCCAGACATTGTGTAATATCCAGCCTTGGAGATCCTCAGAGCTCAACAAGACAAAGCTCTGAGCAACTCAATATACCTCTGTAGGTGGATCTAAAATAAAGATTGGCCATGCGTTGAGCAAAGGCTTGGACCAGATGACCTCCAGTGATGCCTTCTAACCTAAATTATTGTATGAGTTATGAGTCTGTAATTGCAGGAGACAGCTGTGCTTCCCTTCGTCACAATCCCCTATGCAGCACCCTGCAGCAAACTTCCAAATCTCCTCTGCCAGTTCATGCTGTCTTGGTCTTGAATCACTTAGGGAACCTCATTGGAGAAGCCCAGGTGACTCCCAGCAAAGTAGAAGCTTAAGAACCTGCTCTGACAGTCTCTCTTGCACACACTCAAACCACCTGAACAGCCCAGAGCAGGGATTGACGGAGTGTGGCTTGGCACCATGTTCTGCACAGGGAAGCACCGAGTGGGTCATGCTGCCCATACAGTCATGTCTCCTCAACCACATGAGGGTACCATCCCTGGCTCCATGGTACTCATTCCCTGGATGACCGTGCTCCCCACTTCAGAGCAAGAGGCCAGCTAGAAAGCAGAATTAAATTGCTGAATTAACACAAATATATAAACTAGTGTCCCCCTCCTATCCCAGGACACTTGCAAAGCATTCAGGTAACAGCCCCTCCCAGAGATCCCAGAGCCACCTCAATGTACTCAAGATTGTGTTGGAGGGACACTGTCTTGATGGTCAGAAAGGAGAGGCAAAACACAAAGGCCCCGTAAGTGCCTGCTGGCCACTAGAGGAATCCCTCTAGGGTTCCTCTCTGCTATTGCCTAAACCTGCTCCTCTTTCTTCCTCCTCCTTTGTAAAAAGGAGTCTGATCACCTTGGAGTGGGAGGACAACCTGCATCCCCATGAGCCTAGGTTTTTTAATCCCTTAGGATCAACTTTTGCTTAGGTTGCCATGCTGCAGACAAAAATTGCTATCCTCTCTTCAGCTTCTGCAGACCACATGCCTCTGGGAGCAGTGGTAGGGAGCCAGGAAAGGCAGGGAGAGGTAGAGGCTTGAGAGACTGCTTTGGTGTGGGAAGCAGCTAACATTTGGGGTTTGGACATGAACCATGCCATGCAGATGAGCACTCAGACATGTATTTATATGTACATCCCATTTCCCAGCCATCAGCATGCACATTTCCCTACCACACCAAACATCCTCCTGGAAGCTGTATGCACCACTGAGCAAGTAGCACAGCCCCAAATGAACTCACCTTGACAACTGGCAGAAGGACAGAAACACCTGTCTGGCTTTCTCCACAGAAATTGTCATTCAGCCACTGACTTCTCAACCCGATATCCAAGGAGATTTATAAAATACTTTTAAAAGGTGAGCTGGGAGCTAGAATTCAGAGACCTTCCAGGCTGTAAAACTCACAGACTCAGTAAATAAACTGGTTTATGACACAATACTGCTTAATCCTCACTACTTCTCATCCCTCCCCCTTTCACAGGTACTAACCACTTGTTTTGTCAGCCTGTCCAGTTGATATTAAACTCAAAACATTTGTTCTCAGACAGTGCTTTTAGCAGGAGCTTGCTTCTTAACTCTTAGGGCTTTGTGGTTGTAGCAGTGTTATTGCTAGCTCCTTGTGTGCTGGCTGTGCTCACCAGTAGAGCCAAAGTGACTCATCTACTGAAGAAGGCAGGTGAGTGAAGAAAACCCTAAATTCATGATGAGGGACAAAACCGTAACACAAGCAGAGATGCAGACACACAGCGACAAGGCAGCAGGCGACTAGGACAAAGAAGCTGCGTGCACATCCTGAACCCTGGGAAAACATGTACGTTGTGGTGGGAAGTGCTTCAGAAACAAGGGCCCCGAGCCTTTTCCATTCAGCCTGCCCCCTATAAACTGCTTGTGCTGGGAAAAGAAGATGGCACAAGTGGCCAGTAAAAAAAAAAAAAAAAAGTCACCTCTTGGATGCTGTGAGGATGCAGAATATAAAAGAGCAGCTGAAAGTGGTCCTGCAAGAGATCTGAAGTACCACTACAGAGCCTGGTGGGATAAATGAGCTGGCTGGATTATTAGTGCTGTGGAATACAGTTTATTTAGATATGACAGAGACTGGAGCAGGGATGATACTTCCCATTCAGATCTTTCCTACCTGTCGGGGAATACAGAATCACAGAATCATTAAGGTTGGCTTTAAGATCAAGTCCAGCCATTAACCTCACACTGCCAGCCCATCACTAAACTGAAACACGTCCCTCAGCACCTCAGCTACACGGCTTTTAACTATCTCCAGGGATGGTGACTCCACCACCTCCCTGGGCAGCCTGTGCCAGTCCTTAATAACCCTCTCAGTGAAAAAGTTTCTTCCTAATCTCCAACCTAAACCTCCTTTGGCACAACTTGAGCCCATTTCCTTATGTCCTATCATTCATTACTAGAAAGAAGAGACTGACCTCCACCTCACCACAACTCCCTTTCAGGAAGTTATAGAGAGTGATCATGTCTCCCTTCAGCTTTCTCCAGGCTAAGCACTCCCAGCTCCCTCAGCCGCTCCTCATCAGACTTGTTCTCCAAATCCTTTACCAGCTTCGTTGCCTGTCTCTGGACACACTCCAGCACCTCAGTGTCCTTCCTGTAGTGAGGGGCCCAGAACTGAACACTGTATTTGAAGTGTGGCCCCACCAGTGCCCAGTACAAGGGAACAGTCACTTCCCTGGCCCTGCTGGCCATGCTATTTCTGATACAAGCCAGGATGCCATTGGCCTTCTTGGCCAGCTGGGCACACTGCTGGCTCATGTTCAAATGGCTTTCAATTAACACCCCCAGCTCCTTTTCTGCAAGAACACCCTCAAGCCACTCTGCCCCGAGCCTGTGGCATTGCATTGGGTTGTTGTGGCCCAAGTGCAGGACCTGGCACTTGGCCTTGTTGAACCTCATGCGATTGGCCTTGGCCCATTGACCCAGCCTGTAACAGGTACTCATAGGAAGTTTAATGTCTAGCGTGAAATGAGCACACACACACACAAAAGCAGGATAAAATCAGAGTTGGTGTTTGCTGTGAGCACATGCAAGAAGGGAATCAATAAACTCCTGCCTAGTCACACCACACTAATGGCAAGGTCCCAGATTTTAATTACAGTTCCCACATGTCTACTGGGAAATGCACAAAGCTAAACACCAGCCAGCAGGGACTTTCTCAAAAAGCTTCAATACCATTTTCTGATTCAAAGCGCTGGAGAGACGTGTTAGGCTGATAGCTCAGTAAACCAGTAATGGGATATGGAGCCTTTCACCTCGAGGTCACCTTCTAGTGACCCATGGTTATTACCACCTGATTGCTGTTGCTTGTGTGAAATGAGGTGAGGAGCTTGGACCAGTTCCTCATGGCCAAGTGCCTCTATTGCAACAAAACCCAATGCTGCAATTGGTGCTAATTGGCCTCCCTCGTTGCCAGCCTTTGCAGGAGGACGGGGCACCCAGGCTCCCTGCTCCCTTCTGGGGGTTATCCCTGTCGAAACACCAAGCTATTACCCCCAGGGCTGGAGCTCAGAGCGTCCTTTCCCAGTGGGGCAGACTCTCTGGGAGGAGGGCAGTGCAATTCCGCAGCACAGGGAAAGATTAGGAAGGGCTGTCTCCTTTAAGAAAGGGAGAAGCCCCTCTTTCAGCAGGCTCTCCCAGCTGACACACAATGGCATGCCACCTCTTCGCCTGCACAGAAATGATAATCAGAGGTTCAGCAAACAGGAGAGAAAGAGAGAGAGCTGCTCCCTGCCCTCCCGCCCCCCCATCTCGTGTGACTCTTGTCACACGAGATGAGGTGGCAGATGGGTCGTCAGGGCCACATTGGCTTATTTAACCCCTTCCTCCCCCTCCCAGCTGGCTCCCTGAGGGGCGCATAGGGGGACCAGCAAAGGGAGGAAGCCCTGGTCCAGAGGCCTGTTTGCATGAAGAGCCATGCTGTATCATGTCAGTATCACGATGTTACAGTTGCTTGTTTAAAAGATCGTATCTATGCTGTGGTATTTGGATCCACCCCATCTCAGTCAGCAGCTCTTCCAGGCTCTTATATCCAGCAAGGGGAGGTGTATCCGAAAGGGATGCGGGGAGTCGGCACATCACAGAGGGATGGAAAAAAACAGGATGAAGCATCTTCCTGTCCAGAGGCTCCATCTGCTTTTCTTTATGGGCATTGTTCACACAGGTTGGCAGGGAAAATCTCCCTCTCTCCCCCTTCACCTCCCCACTGGCTGCCAGCACTTGCTTAGCCAAGTAAACTTCATCAGCCCAACCCCTACAATGCAGTACTATCCCTGGTGCAGGGGCAAAGCCCGTGTGACCCCTCCAGGTCTTTTGGCACCTATTTTCTTCTGGTTTGCTCTGAACTCCACCAACTTGAGGAATGGCTGCAGGAGGATTCATCTGCCTGGTACCTGCTTGTCTTTCATGGCTTTTTTTTCCAGCTGTGATATGTGCTCTCAAAAATAAAGAGCCTGGAAATCCAAGCTGAGCTCTGCTACAGATTACATTGCTTCAGTCCAATCCCATTTCCCCTGGTCTACAGGGACCTGGAGTTATGCCACTGTTTATTACCAGGCATTATTAACATCAGAAACAATAGTTCCTGGCACAAAGGTTAAGGGGGAGCTGGGGCATCTTCAATGAATTCTGCAACGTTTCCAGCATTCTTTGGGAGTGTGGTATTGTTGTTCTGTTGTGTCACATTTATTATGTGCATGCTGCTTGTACTCAAACTGTTTGGCACATTTTAAAAGGCCACACCATGCAAAGGGATACTGGGGGAGGTCGTGTATGCTCTGTTAATACAACCAGTACTTTGCTTCTGGAGATGCATTTGATATATCACCATGAGCCATGGTTCCTCTATGCCAGCGCCATCCAGAACTGTGCAGCTTCACTGTTGCCTTTGCACCTGCCTCGCTAGCCTAGCCCAGGCAGCTCTGCTCTGTGGCTGCCTCATACTCCCTTCTAGGCCTTTCTTTCTGCTCTGCAAAACCCCTTTTCTCTCCATTGCTACAGTTCAATTGCAAATTCTTAATCTTTATTGAATTAACACTCTGCAGTCACCTTGTCTTTTGTGCCATCTTCCACAAGAAAGGTGACACTGAACAAAAAATATCCATGCCAAATGTCCTTCCTCCTCCATGTCCACCTTCTTCGAGGTCAGCAGGCAGACTTTAGGAAGGCAGAGGCTCTTCTTGATCCTTAAAAAGTTCCTAGATCTAAGCCAGTACAATTCTGATGCAGTGAGCAATGTTATCAAGTTAACAGACGCAGGTTTTCCAGAACCCCACCCAACCATCCATTTAATGTGTCAGTGGCATTCTATTCCTCATAAAAACATACAATGCCAGTGTTCACACCCCAGAAAAGACCTGTGGATTCAGGGGTCCCACCAGAGCCACCTGACCTCTCCAGGAGCCTTTGTGGATGTCTGTGGCCACTGAACTGTTCTCTGAATGAGACAGAGTCCTGTGCTAAGGAAAATATTGGTGCTATGTCTGCCTTTCCCTAAATTGTGCTCAGGAAAAAAGCCCACTTGGGTTAACAAAATCTGCAGACAATAGGTCCAGCTGCATGTAGGGTTTTCAATCACTTTTATGCTCATGCAGCTTCTCCGTGAGAGCTGTAAGTCCTTGTCAGACCATGCCATGCCTGGAATCGGAGCTGGAGTCAGGCTCGGCTGCTCAGAGCCACCAGTGCTGCTATGGGGCGTGAGGCCAGGCTGGAAGGCAGCTCAGGCAGCACAGCCACGAGGGCTCAGAAGTTGATCCAAGGGCTCACCAGAGGAGCCAGAGGTGCGCTAGGCACGGCCTGTGGCAGTGCCAGGCTTGCAGGAGAGGGTTTCCCCTGCGTGCAGGTCTGGTTAGTGGTGAGGCTGGAGCAGCCTGATCCATGCAGCAGCACAGCAAAGCCTTGCTATTGTTCTCTGGTGACAAAAAGAGCCCACGAAACACATGTGCCAAGACCTGGGCTCTGGGGAATGCAGATCACTCCATAGACTTGAGCTGATCAGCGACACTCGCTATCTCCCACCCTCCTTCCCATCCTGCTGTACACGTGTTTTGAAGGACAGTTACATTCGTATTTCACAAAATACACTGCTCAGAAAAGGAGAGGAAGCCCCCATGTTCCCTGCCCCCACTCTTCTGGGCCTCCATTAAGTCTGTTTGCCTCCAATTTCTTCCAACTGACAGAGCTAGTCTGTTAGCAGTTAAGTTAAACAGAGCTTGTCCTGTAATAACCCCGTTCAGGCTGCTAATTGGTACCAGCACCTACTCCCTGCCTCCTCCTTGCTGCTGACAGGGCCCAGCTCTGCAGCACTCCTGTAATAGCCCTGCTCCAGCCAGTGGGAGAAGGGAGGGCATCCACTGGCCTTTGCTCTGGGATGAGGACTTTCCTGCCAGGGCAGGTGGTGGCCCAGGAGAAGGAGCTTTCACAGAGAAAACAGTGATCACGTCCCTGGATGTGCCCTGTTCCCTGCTGCTGTAATTGAAGACAGCACTTGCTCTGTCTGATCTGGCCACAAAATCATCCTAATCCTCTCTGTATGACATCACATTTCGTTGGTGTGGAAACAATGATGACATCCCAGCTTCACCACAGCAGCATACGGCTTCCCAGTGGAGAAGGCAAACAAGGAACCATGCGAGCTGGACGCAGCTGTACAGTGTTGCTGGAGTGTTAGATCTCCTTTGCAAAGTCCTGCTGTGAGGTGCCCAGCTTCCCTGGGGATACAGCTATCGCTGTTCCTAAAATGCCTCAGGGTTATAGCCCTCATACAGCACCAGGGAACAATCTGACTTAAGCAACAGGTGAAAAGAAAGATCATGGGAAGGACTGCGTTGGCAGCACTGCCCTGTCCCCAGGAGAATCCAGATGACCAAGGAGTTTCCGTAGCCAAAGTTAGAGAAGGTTGCTTGGTGCTTATAGCACCTAGGTTCAAATCCTTTGGATGACCTGTAGGAGTGTGATACTATTTTACTTCCAAGAGAAATTGCATTTTACCACTCAAGACACTTTCAGGCATCACGTTTCAGTTGCCTGCACAAAATAGGCAGAATCCTTTTTGCAGTCATTTACCTCTCAAAGAACACACTTGCTCATCTGCTTGGAGATCAGTAACACTCACTGTTTGTGAGGAGCCACCCCTACTAACACACACTGAATTTCACATATTTGCTGTCAAGTCACAAGGCAAACCAAAACACTACAAAGAAAGAAAGAAAGAAAGGGGGAAAAAAAAGGTGGCAGGATTTTTTCATCCATTAAATCAACAAACAAATGCAAGGAGAGAGCAACTTCATAGTGAGTGTAGTTCAAGGAAAAAACTGAGAAGGCTGAACACAACAGGCTGCTCATTGTGAAATATTTGTGCCACTCCTATTATTATTACTAGTCCCTTGTACATTTTTGAAGCAGTTAACTCACTAATCCTCCCAGAGCCCCTGGGAGGTAAGGCAGTCATTAGCCACTGAGGGAAAGCCCTGGTTGTCGATGGTGCCAAATGTTTTGGCTGCAGGGAAGCTGTTGGTGAAGAGAGTGCTGTGAACTGTTGGGAGGTAGGGCCCTGCTGGGGTGGCGCAAGATCTTAGATGTTGTTCTCATTTTGGTTGAACCCTAGGTCAGATTTGTCCACCTGTTGCCCAGAGAGGCCTCTCTGCAGCATGGAAGTGCTTCCAGGCACCAAAGGAACAATCTGTGCCCACAACCTTCTCTTCATGCCTTTGATGTGATCCTGAGTGAACATTCTCAGGCCCCAGACACACACAGGAGTATCTGTCAGGCCTGATGCTGATCCCAGTAACTCCTGGGAAAGACAGAACAGGTTTTTGTCCTGAATCCTGCCACATCATTGTGTTGGCTTCCCAGCAGGGGAGAACTGAAGAAGCATCTTCATGTACAGCAGTCCTGCACTTAGACAACCCTGCATACCCCTTGGCCCTGCAGAACAGACAGGAATGTGGTATGCCTTTCCCCACCAGCACTGTTCAAAGACTGGGCTCCAAGATCCCTCCCTACACACATTCTTGGGAGGAAGAAAAAATTTTCTGTTCACTGCCTAAATGCCAAGGAGTGTGTTTATGCAACCCCCTCTGCCAGAACAGTGTTTGGTGCTGCTCACCAAGCTACCCTCATCTCTGTTAGGCTTTCCCAGCTCCTCGGTCTTGGAGCTATCCCATGGTCAGTGCCACACGTCCAGTTCTCATGGGCTTGCTCATTGCAAACATCTGACTTAATGCATGGCTCCCACTTTGGCAGTGAAGCATCTAAATCATTCCATGCACGTGTCACAATGGTTCAGCTCAGACAAGTGACCTCAGCTTCTTCCCGGCTCTGAAAGAATAATAATGATTGGTGATGTGGGAACACACAGCCTGGGCTCTGAAGGAAACAGCATGTTCGTGAGCATTGGTAGATGCTAAGTCAGTTCCACCCTGCAGAGATGGCTGCATTTTTGCATTGCAGTGCATTTGAGATGTGCACTGGCATTTTTAGGAATGACAGACATCACAGCTGTGGAGAAGGTCAATCATTTGTTGCAATTACTTAAATGACTTCTTAATTTAAGGAATTTTAGGAATTTCTGCTCAGGAGAGAAAACTCAGAAATGGGGGATGCACTTTAGTGCTCCAGGGATTGGAAGAGAAACAATGAGTCTAGGAGCTGGCAAAGTCTTGCTGATGTGAGAAACTGTCAAGGACAGTCTCATCCAGTTGCAGTGTCTCCACACAGAGGTGGCCAATAGCCTCTGTGTTTGGACCAGAGGTAAAACAGTAGTCTGGGCTGGCTGTGAATCCCAAAGCTTTTGGATCTGAGGAGCAGAAGCTATACAACCAGCACTTTCCATGTCTCTAAGCTAGTGGAGTAGTTTTAGATGACCTTGATGTGAAAGAGCAGCAAGAACTTGCAAGCCAAATGGTTCTCATTAGTGGTTCATTTTCTTGGTGTGAGGGATAAAAGCACAGAAAGAGCTAAAGCAGCTCGCAGCGTCTGGGTGGAGGGGAATGTCTATAGAGGATCACCCTTTCCTCAGGCAGTGTTTGTTATGAGCCTGCAGCAGGGAAAGGAGGAACTTCAAGCCCTATGCTGAGCTTTACAGCAAGTCTAAGAATCTACACCTAATCAAAAAAACAGGAGCTTGGAGAAGATGGTGAAGAGAGTGACCTGGCAAACTGAGAAGAAGGCCTGGGGGAGATCACTGCTCCAGCAACCTGTAGGTGCAGTAGGTTGGGTGCACAGCAGTTTGAGAGCATTAACATGGGCTGGAGAGAGGGGTTTTGAAACCAGAGAAAACAAATATGCCAGAGCATCTTTGGCAAGCAAGTCCCTGGCAGCTGGGGAGAAGAGGCTCCAAGGCCAGTAGACCACACTGGAGCTCTATGGAGTGATGGTGATGTGGAGTCCTCAGGCTGTACTGCATCCCCATGCTACTGTCCCCAGGCTGAGTGCCTGGCACCACATCTCCCAGCCATCGAGAGCTAAACAGGAAGAGACCTGGGCAACAAGTGTATGAATACACTGGCCGTGTGTTGCAAAGCTGCATGAGCAGGGTATTTCTGTCACTTGTGGACTTGTAGGCATCTCTTGGTTTTCTGAAGATTTCTCAGGGAAGCTGACGTGCCTCAGCTTAGAGCTGAAATAGCATCAGCTGTTGTCCCAGTGATGTTTCCAGACCTCTTCCTTTAGGTATCTGGCCCAGGATTCAATATAACCAGCAGAGAAGCATTAAAAGAAGTGTATGGAAAGACCCTTGAACATGTTTTCTGGTACTTTAAAAGCCATCAGCCTGCCATCAAAGTCAGCAGAGCACTACTGTCAGTCTCAGTCCTGTAAACTGGCAGCCGTTGCCAGGCAGTAGTCTGATCTGTCACTGCTGAAGAACCAGCATTAAAAGATGGCACTCTGGATAATGATCCCAGGGCTGAGGAGTGAACTCATGAAGGATTGTGTCTTCCTTCCAATGGCCAAATGGTGATGCAGCAAAACTTCACCACATCCCTCTTCTCATACATTTGGAGCATCTGCAAAACAACTGGCCATGCCAACCTTCCAAACAATAAGAGTCCTCTGAAGTATCTAAGAAGTGACTGTGTTTCTTGGTGCCCTTGCATCCAGCTGTTTGCACGCTTAGGGCAGATCCATTGCTTTATGACCCATCTGCTTGAAGACTTCTCAAAGTGTGGTTTTGTTCATCCTTCTGAACATTCAGATTTTTTGAAAAGCAAGGTGTCAGCCCTCAGAAACAAAGGCTAGTCCTTCCCAGCACAGCTGGCCAGCCCTGTTTAAGTTCTGCTGTAGGTGTGAGCTATAAATCTGAGAGCTGAAGTGGGAGAATAGCTGGGTGGCCATCAGAGATGGCTGGGGGTAGCTGTCAAGGGCACTGCCTGGATTTGTATGAGTCCTAGGAAATGGCAACATTCAGCAGACATAAATCTGCTCTTTTGGCAAGTCCCAGCAATCAGTTTCCTTCAACAGCCAAAGGAGGAAACAAGTTACTTGGTCACAAACCTGGAAGAAACACATCTTCAGCTTGTTTCTGAATTGCTTTAAAGCATCAAAGAGGAAGGTAGGAGAAGGCAATATAAATAAACACCAAAGATTCACTCTACACAATAACTACTCTCCATCGATTCATGTAAATCCATTTCAGATTCTTTGCCTTTGGGTTTTCCACATTCTGAAGTCTGCAGTTTCATGTGATTTGGAGAAGGGATTTCAGTCTCTTGAGATCACACAGGCAGCCATCAAGATAGTCAGGCATATGGCCTCACCACGTGCTCGTGGCTCCTTCTGCTGGAGGCTTCACCAGCCTGTTCAATAGCTTCGCATTTGTTTGCAACCTTCCCATAAAAGAGGGAATGGACAATTGTTCCCTTTATATAGATGAGGAACCTGAGAGTCTCAGCTCATGCTGCAAAGCTGTGGCTGGGAACTGGATCCAGATCCAATGATCCCACATGCCTTAGCTGTAAGAGTCTCATTGTGAAATCCTTTGTTCAAGCTGTCTTTTCAGTCGTGTGGTGCTGTTTCTGGATTTGACAGACCACCCTAGAGCACATGTTCTCTCCTCAACCCACAAGTGAATCTATCATTTAATTACTGTCAGGGCATGAACCCTATTCACATGCTGGGGTAACAAAGCTTCTTACAGAAATGCTCATCAGCTATGGAGAAAATGACATCCAGTTAAAATTTAATTCACAGTTTGAAACAAAAAGCCACCCTGTGATGACTGACCATTTGTATGACAGTTGTCTTAAGGGTGAGAGAGGCTGGGGTCTTGCCATACTGTGTACTTGGAATAGGAGTCAGTCCCTGACTCAAAGATTTATTGCTCAGTCAGGATCCCACTGAAGGAAGCACTCTGTGCTCTCTGGCCTGTATGATGTGGACAGAGACTCACGTGAGGTGGCTTTCCCAACATCATGCTTCAAATCCAGTTGATCCAAATGCAATACTGAAAACTCCTGAGCCTCATTGCAGAGCCTCACCTGTGGAATAGTTCTGCCTTTCTGATTTTTCTAAGCATTTAAATTGGAGCAAACATGCAGCATAAGCTAAAACACACCAAGGGAAACCTCTCACTCACAGGTAGCTGCAACCATGTCTTGTAGATCAGACACCCGTGTCACAAGAATGGGCAAGAATGTTCTCTACCAGCAGAGCACACGTCCTTGATCCTAAAAGTACAGGCTGATTTTTAATTAGCAACATATGTCCCAGAAGTCTGGCAAGATGTGTCTGAATTTACCTCTATCTTAATTGCATCAGGAAGTTGCCTTCTGGGGCTGATCAGCTCTGAGCCTCTTGCTGAATGCTAACGGAGTGAGGCTGCAGCCAGCAGACCCTCTCAGGCACTCACCAGGCTCTTACTTACCAGCCTCTGAGTAGCAGGTACTGCAGACAATGCCTCGCAGGAGCACCAAACAAGTCTGGCCTTCTTGGGTGAGAAAATGGAATGAAGCACTGAGCCACCTTGGTGCCCTCGAGCTGAGGTGTTAAAGGTGAGTTCAGCTGCAGAGTGACAGTGGGAAAGGGTAACAGAAAGGATGAGAGGTTTATATAAGTAACATCCCCAGGGTGTAGCACAGATTGGGTTTGCCCTTGAGGAATCACACTCCATTATTTCAAATTATCTTGATTCCAGCTCAGTTTCTGTGTGGGTGGAGATGTATGTAAATGTAGATGTGAGCACATGCACACACAGAGCAAAGCCAGCAGCTATCTCTACAACCATCTGGCTTCCACCATTGCTTCTGTCTCTGCTGTACCAGAAACTGATGTGACCCCATTAATAAGCAGCCACAATTTGCCACGGCAACCCTCATGCTGGCTGGGAATGCAAAATGGGGAGCTGCAGGGCCAAGGGCTAGAGGATTTCCTTTCTCCACTCTCCTCCTTGCTCCAGAAGGGAATTTGGGCTCTACTGATGTCCTGACTCACTAGGGCTTTCCTGTCTCAGAGAAACAGATTGACCACCCAGTCACCTCTATGTTTTCAGGACTTGCTGTCTTTCTTCTCCCTGTCTAATCTTCCTAGGCTGTCTCTGTGTCGCTTCTTCTCATAAGGCAAATGTGAGAGTTGGGACTGAAGGCCCCAGAGAGCTGGGCTATGTTGTCCTGTGCTAGAGCCTGGCTCTGCGGTGGCCTTGATGTCGCAGGACACAATGAGTTCAAAACAGCAGGGAAGTACTGCTGAAGAGCACATCTCCCTTGCTACACTGGGTGGCCCGAACCTGATGACAGCTTTGATTTAGGAAACTGATGGTGGCTCCACACTTCACATCTGTCTGTTGGCTTGGCTGAGCACATCTCCTTCACTCTACCTTCCCACACACCACAGCTTATTTGGGGTCACAGAGTGCCTCTGCTATAGTAGGTATCATGCACTCCCAAGCTGCCCCGCTCTACTTGCCCTTTTTCACTCCTTTTGCAAACTAGAGAGCATCCCAGAGGAGGTCCCAAGGGCAGCAACAGGATGACAGCATCTCTGCTTGCAAGAGGCTCAGAGGCAGAGGGTGATGTCCAGAGAACTCCATCTCCTCTCCATGCCTCAGGCAGGTGGGAGCAAGCAGGTCTGCACCTCTCCAGTCAGTCCTTAGCTCATATGAGCAGCCTTACTCCCCTTTCTGTAGCCTGCCTCCTCAGACACAAATGTGCAACAGGAGCACAATAGGGTCAATGTGTGGGAGAGGCTAAACTGGAACAGGCACTGGGACTGAGATAGCCTCTGGCTTTACCTTCTTGAGGATTACTTTTGTTTATTTAGTGTCTACTTCTGGAGAGCAGCTTAATCCTAGAACTTGCCTTTCTTCCCATTAAATGCCATTACTCCAACTCTACCCATCTAGGTGCTAACAGACTAAACGAGACAAAGGATTAGGGGTGTATAATTGTGATACTAGTGTCTGCCACAGGTTACACAGCAGATAATTGTGCTGGTATATGTCTCCCAGAGGAGATTTCTCCCCACAAGAGTAGCATTTCACACCAGCAGCCACTGTAGTGAGGGGAAAAGCATACATCCTTACTCCCAGGGGTCTTAGCACATGGTGTAGGCATCAGACTGCCCTTCTGGCAGCCCTTGAGTACAGCAATTTGCCTTGCTCGGGGGAGTGGATACAGCTTGCTGTTCCTCAGCTTGTTTTGATGCTCTTCTATGGTCAGACCATACTTAAAGAAAATGAAATAGTTCTGCCAAATGAAAGAGTTTTGTATTTGATTGCAAGCTTTGGGAAGAGAGATAACATAGCATTTTGCTCAGCCATGGCCAGCTAGTTTGGGTCAGACGCTTCCACTGCGGCAGTGAAGCCTTTCAGAACAGACTGCTTTCTTAAACCGTCGTTTTGTTTTGGTTTGTGTGGGTTTTGGGGTGGGTGTCAGGTTTCCTTGTTAGATTTGGGAGCTTTGCTCTCAAAACTGCCAAGCGTGTCTCACAGGCTCTCTTCCCTACACACCTAAGTTACAAGCAGGGTTTTTTTGATATTTTTGCTTTCAGCCACTCAGGGGATGGAAGAAGCCAGCAAAATAGGTCAGAGAATGTATTTGTCTGGAGGGAAGAGGGAACCACAGATGCTTGCTCTTGTATTCCTGTTTACCTTTGCTTTTAGGAGGTCAGTTGAATTGTGGGCATAAACGTACATTGTGGTTTGCAAACCGATACTCACCAGCAGAGTGTTCCGGTGTCACAGAGCATTTTGTGTTTCAGTTTCTTGTTTCCTAGCTCTTTTATGGCTTGGTAATAACTTGCAACACATGTACCATAGAAACGTTATTTACACAACATGTTCACAGCATCACAATTAAAATCACTTGTCAGAATTCCCATGTGTGGCAATGACCAGCAACCCATTTCAAACTTGGACTGCCTCATTTTTTCTGTATGGTCTAGCTGCAGGATTTCTTCATACGTTCTGGTTGAAAGATTCATCATCTTCAATTCTGTGGATGTTGAGAAATGGGTGTGTGAGTGTGCTTTGTGCAGTATACATTCATGTGGTCTCTCTCTTCATTCAGTTATGGTCCTCCCTTTCACAGAGTACATGACCACTCCATGGAACTCACAGCTGAAGGATAACGTGGAAAACAGCTATCTCAGTGGCTTCAACAAGGTACCAGACAATGAGAAACCTCTCATTGTCCAATACAATTGTCTAGCCAAAGTTCTGTCTCTGGACATGTCTGCAGTGCTAGCTGTCAGATGCTAGGAGGGCCCACAAGGGAAAAAGATCCCTCTGTCAAGGCCTAATTTTTATGCTTTAATTGCTGTCAAACCCAGTATAGCACTCAGTTCAAATTTATACTGGATGGGAGTCAAGCCTGGCTTTAAACATAGTGTGTTATGCAATCCTTGCTCTCATTCCCAGTGCTGTTCCCACTATCCCACAGAAGTCAGTGAGTTTGTACCTTAAGGGAAAGGGAGAGTGCTTTCTGGCTGCAGTCACACTCGTACCATCAGGCCTTGCCCAAGGCTGCTTCTGAGATCTTGTTCAGAGAACCACTTACGCCTAATTCCAAGATGGAAAGTGCTTAAATCCAGCCAGCCTCATCAGATGTCCTAGATTGAGGCTCTATCAGCAAACTGTCTTCAGAGTGGAATGGCACTCTCCTCATTTTCTCATCCATTTTTGAGGTCCTCTTTTATCCACAGTTAATGGGTTCTGGGCTCTAACACAGTCTCTCCTAGGCTCTCCCATCCTGCCAATTCAGTCCTGACACAGTACCAAAGAGCTGCTAACTCAGGCCCAACAAGTCTGGAAGAGCCCTTCTCTACTAGACTGGACCAGGAGAGAAGGGTCAGTGGACTCAAGAAAGCAAGAAATAATGTGTTTCAAACCCCCCTTGTAAAGCCCTGAAGTCAAAGGTAGTGGCCGGTGGACCTGATCAATTTTTAGCATCTTGAGGTCCCTCGCATTATACAACACTGATCTGCAGGTTTACACGCTGTCACTCAGACACAATCATACTTACCCTTTTCTCCACTTTCTTCCTTGTTAAGGCTGCCTCACAGGTCAGCACTCCTCCTTCACTGCCACGTGCTGGCTTCTTCAGTGATCTAGAAAGGAAGATGTACAGTAATGCAAGAGGGATGTATAATGAGATAAAATGTATCATGAGATAAAATGTATAATGAGATAAAAGTGATGCAAATGCCTGCTGGACAAAAAGGGATGTGAGAAAGCTCAGGGAGACACCCTCAGTGGCTCAGCAAAGAGGGATTCCCAATGCAGGAGGAAGAACAGGATGATGAAAGCAACTTCAGTCAGCCTGGAGCCCTTCTTTGAGTCGTGGGCTTTACAGGGCTCTAGGTTATCTCTAGAAATGCTGGGGGAGGAGGCTGGCATAGTGTAAAAGGGCCTGGGAAAGCATAGTGCTGAAGTCCCAACACTTTTATATCAGCCAGTGTGTGGCCCCTGCTGCAGGTCAGGTTACCCATCACACGGGAGACAATGCATAAGAATGACTGCAGGCTAACTCTTGTCTGGCAAGACCCTGAAAGTTCTGGAATGCTCCTTGGAGAGGAGCAAGAAGGTCATCACTATGAGGTGACCATGGTCTCACAGGAGACAGCTGGGAACACCTGCCCTTTTCCTCATAACTGCAAAAGAGGTGGAGAAAAAGAAGTTAAAGAGTGGGGAATTCCAGTGGAATAGCACATAATTTAACATCAACTATGAACTTAGCAGTACTCAGAAGGGGTCTGGGTAGCTAGAGGGCACAGGGCCCTTGCAAATAGCAGTAAGTTACGCAACTTTTTTTCCCATTCTTATTGTTGGCTTCTGAGAGTTGGCCTGGGGACTTTCCCTCTCAGGGGATAGGGGGAGTACTGTCTGACTTAAGCGAGCTCTGTACCATCAGGCATAATTTTGAAGACAGCCAGCAAGGCTCAGGAACATTGTAAATAATGACCACATGTGTCAGAAGGGCCTGACTTTGGCTGCTCATCAACTCTGCTCCTTAGCTGGAATGGATATCCATGACAGAGGGTGAAGAGCAGAGACATGCTTACTCCACACTTGCTCCCTCTGAACCCTAGGAGCACTGGTGCTGGCCACTGTTGGACATGGGATGGAAAGAGGTGGCTGGTGAGATTCATCCCACGTGCACATTTCTGATGTTCTTGTTTCTTTTTCTTCTCTGTTGCTGCAAGTACAGTTTCAGGCTTCGGCCGGTAGCTCCCTTCTGACCTTCCAAGATTTACTGTCTGCGGCACACAAGGAGAAATCCAGAGCATCCTGCATTTGATTGCATGATTCCACCAGCTACAAGCCTGCAGGTAACCTGGCTATCATGGTGACAGGCTGGAGTACCACCTGGACCTTCAGGGTGTGGGAAGAGGGCTTGTTTGGAGCAGATGACCGCCTGTTCCAGAATCACTAAGGACTGTCTGTTGAGCCAGCCTGGTAGAGTCAACACCTCTAGGGATTGCTCAGGGTTGTCATACCCCATCTATCTGGGGACTCAAGTAGGGCCGAAAGCTGGCACTTTGCTTTATTCATCAAGTGTTATTTTCTTGTGGCTTTCTCTTAGCTGTAGTTATAGCCTGTCTAGTCATTAGCAGCTCCAGGCTGTCACACAAGCAGAGGGAAGACTGCTCATCACTCATCAAATTCTGGGCTTATATGCATGTTTTCAGTTTTTATGCAATTTTTTTAAAGTGCAAACTGATGTCACAGGATTTTTATCTCCATTACATTTGTATGGGTTTTATCCCCATTAAACTTGCAAAGATGCAGTCAAGTTTTCCATCCAGCAACTGCGAGAAGCCCCAAGAGTCAGAGCAGCCCAAAGCCAGGTAGCTCAGTTAAACAAAAAGCCTAAATACTCCAGGAGCTAAGTGTTGTACAGGCAGAGAGGCTTAACAGCTCAGGCAAGTCCAAGCTACAGAAAACTCTCTTCTTTTGTCATAAACTCGTCTTTCATTTACAGCTCAGATCTTCTCTGTATGAAATTCCCTCCTCTCTCTTCTGGTGGTGTGCCTGCCTTCAGTGCACGGTGTGCCTGCCTTCAGTGCACATTGTGCCTGCCCAAAACATTGTCCCTCGAGAACACCCCCTTTGGTTGGAAAATGGTCTTGTCCGTGTGCTACAGGCATGTGGACTGGATCCCGAGGAGCTGATGAGCATCAAAAAGGCAGTGGTGAGTCTGGCTGTCCAGGCACCACTTGGAGTGGACTGGAAGGTAATGTAAGAGTAAGTATGGGAAACATAGGGAGTTACAGCAGTGCAATCCAGCCACTGAAGGCTTCAACAACTCAGCAACACACTTCACTTACCCAAGCTCCTGTCTCAGAGCAGCAGCTGTGGCTTTACAGGAGACCATGCTGGCTTTGCTCTTCCAACGAAAACACCTTCAGGTCTGCTTTGAAGTTAGAATTGAACAAATCTTCCTTTAAGCTGCTTTAGATTGCATCTAATTCAGGCATCAGCAGGAAATTCGTCTGCATTGCCACGTTACCGTGCCAGCAAGCAGGAACTGCAGCAGCATACAAAGGTGAGGTCTTATCTGTCTACCCATGTCACCAACTTGCACAACAGCATAAAATGGTAGTGTGCCACAACACACAAGGGGAGTAAAAGAGACAGATCTCTTTGCTGCTTTGCCTAGGTGACAGACAGACAACATTCATATAACATTGCTCTTTACATGCCTTGACTGAGCCACACAGAGCCTCCTGAAAACAAAGGGGACCAGGCAGATTCTGCCATGAAGCACTCTGTGTGTAAGGAGACAAAAGAGTGATGGGATCAGAAAGGAAACAAAAAAGAAAGCTTTTGGTTTTTTTTAAGATCACAGAACAGGTCAGCAGCCTTAACTAACACAATGCCAAACCACATACCCAAGTGCAGGTGCTTCCTGTAGGACTCCTTCTGTAGATAATCTAGCCTACTTGAGCAGGTTTTGTTGGAGGAATATTTTAGGGAGATATTCGCTGCTTTGATTTGGGCTCACTGGCACATCAAGCATGTTGCAGCTGTGTATCGTTGCAGGTGAAAAAAAGCAAATGACAGTATAGAATGGGGCAATCTGTCAAACTCATAAAAACCTTTTTTTGGGTCCCATTTATAGGAAAAAAAAAAAGAAAAAGAAATATTTGTGCAATCACCTAAAGTGCTAAACATTCTTGCATCATTATGCTCTTAACTCCCTTCTGTACCAGACAGGAAGAGCCATCAGATCTTTTCCAATCTGATTTTTTTATAAGACTCTTTAAGACCCCTGTAAATCTAGTCAGAAAGGATATTTGGCACTAAAAAAATTCTTAGGTGAGAGAGATGGAATGTGGGGGTGGTGTTTTATGGAAGGAGCCTGCCTTCGTTTCCTGGAGCATTCAGTCCACGTGCTACTACATCTACCAAGGCAATTCCAGAAGAAATGGCCTCACCGCCCAGTTTCCAAAGCGAATGTCAATGTAATAATTGGGGTGGGTTTTTTAATCCTTTTCTTCTGTTTTTCATTCCATGAAAATATTGAGCTGGAAAATTGTGAAAAGATGTACGGATTTTGCTCTGGTTCTTTGCAGAGCTGTTTCATATCAGGCTCATTTCTTCACTGATAGAAATGTAAACTACAGCTGAGCCGGCAGGAAAGGTGACACAGCTAACATGGCAGGAATCTCTTGTTTCAAGCCATTTTCTCAGACTGCTTTTTCTGTTTCTTTTTCCTGACATCTCAGAAGGGGCTTTTTCTATTCTTTTTTTTTTTTCCCCTAAAAAACCATAATTAGCATTAAAAAAAACTTTTTTTTTTTTTTTTTCTAAAGGAAATAGCCTAGAGATAGGTCACAGCCCCTCCCCAGCGCCTTTCTGTCTGGGAGGAACCTCAGTCCCGAATATTGAATGTTGAAGTCTGGCATGCTGAACGAGACACAGAAATCAGCTGTGGTACAAGTGAAAAGCTGTGGCCAATCACTGGGCAGTGCCTGAGGCTGCTAACAGGCCTGTCACATCCTATTGTTACATTAGCAGCCCCCATAAAAAAAGAAGACCCAAAAACTAGTCTGAAACTTGTCCAGTGTAAAAAAATGTAATAAATTAATTTAGTGCAGACCTCGTGAGAGTAACAAAACACACCCTAAACCTTCTCTTTGAGATCAGCTATGTTATTTTTTATGAGCAGGTGGTCATAGCTGGACTTTTCAAGGGTTCAGAATTTGCATCCCGGGTAGAGAACCACTTAAAAAAATAAGAAAAAAAGGAGAATTCACAGGACTTTCTCTATCTACACGTTATACCCAATTAAGTTCACTGCCTGGGTTTTTCTGTGAGCAGAGGCATGCCGCATCAGATAGCACCACTTTCATCATTTCACTGCAAGGCTCTCCCCACTTTCCAGATGTGGAGATTCCTGTGGACAAGAGAGGCATTTTTGCAATGATTCAGGGCATTGTGCCAGGATGGGGACATGGCCCTCCTGTTGAGCGGTGGGATCTTCTCTACAATGAGATAATATCCACTCAGGCAATAACCAGGTGGGCTACCCCTCCTCCACAAAGGGGTGTAAAGCAAGCTTGCTCAAAAATACTGAGCAAGGGTTTATCATGGATTACACATGAAAGACAAGCAAGTTTCTGGTCTGGAGCTTGCAGCCTTAAACAACCCAATATGAAATGAAGGAAACTGCCCTTTTCAGAGCAGCAGGGGTAGGAAGCATGATAATTTTCTGCATTTTAAGGCAAATGATGGCTATGTAGTTCATAACACAGACCAAAACACCTCCCCACACAGAAAGGGCTCATTTATATCTCTACTTTACAGAACCTTGTGCTGTGTTGGCAGGTAACATGAATTTAAATAAGGGAGAGGCATGGTTGGTGTCTGCTTGAGGCTATAATGCAATGCTTAAACTTGCTCATACGTAAGGAAATACAAGACTACTGAAGAAAATGCAAAGCTGATACAGTAAGGTGGCTGCAGTCTTGGCTTGTGTAGTCAGTGGAAGCTCACTTGTCATAAAAAGGACATCTGCAAAGGAGTGGAGAATGATGTGAGGTACAGTGGCACAGGGGTTTATTTTCATATATGGCTTGTTCAATTCATTAATTCCATGTTGGCTGGTGTCACATCTCCCCTGAGGTTTCAGGGCTCTTCTCTGCCCCAGGGTTTCCAAGTGGTTTCAGCTACGGAGTCACAGTCTACCGTCACCAGGTTGCCACGGCTGCCAGCCTGCAATCAACTGCAGCCAAACCCCTCCAAAAGCATGGCCAAGTCTCTTTAATAGAGTTTCTCCTTTGAACTGACACGATGTCAGTTTTCCCACATTTGTCTCTCCCTACTTAGCCAGAGGCCAGACTCCTGCAGCCAGGATGGGGGCTGCCCTAGCTGAGACCTGAGACAACCTCCACCGCTGGCATGAAACGGGTGGTGGTTCAAACGAAGCCAGTAAAATTAGAGCAGTTCATGTCAGAGGGATAAACCCTGCCCCATTCTTCTTGAGCTCTGTCCCTCGCTTTATCTGTGTGCCACCTCCTTTCCCATCTCACCATTTCTTCAGCATCCACCAGGGCCCAAGCCTCCTCGCCTGGCCTGCGTCCTCGCAAACAGCTCATGGCAGCAGCACCCCAGCCACAGACTAGATTTTTCATTCAAATTCTTTTTGTTGTTTTTCTAATAAAATACTCTCAGTAAACACAGTAAATAGGAAGACAGCACAAGGAACACAAAGTGAGATGGAGAGATTTGACCAGCTATAAACAGACAGATAAAATAAACAGCCAACTGCAAATTACGGGTTGCAAGGCTGTGGAGGCAGCACCTGCTGCTGGGAGACTTGCACTGGTTTATTTGTTTGCTTTTAAAATACAAACTGTTTACAATGATGAGCGCCAGGCTGACAGATTTGCCGCTTTCTGGGAGAGTGCTACTGCTTAATGATCACCTGCAGGTGTTTTTCCTACCTGCTGTGCGGTACTCCACATGCCAGAGGCAAGGTAGGGCTTTCAGCATGGAAACCCCTTACCCTAAACCCTCCCCATGTGCTGGCAGCCTGGGCAGCTGCCTGCAGATTAGGAGGATGGGTCACAGCACATTAGCTGAGCTTATTGGAGGCTTAGGGTGTTTCACAGAAATGAAGGGTTTGGGAGCAGATGGTGTGGTTAGATGAGAGGAGCACAGGGGAGGGCTCTGCCCTCCAGGGCACCCAACAAGAAGAGACCCCCAAAGAGGCCCATCAAGGGAAACATGCACTGACGCTATGGATGAGCCTTAGAAACATTTATGGAATAAAAGGATGCTAAGGCACAGGCTTGTCCTGGCCACAGAGCTTTCATAGAAAGGCTTCCCAGGCACGTACCTCTGAGGAGCCCCATCACGAGCTGCTGGGTGCAGAGGCTCAAGCATTTTGTTTTCCCGGGGAAGCAGGTCATCATGGAGAAGAAAGATCTGCCGGTACGGCCCCGGGCGTGGTTGGTGCCAGGTTGATGTGTGTGAGCAGCAGCCTGTTCCTGCAGACACCACTATGACTTCTCCTGGCCCTAGGCTCTGCTCAAAGAGCATTGCCTGTGGCTGCCTCTGCGCAAACTGACCCTGCTTTCCCCCAGGTGACAAAGGATACACACTTCTCTCAGCCTGGGAAGCATCACAGCCTGGTTTGAAGGTGAATGCACTCACCACCACCTTGGGACGGTCCCTGTGGGAGAGGTGTTTGGGTGAATAGCATGTTTTTCAGCCAAGCCTCTGCCTGAATGAAGCAAAGGCAGGAATATTTAGCCTGACTAGCACTCTGCCATATGTCACCAGCCACTGAATTTCAGCCATCATAGAATCATCGAATCATCAAATCATAAAATCATTTTGGCTGGAAGAGACCTTTAAGATCATCGAGTCCAGCCTTTGTTCTAGCCCTATCAACCGCTAGACCATTTTGTTGAGCTTAGTACCTTGTTTTTATCCCCCAGAAAAAT
This sequence comes from Urocolius indicus, assembly GCA_013401255.1. Taxonomy (NCBI): domain Eukaryota; kingdom Metazoa; phylum Chordata; class Aves; order Coliiformes; family Coliidae; genus Urocolius; species Urocolius indicus. The sequence goes on along the minus strand of WBNH01000519.1, from coordinate 128,276 downwards.
CATCCTGTCCGGACACAAAACCCTTAAGAGATGGGGAGCCCTAGATCTCTCCCGCTCTGCTCCAATGTGTGCCAGCAGCCCCCATGCAATGTGCCTCACTTCTTATTTACATTTGCCTGGCTTTAAATTGCAATCCCTGCTGCTTGTAACACCTCTCTCTGCTAGATTAAAGAGCCCTAAAACGTCGCCCTTTCAGAGTTATCACCTACCCTCTGCCATTACTGCCTCCACAGTAAATAAAAAGGACTTACCAGTCATTATTTTATACCCCACAATCACAGGGGTTTTTTTCAGATCAATTAGTTTTCACTCCTCTTATCTGTATTCAGGCCTCACCTCCCTTTCACTGCTTCCATTGCCTGCTCAGAGACCTTTCCTATGTCTCCTCTGACCTCTGGGATAGGAGACAAGCTGACTCAAAAGGGGTTTTGGTGAGAGGACATCCGATCTGCTTACAGACCAGCTGATGTTGAACACGGCCAATGCCTTTGTGCGTGTCTCAGCTTCTCACTGTGCATCCTGGGTAGATAACGTGACTGCTTGCTTGCCTGTAAAGTTACATCCCCTTTGGCATGATCAGCTTGCAGTTTGTGTGACTTGATACTTGTCTGTAAGGACTTTCATCTTCTACCTCGTGCCTCATTTCTTTTCTATAGGGTACTCTTAACTGAAACCATTTTCTTTTACACACTCTTTTTCCTGGAGCACATAAAACATCAGGGAAAAATCCCTTATGCAAAAAACTGCAAAAGCTAACTTGACCGGCAGCGCTCATTGGATTTTTTCCCTCTCTCTTCTAAATCAGTATTTTTTTCATTTTGGCAAGAACCATTTCAATTCTCCAATCACTACCTGATGTTACGTGGGAACAAGAAATTAATCTTAATAGGGTCAGACCAATTTCATTGTCCAGATTGAGAAAAGTTTTAAACCTAATCTATCAAGAATGCGTAGTTAAAAACACACTGGAAGCAATTGAAGGCCAGTTTGGCCTACATGCCAGCAAAATGTCTTTTAAGGGTTAGTAGGTTCAGCTTTTCAACTCCCTGGTATGGTTTTACATAGTAGAGGCAACATCACTGTTCCCCAAAATATCTGAACATCAGAAACAGAGCTTTACTACTTCGCTTGTTTCCTAGATACCAACGGGATTTTTTAGCTTAGTAGTAGAGATGAGCAGTGAAATTTGGCATTCAGACTGTGACTTCACAAAAGCCTTTAAAAAATCTCCTGCATATATATATACACACACACACCCTCCCCCGTAACAATTACTGTTGCTTGCATAGACACTCTTTTCAGAAACGTTTCTATGACTAACCTTCCTCCTGGATGCCCACTCATTCCTGTCCTCAGACCTCCCCAGCTCTGCCCCTGTCCCCAGCCCCCACTTCTGCTCTACATCCCTTTTCCACTCCAACCCCATCTGCTGTCGGAGCACTCTCTCTCCTCTCACCCTTCCCAGCTCTACCAGTCCCTTTACATTCATCACATTAAAGAAAACATTTCATGGTCATCTCTTTTATCTCCTTCAGTGAACACTTAATCAGAAAAAATGCTTTCATGTTGCTAAATCAGGTCCAGTGGGCAAAACCAGGCTGACAAGAGACATTTTCCTCTGCCACTAACCTGGGCTAAATAGTATTAATTACAAAGGCTGGGCTTTGATTGCTGGAGTGTGGTGGGGCTGGAGAGAGCTCTCTCCTCCCTCTCTGCTCCCTTCCACCACAGGCCCACACTGTGGCCCCCTTACCTGCCTGCCTTTTGACAATCTCCCCATCCTGTCTCACAGCACAGCTGCAAGTAGGATCCCCTTTATTCTTCATCTGTGCTGCTGGGAGAGTCAAGTCACTGCTCTGGAAATCAGGGATGGCACCTCCAGCCCATCTGGGTGGTTGGAACACTCTGTCCTTGCCTCCCCTGTGACTGTCTGCCCAAGGAGATGTGTTTTGTCAGGGTAGGGACTGCTTTTTTCTACGTGCTTCAGAGAATCTGAGAGAAGGACTGGGAGGCAACTTGTGAGACGTTGTCCTGTCCAGTGTCTCTCAGCCTGTGGTCTGTGAGCCACAAGTGATCTGCCAGACATCCATGGGATTGCAAAATGACTGCAAACAATTTTTGGGGACAGACACATCCATCCTCACACATGCCAGAAAGGGAGCAAACACAACAGGCAGTGGGAGAAGGCAGCAAACTGAACGTAATGTGTTACAACAGCCCTCCATAGGGAGGTCCAAAGGTACTTACTGGCTATTTCAAAGAAAGAAAGGTCAAGAAACACCTGGCCAGTGTAGCCCTGCAGACATGAGTGGTCCCCATCTCCACGCATCTCCAGAGACATTATGAAAGAAACAGCAGGAGCTGGACATGGCTTGAAGGCTCCTCTCAAGCCCAATGCTGTGCCCCTCTCTGTGTTGGCATCCAGCAGGTCTCCTGGGCCAGGGGAATGAGAGCCTCACCAGCAGCACCAGCAGACAGCTGGTCAGCTATTCTGCTGAACCGGCTTCCCGCAAATTATCCAAACAGACCAAATCCCCAGGCGCATGAGTCAGGGCTGAAACATGGCTGTCCTGTAAAGGCAGCATGCTTTCCCTGCTCCTCTCTGACACCACCAGTTTACCAAAGTGACCACAGGAGGAATTTGCACACAGTCACTGTTTCAGAGACCCTCCCTTGGGAGGAATGGCACAGCTAGGGGCCTGAGCCAAACTCTGATTTAAGCCGATTAGGGTGACCGTCCCTGGTGACCCATAATGACAAGCTCTGCTCACATGCAGCTGGCGGGCAGCTTGGTGGGAGCAAAGCCCTCTGTGCAACATGCACCTCTAGACTCACTCCAAAACTCAGCTGGGGCAGACAGGTAGGCCAACATTTTAAAACATTTTTTGATTTGAGTGCTTGATGCTGTACATCAAGGCCTGTTTCTCCAGCCATCACCCCACCGTGGTTATAGCTGCCTTTCCACCATGTAAACATCCTTGGTGCAAGCCCAACTCCATGTCCTTTGCAAGTCAGGGGCTCCTCTTCCTATCCTATGATACCTCAGGCTCCAGGTCATTTGTTCTCTTCCATCCTGCAGCTGGTTTCCCCAGGTTCATCCAGCCTCCCAAGCTGAGGCTTTGCTCTACCTTGCACAAGTACAGAGAGAAGGAGAAGCAGTATATCTGCTCCATTTTGCCCTAGTCCACACTTTGATCTTCTATGTGCTCTTCCCAAAGACACACAGACCTGGTCTCCCTGGACAGAGCGACAGGTTGGAGTCTCCATCTGGGCAAATCAGCACAGGGCCTTGAAGGCCTGCTGACACAGTCTAACCACTTAACCTCGTTTGCAATGAAGAGTAAAGAACTGAAGAACTGGGGAAACACCTAGTGTGGTCGGGGCACAGCAACAGAAGTCAGATAAACCTTGACATCCCAGTAGCTTGTGTGGACCCAACTGCTCAAGGCAGGTTTAGTCCAGCTTCTTTGGGACTTTCTGTCCTTTGGACTATCTGGATCTCTAGGGCAAAAGCCCTTAGACCTGTCAGTATCTTTGTTCACACCTTCAAAGTAAAGTGCAGCACTTAAGGACAAAATATGCAAGTAGCCCAACCAGGTAGTTGTCCCCATGCTATTCTTTTTTATATTCAAATGTATTTTAAGCTGACAGTGCTGTTTATAACACAGCAGCTACATGTATCACCCTGGAAGAGCTGTTGAGGAAGCTGAAGTTGGCGTTTGGATGCCTAGGAGGACAGCAAAGAGCCTAGGGGATAAACACGCTCTCAGCCAACATGCAGGAGTGAAGAAAACTAAAGCTTAAGTTGCCATTACTGAGTTTAGAGTTAACAGCCTCTCGATGTGGACGACAGTTCAGAGACTTTGTTGCAGCATATTCCAAACCGCAAACAATGCAGTTGCATCTTTTTGTATTAGCCTCAAATGTTTAGAGATCTCTTCATTGCCAGAGAGAAGGAAAGCTCCTCTTTTTTTTTTTTACAGTAAAAATGTAGAAGATAAGAATGGCCTGCCTGGATCAAATTAAATCTCCATCTAGCCCAATGTTTTCTAGTGGGCTGGGTTTGGTCACTTCTAAGAGAAGGGCAAGAAGCTTTGCAGTAGTGGGATAATGTGCTTGCCAAAAGAGTTTCTCCCTTAGAAGCTGTCTCCCCTGATTAGAAGTTGTCTTGTGCCTTGAGGCAGGATGGTTTATGTCCAAAGCTACTTGATTTGACTTTGTTCTTGGTTTATTTTCTGTTCTTCAGTCTGTCACTGTGAATAATGGGTCTTTGGTGCTGAAACACAATTCTTGGACAAATATTGACTTCCATGGTAAGTTGCAGGATGACTGAATTGCAGAATGCATGTTACCTCCATTGAGTGGGTGGCTGGTATCCTCAGAGCAGGTTTTGGGTGCTGGTACAGCATCTCCCTGTCAGTCCACAGAAGGTCACAATTCCTCACTGAAGTTCTGCATGTGGAGGGCCAGGCCATCCTCCAGCCTGAGCTTGAGCCAGGCCTGCCTGTAGCTCTCCTGAGCTCCACACTTGGGAATCTCCTGCCACATGGTGGCATCCACTCTCTCTTCCTGGCCCTGGGAATCCCTCCTTGGCTTCCACGGGATAACACGTGTGGGAAAAGCACTTCTGAGATCTCCATCATAACAACCCCACCAAGTTTCCACAGACCCATTCCAGAGCTGATAGGAGCTTTTCCAGGAGCCATTGTTTCCTGTTTTGAGCTACACAATAGCAACACGGATGCTGTCAAAAATTCTGAGAGGATCTCAGGTGCTTTGGGACCCAGTGGGTAGGATCTGTCAACGAATGACCATTACCAAGCCTGATGGCACTAGAAGTGTTTCCAGGAAGCTGACTAAGGTCTGCATCAGTCTGCGTGCATTTCTGCTCTGCAGCAGTTGCAAGGGCAGCACCAGTCAGGAAAGTAAACTACTGATACCATTTCTGTTCCTGACAGAGGCTGAAAAGCAGAAGTGCAGTTGCCAAAAGACCTGATGGAGAATATCGGTCTCTTTGTCTATGTGCAGCACTGCGAGTTTTCAACACAGTATTTCACTTCCTGGGGCCACAGGTTGCTTTGTCCTGGGTCAGCAGCTGCTCAGAGAGGATGCATTTGCAAGGCAGCTGCTCAAAACAAGGCAGGCTGCTTCCTTCCAGATGGGTGATGGCACCTGTGGGCGGAAAACCCATGGGAAGTGCCCTGAGGCCACCTTTGTTTTGGAAGCTGCGAGGCAGCGTGCTCAGAGCTTGCCGTTCCCACGATTCTGCTGCGTACAGTGCTGGAGATGGCAACTTTAGTCAGCAGGCTTGCCTAGCTGGGAGATGCAAGGAGCCATCCAGCCATTGTGGGAGGGCTGCAGGGCAATGAACCTGCTCAAAGGGTGACCTAGGTATGACAACTTGGTTTGCAAAGGACTGCAGAAAATCTGGCTCAAACCAACAATTCCCAAGGGTCTGGAGACACAAGGACTGAAGATCTGGAGTTGACAGCATTCCATCTCTCCTCCGCATCAAGGCATATTTAAAGTCCGTCCAGCAGCAGCTCTCAGATGCAGGAAAAATGCGGATTCCGTGAGGATGGTGAGTTACCGTGGACCTTCTTCCCATCCCATCACAGCCCACACCCAGTGGTAAAAGCTGCAACTCTTTCCTCTTCCAGCTTCGCCCCCACTGCAGTCCTCCAGTAGCGAGAATACTACACAGCAGCAACACAGGATGGGCACAGTGACATGGGGACAGGAAAGCATGAGAATAAGGATGAGGAGGTGTGATCCCCAGGGAAGGAGAGAGATAGTCCAAATAGCAGAATGGGGAGGCGGAAAGGAATACAGGTGAGAAAAGTATTAGGGAACTTCGTGCCACGGTGAGATCTCTGTGTTGGCAGGACACTGCTGCCCAGAAGCACTTAGTACTCAGGTTTGCAGAGCAGGGATTGACTGAGAGAATATCTCTCCAGCAGGCAAAGGGGAGATCTTCATGACACATAACAGAGCTGCTTCCCGTCTCCTGTGTCTGCTGTTCCTCAGCTGCCTGAGCTGTAGGGTAGGAAGGGGTGGCCAAGAAATGGGATTTTGTAAATGCTGGGACAAAACAAGCAACAAAGCTGTTGCAAGCTCAGACGCTGTCATTCCACATGGTTTCTTGTCCTGTGGGAGTATGTACAGATAGGAAGGAGGCTTTGAGATCATCAGCTGAACGTGCAGGCCCCCAGGAAGAGCTCTGGGTCCATGCCATGGTCCGTGTGTCTGCAAGCAAGCCCACTCTTCTTTGTCTGTGCTTCTTTTTCTCTCCTAATGGAGACTGGCTAGACCTCTGCCCCAGATCCTCCCTCTTTGTACTCTTCTCTGCCATTGCTTGCTGTGTCTTGTTTCATGGAAAAGGAGTCACTGTGTGGGGCAGAGGCCATGTCTGTGCCCTGGAGGGGTCCCACTCTGCTTGGGAAACCTCATATATTGGAGTAACTGGCCTCAGTATTTAACAGCAGCACAAGGTGCTGGAGAAGTACTAGTGTTGATTACATGCACCACAGCAGAGGTTCTGGGTGAAGACATCAAAGCAGGCCTCCCTTTCATCTTGCTGCTCCGAGCAGACAGCTCTGAAGCATCCCTCTCAAGGACAATATGGGGGAGAACTGTAATAACCAGCTCTCCCCGCAGCCATGCTGATAGCGGTTCAAGGGGCACCTTCTCCACTCCCACCCCAGTTGCCCTTCACTGGCTCCTGCCTGCTGGCAGCAGAGGGGCCAGGGCTCTCCAAGGATCACTGCACCCAAGTGACAGTGTTCTGGAGGAGGACTGGCTGCCTCTACCTCACCCCACCTCCCTCCCACTCTCCCCCACCCACAAGAGTAACACAATAACTTTCTGAAGAGTGAGATTTTTCTGTCTGTGCAGAAAAAAAAAAAAGGTCTGTTCTGACTTTTTCTTTCCAGGTCCTCTCTGTGATTCTCTGGAGGAGGCTTTGCCAGGCAGCCAGGGCAGGGGAGCTGTGAAGGCTCCCTGTCCCAAGCCTAGAGGGGTGTATGCACAACTGCACTGCACTGAGGGCAATACAAGAATTGTCCCTTTATATAGCGCTGAGACCGTCTTGCCTAAGAGTTTGTGTCAGTGCAAGGAGCCCTGCTGCTCATGCAGGTCACTGGAGTTTAGAGGTTCTCCCATGCAGAAACAACATCCTGGGGGATTCAGCCCACAAAATTCATCTGTCTCTAGGGAGAGATGCCACTGTCCTGAGGCAGCCAGGCAGGAATGGGGCTGCATCCCAGTGTGATCTGGCTATGGCCTGCACTGTTGTCCAAGGGTTTCAGGGGAAGGCAGGGAGGGCTCCTTGCTGCCCCTGCTCCGTGTCCCAGCACTGGATGAGGGCACGTAGAGCAGCAGGGCCACCCTGCCCACCTTCCCCAGGGAGGGCTCTCTAGGACACACTGGCCTTTGGCATGTCTGGCTCGTTTCCTGCAGGAGACCTCCCTGCACTTTCCTCTCTCCATTTGACACCCACACAAGCCATTCCCTTGCGTCAACAGGACGGTGGGAAGCCGCAACAAGAAAAGCACCTTGTAGCCCCAACCAGGCACATCCCTGCCAGGCTGCCTTCCCACTCTTGTTCCTCTCAGGACAAATGTTTGCTGCAGCAGCAAAAGATAGCCAAGCATCCTTCCACTTCCTCGTGGTTACCCACATCCCTCCCAGGGACAGGCTCCACAGGCAACGGGCATCACGTGGGCAACACGCTGAGCAGCGAGCTGGCAGAGGCACAGGAAGGCAAACATGACACAAATCCAATGCTGATGGAGGGAGCTGCAATGTCTTTCCCACTGAGGTTATTTTTAAACTGTTTATCAAAGGCTTGCTGCTCTTGGCAGCAGGGTGCAGGTCTATTTTTGGATGCTCGCTTCATCTCTTCACTGAGATGGGCTGGCATAGGCTCGTCCCTTCTTTTGCCTGGCACCCTCAGACCTCCCGCAATCTCTGAGGTCTACCCTGCTAAGGTCACTGCTCTGTGCTTACTCACATGCAGAGGTACTTTTTAAGCAGGAGGTCTGAGCTGAGAGACAGCCCCATAATTAGTCCTCATTAGTGAAACTCCTTTCATCCTTTCCTGCTATCAGTGGTGACATAGCTGCTTGGGTGAGGGCAGAATACATGGTTTTGCCTGCTACTGTCCTTCAGGATGGTGACATTTGTCCTGACCTAAGCCTAGTCCTGTGGAACTTTGTATGCAGATGGTGTCTCTGCTACCAGCTTCCACTTGCTGCTGTTCTCTCACTTTGCCTGTCTAGAAGAAAAAGGCCATATTTCCTTACTCCACTGGGTTGCGAGAACTGGGGCAGGCTGGCTGAAAACACAACAGCGTCCTCTTCTCTGTGGACAGGTGAAGGACACAACAAATTTCACTAAGGTGCAACTTTGGGAAAGGTGGTCTGGGAAGGTAGGGCTCCAAGCAAGTGCAGAGAGTTAAGAGGGGTGCATGGCGGTGCAGTGGCTGTGTTGGAGCCAGTGAAACACAGATGAAAATGGCAATGCAAAGCAAGCCATCAGGCTTTGAGGTTGATAATAGGCTGCCTGAGTCTTGACCGTGTAGAAGAAAATCAGTCCTGAAACGAAGCTCACTGGCACAGTGTTTGACCCAGACATAGCTATCCACAGGAGCCCAAACAAATGAGTGGCCTCATTACTGACCCACAGCCAGAAGCTATGCTTGGGATGCTCTGGGCTCATATAAAGAAATCATCACCATGCATACTGCCTTTGCAGTACCAGGAGAAAATTCTTGGAGAAGATTCCCAAGAACATCCACAAATTCAGGGATTTCCTTTTGCTAACAAAGCACAAATCTTCTGCTGAAGGTTTTCTACATTCAAATACGATTTTGGAGAGTACATGCATGCCAGGAGGGTCTCCTCCAGGAATGAGGACAGAAGAAAGCTGCCAAAGGTGAGATTTTGGACTGATAGAGGATGGCCATGTGTTTCCCTATAGGAAATGACTGGATGAAAACCTGAAAACCACTTACCTTCAAAACTAGCATGGCTTGCTCGGTATCCTTCAAGCTATACAAGCATACACAGCTGTACTCTCCAGCCCTGAGAGTTAATGAACACATTTCTCTGAAATGACAGACTGGAGTGGAACTAAAAGACTCGATGGGCACATACACTGGAGAAAATGAGGGGGAGACCATTGTCATCTGTGACAACTCCTGCCCAGCCACCCCTGTGGCCTCCACAGACAATTTAGTCAGAGGGTGATGATACTGCTGAGGGGTGGCAGATCAACTGCAAAGAGCTCAGGTGGAAAATCCCTGGGGTAAAGAACAAAGGGGTAAATGCCAAAGGAGAAAGACAGGTGAAGAAAGGGAGATGCACCTCCACGCTGAGGACACGTAGCTGTATCCAACAGCACCCACAAGTGCTGGTGTGCATGTAAGATTGCTGTGCTGGAAAAGGCAATGTGTTTAGGGAAACAGTCCTTTGTGTTTCTGAGCAAGTTAGGAGTAAAATGGGCAGGGTCACTAACCAGGTCCTGCAGACATGCACCAAGGAAGGTGACTGCAGCATGTGGCCAGCTGCAGGAGCCAGTACTGTAAGCATGGCCAGGTCCACTCTGGGCAGGACGTGCTCATGGAGTGAGCTGCTGAGGCTGCTGGCACAAGAAAGAGTTGTTGGCATGAGGTCTCACTGAAGCAAGTTGTCCCCTGACATCTGTGGGCAAGGGGATGGGAGCAGACATTCCCGTGGTGAGTAAAGGTTATGCCACGTAGCATAGTCAGCCAGGCACGTTCACCATGAGAGGGTCCAAAGGAAGAATCATGCCTTTGGCTCTTCCTCTTACTAACAGGCAGGGAATGACTACGAACAGCAGGATGATTGGGAAGTCCAGAACAGTGACCATGAGAACCTGGACCCTGTCTGGATGAGGAATGAGTTCACTGTTCCCAGTTAGAGACCTCAAGAAGATAGAGTTTTTAGATGAGGAGAAAAAAAAAAAAAAGAGGAAAAAATATACATTGCTAAATGTACTGTTGCTGTGAGCAGGATTCACAGGTTGATGAAAGCAAAAATTATCCCATCACTCTGTAGACCCTGCTCAAACCTGTAGTCAGAGCCCGCCTCGTTGCCTTCTGCCCTGAGACACCTACCAAAGAGACATGGAGAAAAATGCCTCAGAGGGCTTTGCACAGCACTATGGCCAGGAGTCTGCTGTAGTACCTTTGCCTTTCTAGGGGAGTACAGGAGTAGGTTTCCTTGGTATCAGTGCAAAGACCTCAGGCTAGAAAAGCCCTGGCTTTCTAAGCTGAGGGAGAAAGGACTTGGTGCAAGCTGGAAAAGAGACAGGGATTTGAAGGAAGAGTGGAGAGATAGACATCACCTTGGATGTCACAGAGAGTGCTAATAAACGCAAACGCAAGCAGCTCCCGCACACTGCTAATGACCAGAAGAGTCCTGGTGCCTCCCTTTTTCCATCCATTCATCCGTTAAGTAGGCAAGATACAGGCTTCATCTGGCAGTGTTGCTACCACAGAACTTCTCATCACCAGCCACCTAGGTGTTTTGTACAGTCTCCTGATGGGCTCACCACCTACCCCAAAGCCAGGGCTGGGCCACCCAACCCTGTGTGTCACAGCAGGGCTCTGAGGAGACGCAGGGAAGTGATGACTTAACCCACGTTGGGAGAGGCCCAGAGGTCCCAGCCGTCCCTGGCAGCAAGTACCCCTCTTGCTTTGGGCAGCAGGAGCAGGAGGCAAGACACAAGCACAGGCACAGCAGCTGCTCACAGAGTTCTGCCTCCCCACTGGGGACATACTCCCTGCCTGTCCTCTCCTCCTTTGTGAGGTGAAATGAAGAGCAGAGGGAGGGGAAAAGTGACTTCTGGAAGTGATTGTGGTGATGGGATGAGCACCTGTCTCTTTCCAGACAGGCGGAGCAGTGATGCCCCTCTCCCACCCTCTCTTGCCTCTTATTCACTGCTGGCATCCCCTCTTTCTCTCCCTCTTTCTCCTTCTGTAACTGGGAGAGAGGAAAAAAAGGAGGATAAAAAAAACCCAAAGAATGAGAGAGAGAGAGAAAGAGGGAGGAAGTGGATCCGGGGCACTGGCTGGCAGGCAGACAAGGAGCGCAGCAGGGGAGGCTGGGTGCCTGGGCCATGCAGCCGCTGCCAGAGCCTTCTGGGCTGTGGGGCATGTACGTGCGGTCAGCAACGTGCAAGCCGGCGTGCGTCGGGCCAGGCGGGCAGGCACGCGTGCCCTGCCAGCAGGCCCGCCTTGGCAGCCAGTGCCGGCAGCTGAGGCTCCCTGTGTGCAGCCCCTGGCAGCTGGCAGGCGGGGGACAGAGATAGGCCCAGTTGCTCACCCTCCTTCGTCTGACCAGCCCCAAGGGGCTGCGTGCTGCCACACACATCCCTGGCAGCCCCTTTGCTCCACCACCATCTAGGCCATCATAACCTTCCAAGCAGGTGCCCAGCCTTTCCTATCACACCAGCTCGCCTGCAATTTTTGAGCCAAGAAAGAGAAATCTTCATGTCCTCTGTCCCAAGGCCACAAGTTTCCTCCTGCCAGCCCATAGGCCATGCCATGCTGGAGATCAAGCTGCTGATGTTGCTGCTGCTGCTGCTGCCTCTGTCAGCAGTTCCAGCGTGGTGCCCAGCCCAGCACAGCTCCCATGCCTTTGAGGCATGAGCATAGCGCTGAGGCTCCCTCCCTCCACTCAAACCCTTGCAGTCTGGCAGCAGTCCTGGTCCCCTCTTTGGGAGCATCCTGCCCTTCTCCTGTTCCTCACCCTCCAACTCAGGAGCAATAAGAGGTTCTCATACCCTGGAAGTGAATGAAGTTTCCAACTGTTTTGGAGACTGCTCTGCAGTCTCCAGAGCTGGAGGTGTGCTGAACTGTGAGTCAGTAGCTGTCAGTAGCGGTTACACACATGTGGGTGACAGCACTGGGGTAGGAAAGTCCCTGTAATATCACACACCGGACAACAGGCACGTAGCAACTTGGCTACTGAAACCCTTCCTCAGCATAACTAAGAATACATCAACATGGTAACCAAGGTGTCCCTATATCCCAGAGAGCACGTACTACTCCAGCTCTCTGAGGAGGTAGTTGCAGCACAGCTACGCAGGGACAGAACCCGCAGAAGCCTCTGTGGCTCACGTCTCTCTCTCTCGTGGCAGTGGTTGCTATCTGTGTTTCACTGCCATCCACACCTGTGTTTGCACACTTTTGATATATCCAACCCATTTCAGCTGCTCCTGAGAGTAAAACAGACCCACTGAAATCCTCTGAGAAAGATGTTCACCCCGCAGCAGGACAAACCAAGGGGAAGTGGCAGCACGTTGGGTTGTGAAGGGCGGCTGGTGCCTTTGCAGGGTACTGAAATGCATCGGGCTACCTCCTTTGCTGGGTGTCACTTGTAGAATAGCCCGAGGTGGTGGCGGGTGGGCATTGCGGCAGAGCTCTGGCTGTTTAAATGGGAAACTTGGAAAAGGCTGCAGGCAGGGAGAGGCAAATGACACGGGGAGGTAGGACCACTAGCTTTCGAGCTCACACCAGTTGTGCTTGTAAATATTTTATTCATGTCTCAGTTATTCACTGTAGCAGGGCGCTATCTAGCCTCTGGCTATCAGCGGGCAGAAGCATTAAAGAGTGTTAAGTGTATAAGCAGGCCTGACTTGTAACAACTGCTGCATGAAGGCAGCACTTTGCATCTTCGTGTCCCTACTGCAGGTTGCTAGCAGAGCCCCAGGCTCCTGGCTCTGCTCCTGCCCCTTACTCCTGCCCTGCAGCACACCTGGAGGTCTTTTAACAGATTGCATACAGGGCAGATTTATACTCCCAGTCCCAGAAAAATATTAAATTGGGAGGGGTGGGTGGTGTCAAATAATAATCCCAGTTTCTTGAAGCAGATGAGTACTTACATATCTATAAAAGTGGACAAAGCCAGACTGGTGTCAAGCTGCCATCACATTCTCTTAAAGAAAGGAGGAAAATTAGGCAGATTGAATCACATCCTTCATTCACCGCATCCTATAAGCTGCCTTTGCAGTGTTCATTGAGGAAGAGTGAGTCTTTCATCCAGATGTTCTGAGCTGAGTAGATAAGATAGGTAGAGATACAAACCAACTCCAAGCCTCTGGGCCCAAACTAGCCCTAGAGAAGTCTCAAAACATGGGGGCTGTTCCACGCTGTGCTTCTAGCAGAAAGGCACTGTGGCCTGTTGGCCAAGGCATAGCAAGGTTCAACAAAAGCATGTTGGACTTCGTTTCTGACCACGGGGCACAGAACTGAGGCTGCCAGCCTCTTTGCCACCACTGGTCAAAGTAAAAGGTCTTTCCCGTACAGTTCTGCTCCCCATTCAGGTAGTCTTCCAGCACTGTGCCCAGCACAAGCCCTCCCTTCCTAAAGATGGGAACCACCAGTATTACCTTCCCCAGCCTTCCTCATAGCACAGGGCATGACCAGGTGAGCACAGAGCTGGTGCCAGCAGCAGCAGAGGAAGTGGGAAGTTCCCACTCCAATTTGAAAGAGCCTGTGGCACAAGGGCAAGGCTGGCTACTGCAGAGACTTGTTTCTGATGTCTGTAGAGCAAATTCCTGAGACAAGGAAAGTGGGACTGTGAAGAACCTGCCCTCCTATGCTCTCCAAGATATGCTTATTTGATGGTTTTGTGCGTCTTACCATTCATAGTAGAAAAGGGTGGTGCTTTTACCAAGTGAACGTGAGAGGAGGTTCAGTTCTCCCTTTCTGCCTCTGGATCTACTGGGAGCATTACACCTGGAAGAAGGTGAGGGAATCGTCGTCTTGCTGACAATAGAGAAAAAAAGAGCAGGAAAGAACATGGGAGAGTTGGTCAGTGTGCACCTGAGCAGTGTGCTCAGGCGGCCAAGAAGGCCAACAGCATCCTGGCTTGTACCAGAAATAGTGTGACCAGCATGGCCAAGGAAGTGATTTTCTCCCTGTACTTGGTGCTGCTGAGGCCACGTCTTGAATGCTGTGTCCAGTTCTGGGCCTCAAGAAGAACACAAAGGTCCTGGAGCCTGTCCAGAGACAGGCAACAAAACTGGTGAAGGGTCTGGAGAACAAGTCTGATGAGGAACAGCTGAGGTACCTGGGGATGTTTAGCCTGGAGAAAAGGAGGCTGAGAGGAGGCATGATCACTCTCTACAACTACCTGAGGTAGGGACCAATCTCTCCCCACAAATAACAAGTGATAGGACATGACAAACTGGGCTCAAGTTGCACTGGGGGAGGTTAAATGGAATATTGTTAGATGGACTATTAGGAAAAGTTTCTTGACTGACGGTGTTGACAAGAATTGCCACAGGCAGCGCAGGGAAGTGGTTGTCACCATCCCTGGAGGTATTTAAGAGATGTATAGATGTGATGCTGAGGGACATGGTTTAGTAGTGGATGTGGCAGTGCTGGGTGGGCAGTTGTACTTGATGATCTTAAAGGTCTTTCCCAACCTAAACACTTCTGTTATTCTGAGATGAAAAAGGTGCCAAGATTGTCAGTCCAGCCAAGTGACAAGGGCAGATCCCCTTCCATCAGCTATCGTGGCTTCCCTTACACCAGCAGCCCTTTAGCAGTGGCAGACCTGGGCCAGTGCTGTTGGGAAGCTGCTGATTGCGATAGGAAGGAATCAGAAGTAGCAGCTTCTCTGACTGTGTCTGTGTGAAGATTTCAGCCAGTGCATTGTGCTTTGGGCTTATCACCTGTCTGGACACTTTTCTGCTTCCCTCAGGAGCCCTTGGTTCTGCAAGAGCATTTCTCATCCCCATGTCCCTGGGACCCTCTGTCTGCACACCGACAGTGATGTTCCCTCCAGTGCCCTGCTCCAGACAAAGGTAGGGATGGCTGACTCTTGCAACAGGGCAGCTTTATGCTGCTGGTAGGCTTCCCATGCGTCCTCCACCTACTCCTCACCTTCCCACCAGCACTGCTCCAAATAGCAAGGAGAGAGCCGCTTGTGGGAATAACAGCATGCATTAGGCTGAGGCTACTTACTGGAACTGTCTGTCCAAATGCCTTGAAAGCTTCTCTCACTTTAGCCCACGCTTGCCCTTCTGCTGCCAATTTCAGGACACTACACCTCTGAATTCACCTCTTCAACCCAGAGGCACCAGCACAGTGAGGACCCCCATGCCTCTTCCCTGCCTTCTCCAGGGAAACAAACAGGTCACTGGAGTAGAGAAAGAAAAGAGGCCAAGAAGTACCAGAGTGAGAAGAATAGAAAGCAGGGATGAAAAGAGAAAGAAGTGATGGGGTCAGGTAAGGGAAGGAGCAGAATGAAGGAACCAAGTTAACAGATAAACCAAAATCACTAGAAGAGGTTGCTCAAAGGGAATTACAGTGGTTGTTTCAACTGAGAATTACCTAGGACAGAGAATGCCTCCATAGTTGCCCAGCCACTGGGCCTGGATCCCAAATAAGCAAGAAATTATTAGATGTGTGAACTCAAAACAGAGCTTAAAAGCGAGATGAATGAGTGGGAATTACCAGCATTTGGAAAACTGAGGAGACATCCAGACCCAGAAAGACAAACACAGAAAGAAGCAGGAAACAGAAAAGCAGCCAGGTCTCTGCACTGAGACGCCCAACACAAGGAGGGACAGCAAAGGAAACGATGAAGCCGAGCTGGCACACCAAGAAACAGGCTGGCCCTGCCATGTACCGCTAGTGCTGCTTTGGGGGAGCCTAGCACCAGAGCACTCTGTTTGGGAAATGCTGCTCTGGAAATAGCCCACTTGGTAGTGAGATCATTCATTCTTCTCAGCTGGAAACCTGTCCACGTCACCAAACTGATTTTCCAGACTCGAAGCCGACGCTCATGGAAAACTTTGTCCTCAAGGTCCAAACAGCAAGCTCCCAAGTCTGTCAGTGCTGGGGTTCAATACCTTGGCAGGATGCATGGTGACCTCAAAAGTCTCTCTAGCCTTGTTGCAGAGAGCCTGGCTGGTGGCTCAGTTGGGGAACAGGAGAGCACAGCCAGCATGACTCAGTGTCTAGTCACACTCCACACACCGTGACCAGCTCCCAGGCAGCCTGTGGGCTGGCTGACCGTGGGTTTGCATGGAGTGCTTATTGGATGGTCTTCAAACGGATTTTACAGGGCCCAAAGCCTGGCAGTAAATGGCAAGGGCTCAAATACCTGGTTTGATATTAGGTCTCCTGGCTGCCATTAAAGGGAGTTAGTTCCTCCTGGATCTCCAGCAGCAGGAGGAGACATATTTTAGGAAGGCTTTTCTGGCTCCAAGCATCACATGAATGATTGTGGGTATGTCGAACACTTTCAGTCATGGCTTTTGTCACGGAGTCATGACTCTGCCAAACCACCATCCTACTGAGGTTTTGGGCGACTTCCACCACACCATCCCAGGGATGTGAGCTATTGCATCGGCGGGGCACCCCCCTGCCCCAGCTCTGCCCTACCTGCCATCCACGTCACTTCGGCCGCTTTTCCATGAGTGGTCGGCCCCGATCCAAAGCAAACAGCAGCAGCAATGCCATGCCATTGCACGCATCTGTGGGAAAGCCAGGCCTGCCTTCACGGAGCTGGGGGGGAGGCTAGGCCCACTCCGGGCCCTGTGCCTAATATTTGCCGTGACACCCAGCTAATATTTGTGTGTGGCTGGCAGGTGCTCGCCTCGCTTTGGCTGAGGTGGTGTTTGCATGTGCAGTGAAGGTGTGAATTATACACCCTGTTTCGGGCACTGTGGAGCACTTGATGCATATCCAGGGCTGCAAACATCTCCCTTGCCTCCAGCCTTGGTTGCAAAGCCCTCGCAGGGAAAGCAGGGCAGCACCAGAAGCCTCTGGCTGCTTCACTCTCAGGCACCCCAGGAGGAATAAAGGGACACTGCTCTTGAGGAAAAGCCAAATTTAGAGATCCAGGAGCACATTGGAGGGAACCAAAATGCCAGGTGTCCGGATGGAGGGGCGGCCCCACGGGGCCAAGAGTCCCCACTCTCACCAGCCGTGAATAACCATTATCCAGTCTTCCTACAAAGGCTGCTGCCTGTGGGCAGACGTGATTGCAGGCACAGCCTCGGCTTTGGCGCGGTGGGAACCCGGCAGAAAGCCTCCTGGTTTCTCCTGGGCTCTGCTCAGCTGCGCTAGGAGATTTGCATTGGCAGCAGGGTGGCAGGGAAGCTCTCCCGCCCCTTGCCCACATGCTGCCAGCGTCCTGCCATTGCCAGCAGCCTTTCGCCTCTCTGAACTTTTTGTCTCTTGTGTGAAAAGGGAAAGTCTTTCAAAGGAATCATTTAAACATTGGCATTTTAATTAGAAGTGAGTAAATGGCATGAGTGCCATACCTTTGCCCCAGAAGCCCACCTTTGCCCATGTGCTCCTCTCTTGATTGTAGGCAACCCTCTCTGCCACCAAGTTCATGGGAACCTCAGCCAGCCGATCCCTTCAACACATCTTGGCAGCCAGCAGCGTGCTCATGGCCCCCTGCTGCCCCCAGCCCAGTCATGCCTTACGCGCGGCTGGGTCAGCGTCCCCTCCATCCCCTCTCCCAGCCTCCTGTTGCTCTCCCAGACCCAGGACCCTGCCCCCTTCCTGCCCGCTCCCAGCCACCCCTCGTTCCTGACCCTGCCGTCACCTATAGCTGCAACAGCTATTCAGCCTATATCCATTACTAAATGAAGAATCCTCTGTGAAGCGGCAGAAAAGCCCCGTCTGTACAATGCAGCCGAAGTGAAAAGGGAAGGCTGTTAACACCACTTGGAAGGGGGCCTGCATTTGACAACAAATTCAGCCAAGTTTCGAGCTCGTTGCTAATTAGTCTATTAGCTATATGAGCAGAGAAAGCCTCTCACCATCCAGTGCCACTCCACTCCCGCGCTTCAGCCCCATCACCTCAGGAATCCCCTGCCCCATCTCTGTGGAGCGGTGCTACGTAGGCATCACACCAGTGGCTGCCTGGCCACTCGCCTGCGCCTGGATGGGACAGCCAGCCGGAGACGGTTCCTAGCCGTCGATTTTCTCTAAGGGACAAAAGCTGCTTAAAAAAAAGGAGTCAAAGCCCCAGGTGCTGCCGGGAGGCTGGGCTGCAGAGGGAGAGGCCACCCTGCAGTAACCCACGGGCCCATCCATGTGCCTGCGGTGTGGATGTTCCCAGCCTGACAGTGTTGGCAGGAGCCACCAGGAACAGCTCTGTGAGGAAGGTGCTGGAGAGAAGCCATCTCCCTGCCAAGCCCCACACACCTCCCAGCCATGCTCGGGTGCCCGCAGGGCCAGCAGCCCTGGGAACAGGTTTCTCCTCCATGTGCCTTTGAGTGCGGAGTGAGCAAAACTGCCACTGTTCTCCCCCATGTTTGAACCCTCACACCTCTGCACTCCCAGCTTTTTGGCACCTTTTTTAGCAACCTAGCCAGACAGCCCAGGAGGGATAGACTCCCTGCACTTCAGCAGTAGCTGGGTAGCATCCCTCTGTCCATCCGTCTGTCCAGGGAATGGGTTAAACAGCCCGGGCCTCACCCCATGAGGCCAGCCTGGGTTTCCAGGCATAGAAGGGAGAGGCTTACAGCTGGGGCTCATTACAGGGCAGCCATAAAGAGGGTGGAGGCACTTCCTCCCACACTGATCAGAAGGAGGTTTACAACTGCATGCCCTGGAGCCAAGGGATGAGGTCCAGGGCTTGTTTGCCACCTTCTGTGAAACAGGGGAGTTTTGTCCACATCAAGGAGAAAGCTGGCCAGTCCTGCAAAGAAGCAACGTGTTATGTGCTTCACCAAAGCAAGGGGACCAAAGCTTAACGACCACATGGTCTGCTTTGGTTGGCTTCTCAACATTAGAAGGGCCTGATTTGGCTGGTCTGCCTTGGGTATTTAGTCATCTCATATTCTCCTTACCAGGAAACAAGAGTGGACACCATGTTGCCTAACCATTTACTGAGGGTGTCCTGCTGACAAGCCGTGGGGACAGATGCACCTCTGTTGCCTCCAAACGTGAAGGCAAAAGGTCCAATTCATTCCTGCCTTGTACAAGACTTGCAGAAATCAAGTGAAAAGAAGAGGCAGCCTTTCTGACTTGGCCACGTTGCACTGAGGGATTGACAACAGAATCCCCAGACGCTGAGTTCTCTCTGCTCAGACAGACTGTCCAAATGACTTGGACATCTTGGAGACATTCAGCAAAATCCTAAGGGATGCGCTAATAGCAGAGGAACTAAGCAGCAGCCATTTTGTCCCGGGGATGGCACATTGCCTGGCCCTCACAGATGAATGGAAACTCGCGTGCCAAGGGATGCCGGAAGCACAGCCTTTTCCCTTGGAACGAAGGGAAGCTCCACACAGAAAATGGATGACTCACTCTCCTGAGCACCACGGTCAGACGTGGAGGGGAGGAGGTTGTGGTACTCATCCAAGCTCAGCTTCCAGAACAAACTTGCCAGATACCAAAATGAGATGTTATGAGACGTGTGGCTGGTCTCCCTGCTTCACAGGCTAGACCAGCAGAGCTGTGCTGGCTAGTAGGAATCAATAGCATAGGTGCAATCCCCTTTGGTTTCCAGTGAAAGCCATGGATGTCTGGAAGGCTGACTGTAGCTTCTGAGGGTCGCTGGGATTGCCATGTACCTCTTCATCCATCAAAACTGAACCAGCTGCTGGGGGAGTTTCATCCTGGCTGAGCAGAACAGACAGAAGGGTACTTTCCAAGATCTGAGCTGTGTTAACAACCACTCTGCCCCCATTCTCCTCCCTTCCAAGCACAGGGGATTTTGTGCTCCCTGTGGGATGGCCTTATCAAATGTTTCTGAGATGGAATGTGAAGTCTTGGAGGAAGCTATTCCCCTTGCTTTCATCCCAAACTGTTACACAGGGGTGATTCAGCCAAGGAGGTTGGAGGCATTATTTATTAATGGGTCATAAGATCACTGAGGTCACTCATCTGTGAAATCACCAAGGAGCAGAAAATGGATCATTGGCCTCAGGTCCTTGAAAATCATATAAACCTGCAGGGAATGTCTCTGCTCTAACTGTTGTCTGCTCTTGACAGACGTTTATACCACAGTGGTCTCTCTCAACTCAGTGCTGTAATCCAGGCAGCGGCCAGCCCTTTCATTGCCAATGCCTCCTTCACTGCATGCGGTGGGTTGGCTTCTCCGTGCAGACAAGGCCTAGGGTCCAGTTTTTCCTTGCAGCCTCCACCCAGCCTTTGTGAACATGCTTCCCCTCTGGCAGAGGCACCTGTTGGCTTGAGCCAACCTTCACAGAGCACTGGAGTTTGAGTGCTGAGCCAGCACAGCCATAAGAGGATTTCCCATGCAGGTCATGGCACTGAGCCTGTGTGAAAAGGAAGGTAGCTCAGGTCTGCTCTGAACTGTCTTCTGCAAAAGTCTACCACAGCTCCAAAGGACTGCTGTGGATTTACTTTCCCACCAACCCTCTGTAAGGGCTCACCAGCTTCAGCATGTTCTCCTCTCAAAGGACTGTGGCAAGAGTAGGCCTTCTTTCTCCTACTGTCACAAAAGCTCATTCAAAAGCTTAACTTCAGCCACAGCCAAAGGTAGACTTCACTCCTTCTCTAAATCTTGTTATCTGTCCAGCACCAGATGAGAGACTCATTCAGGAAGTCTTCTCATCTGATTCTTGTAGACAGGAATGACAGCCTTTCTGGTTGACCCCCTGGCTGCAGAGGTAGGAGCCCTCGCAACGCAAGTAAACCACTGCATTTCCCAGCAAGATGTGAGACCAGCCTGATATCCTCTGTCAGCTGAAAGGTAGAGCTGTCTGAACCTTGGGTTAAGCTTCATCTCGGCAACTGATAGCTTGCTGGTGTTGTACCATGTAAGGCTATCCAGTTTCTGAAATGGCGAATATGGTGTGGTGTTTGAACAATGTGACAACGTGAAGAGAATCGCTCTTCATTGATTTTCAGAAATGCCCTTCACATCGGCCTGCAAAGACCATCTCACTCCTGGAACTGAATGGCTATGCTTTACCATGTAACCATAAACAGACCATACCATTTACCATGACCATAAACAGAGCTCCTGAGGCATCATCCAGATGTCTCTGCCCAAGGAGGGATATCGCTATCTAACCAAGCCTGGCAGGTATTTGTAACACCTTGGTTTTGGAAATTTCCAAGAAAAAGAGGTCATGTGGCATCTGCAAGGCACCTCATCTGGAGAGGACAGGAGACCTTAAGGGTTTGAGGAGCTGAAAGGTCTTTCTGGATGTCTAACCTTATGTCTTCTGGAGATGGAGAACAATCCCTTCTGTTTCCTTTTCAGACACTTTTTTACAAACCTGAAGGCTGATGTTTTTTCCCTTTCCCTTGGGACTTCTCCCAGGCAGACTAAACAAATGCAATTATTTCAACCTTTATGCATAGGTCACGGTTACTAAGCTGCACATCATTTTCCACAGACTCTAACTGGTGTAAGCCTTTCTTGAACTGCATTGCCCCAAAATGGATATATTCAGAAAGTGGGAGGCTTTCCTAATGCTGTGTAAAGTGGAATGATCGCAGCATATGAGGTGTATGTGGCACTCTTGTTTATATAGCCTAGCTGGGACGTTTGCTTTCCTTCACATCTGTGTGTTGTCAAGTCTCTCAGTAATGACACCCGTCACCACGACACCCACGTCCTTTTCAGAAGGCCTTGCTGGCCCCTTTTATATGCATAAGGCAGATCATCCTGCTGAGAGCTGTGGTTTGCATTTGCCCTTATGATTCGCATCCTGTTTATATCCATTTCACCAGTGTCACGATCTGTTTGAACTCCCATCCTGATCTCCAAAGTGCCTGCAACCGCCCCGCAGCTGATCGTCGGCAGCAAATGTAATGTGTGCTTTTTGAAGCCAACAGCCAGGCTGATCATGCTAATGCCTGATAGCATTAGAGCCAGGACACATCTTCCTCACCTCCTTGCCCTCCAACCCTGCTGTAAAAGAAAATTAGGCCACTGTCAAATCCACGTTGGCCATTGCTTCTCACCTGGCTATCACGGCCAGCCTTCCAAATACGGCATCTGCCCCAGGCATCTGCGCCTTGTTGGCGCAGGTCGGCAGTCTCGTGGCTCCTTTTCCACTCCTTTAAGAACAGGTACTATCCCTCTGCCTTTTTTTTTTATCCCTGGCCATCTGGAACCTTACCCCTTCTTTGTAAGATAATTACTACCACATTTGAGACTGTTGCAGCCAGGATGTCAGCAGGGCCAGTTAATACAAAACGGAGGGAGAGACTCATCTGAGGTCACCGGAGAAAGATTGAGGGAAGCAGTGAGTCTGCCCTGGCTGGGGGGGCATATGTCTCGAACCTCTCTGCCCAGCTCAGTGAGCCCACAGGTGTGAGCCCAGCACCTCCCACGGCACGAGGAGAGTACGTGAGCCTGTAGACAGCATCCCGCTGCATCTGGCCTGTTTACGTAGCGGGGAGCTTTTGTTAACATCAGGAGGTTGGCCAACGAAGGGAAATTTTACAATTGCACCACACAGCACTGTTGACTCAAAAGGAAGAGTTAGCTTCAAAGCAAAAGCAGGCTCCACGTAGCCAGGCTCACGTAGTCTGGCCAGCTGCACAATGAAGCGTTTCAGCAGAGGGCTGGGAGGCTGCTGGATGGATGCAGGACGTTCACACAGGGTAGATAGCAGCTCTCGCTAGGCAGCTGGCAAATGGGCAGCCCCTAGGAGCCAGCGAGCGCCCTGGGAAAGGGGCAGGCAGAGGGGGAAACAAAGGCTGCAGGGTGATCGACTGCAGGGAGGCTGCGGGCGTGATGCTGACATCCTCTCCATCAGGCAGGGCCTGGCAGCTGCCTCCTGGTACCCAGGAAGGGACGGGGGGCCAACGGGCCACCGAGTTCCCAGGCCCCTCGAGGACGCAGCAGCACTCACACAAAGTGCAGTTCTGCGCATCAGTGGAGGGGGCTGCCCCAGTGGCATGTGTGTTCCCTCAGCAGCCCCAACCACACTGCTTTCTGTTTCTGTTCCCAGACAGGAGCTGCTCCATTCTTTGGCAAATGCTTTTGCCTTGTCCTCACCTTTAGTCATGAATGAATTTATTCTTTGCCCCGCTTTTTGGTCCAGCAGTTTTCCCAGCCAGGCAAGGAGAGAGTCAGGCGGGGGAAGCCCTACACCCACCTCTCCCTCACTTCTGGCCTGCCCGCCGCGGAGCCAGGCAGCCCTGCACACACACCATTAATTACAGCGGACGGAAATGCCCCGTGCCCGATATCCGATGGGGCTGAGTGATGACAGCCCGCTAATCGTTTCCAGAATTTGTGATTGGAACTACAGGGCCGGGCTCTCCTTCGGCGGGTGCAGGCTGGGCAGCTGCAGGGAGGGAACGGCCCAGCCCCATTTTGGGTAGGGAAGAGACCAAACTGCGCAGAATATTGCCGCGCTGCCGGAGCAGTTCAAGCACTGGCCAGCTGAGAAGTTATTTATGAGCCTATAGGACAGCTGTAGATGTGCTGGGGAACGCCCCATGATGGCAAGTGGATGCAGCTTTGCTGGACACCAGCCTTCCTCCCCACCCACCACACAGAGCACTTCCACTTCCAGCATCCACACGGGCCCTCTCCACTTTCTTATGCTCCTGGGACAGAGTAGGTCCAACCTCCACTCTGCCAGCCCCACCAGGTAATCAATAACTGCCTGCTTGCATACTCTCCCAACAAGTGCCTACACGCTCCCTCCTTTCTCACACACTTTGTGCCTGGGAGAAGCTTCCCACACACCTCCTCCAAATCACTTTCTCCACTATGGTGCTGGAGGGCATAGGGAGCCCAGCCATTTGCTTTATTCCAGATGGGGACTCTTCCTGCTGGATTCCCCAATGCTTCTCACCTCACAGGGGGCTGGAGGCTGGGACTGCTGCTTGGCTGCCTACTCTGGGAGATGTACATCCTTGGGAAGGAGGTAGTTTTGCTAAGCAGGCTCAGCAGGACCCAACAGCACCCCAAGGGACTCTGCTTGCTGGAGGAGCGCTTGGTTAAAAGTGGCCCCCACCAACTCCTGCACTCCAGACATGAGGTGTGTCTCAAAGGTGCAGGACACCAAAGCCTTTTATTATTATTCATGTCACCAGGAGATGAGTGCTCCAGAAGAGAAGCAAGCCTGTGCTTGCTGATCTGACTCGTTAGCCTAAAAGCCTCTCATCCAAAAGCAGCCCTGTGAGCGCCTCTGAGATGCTGCCCTTTCTAAGCACAGACCAGAACTCTTTCTACTCGGAACAAGGCACTGCCCTCATTTTCCCGCATGCCCCTTTCAGAGGCTTCTCACATCTTTGCTTGAAGCTACATGTGGGAGCTATACAGCGAGAAAGACTCTCGTGGTCCCTGGTGAGGCCTCATCTGGAGTCCTGTGTCCAGTTCTGGTCTTCCCAGCTCAAGAGGGACAGGGAAGTGCTGGAGAGAGTCCAGCGCAGGGCCACTAAGATGATCGGGGGACTGCAGCATCTGAGATGGGATCTGGGACTGATCAGCCTGGAGGAGACTGAGGCGTGACCTCATTAATACTTAAAAGAATTTAAATCTCCGTGTCAAGGATATGGGGAGACAGGTTTTTTTCTGTAGTGCACAGTGATAGGATTAGAGGTAATGAGATGAAGTTGGAACACAAAAAGATCCACTACAATGTGAGGAAAAACTATTTCACTGTTCAGGTAAGGGAGCCCTGGCACAGGCTGCCCAGGGAGGGTGTGGAGTCTCCTTCTCTGGAGGTTTTCAAACCCTGCCTGGACATGTTCCTGTGTGACCTGATCGAGGTGGACCTGCTTGAGCAGGGAGGTTGGACTAGATGATCTCTAGAGGTCCCTTCCAACCCTTACCATTCTGTGACTCTGTGATTCCCTTACATCTCCACCCTGGGCTCCAGCTATGAAGCTCTTCTGAAGGCAGGCTCAGGGCAAAGTCCCCTGGAGATGAGCTGGAGAGAGCTATGAAAACGGAAGCCAGGGAGAGGGTGGGATGCCTGGAGGGCTGCAAAGAAACTTTGAAGTAATTGTGTCAGAGGAAGAAGAGATTGGACTGTGGAATGGAAATTAATAAGCTGTCTGCAGGGCATGTGCAGGACAGGCTGGAAGCCCTGGGAGCTTCCTGGAGCTGGGTGGCCAGCTCCTGCAAGAGGGACATCGTGTGTAGTACCCTGTGTGCCACTGATACACAAGGAGCTCTAGCAGCAAGCCCGTATATTTCAGGATGAGCCTCACTGCTTGATTCCCAGATAAGATATTTTATCCACCTTACTCGTTCCCAGTTTCAAACCACTGCAGATGTGACGTTGCCAAGCTTCAGGTGGTCACTTTTTCCCGACAGCCGTGGGCAGTGCTGGGACATCCTTTAGCAGAGGTCATCTGTCCGGGAAACTCCTTCCCTGTCTGGTCTGCCAAACACGGGGTCTGACAGCCTTTTGCAGACCCCATCTGCCTCAGCAGGGTGAGGAGGATGTCTGCAGAGAGCCTGGGATGAAATCACAGTCTGGGAGGTCTCCCACTCCTCTTTGCAGGCTCAGAACTGAGCTCAGTCCCCGGCTAGGATCCATTTTGTGAGCTGTCACTGTTTGATGTGAAATCTCCATCCTGAGCCCAGGGCTTGAGATAGATGCAATTAACAGATTTGATGAAATAACCGAGATAAAAGAAGGTGTCTGTTGGATGCCGGGCCAAGCCCTGCCGAGGATCATGCCAACACACACAATTTGGAGAGCAAACATGTATCAGGAGTGGGAATTAATTACCCAGGCTCATTTATCACCATTCTCCCTCCCTGCCTCTCACGGAGGCTCACGCCCTGTCTCAGTGCCAGGCCGCACGTACAGTAGCTGGGCTCTGACTAAGGCTGGCCCAGGGATCCCAGGCAGCGTGCACCCGTCTCCACGCCCCAGCTGCCCTGGTCCCACCGGGCTGGCTGCTCACTTCCCAGCCCAGCAGGCAGGGCAGAGCCACAGCGCAAGCCAGGAGGGAGGCTGGCAGCCCATGGGACCCGTTGCGAGCCGGCAGCCAGCTTCTTGCAGCCTCCATCAGGAATGCTAAAGGGGGGCTAATGCAGTCGAGTGGGGCTGGGGGACACCATGGTGCTGGGGCAGTGCCGGTTGGCTTCCAGGGGCAAGACAGTAGTTGCTGAGAGCCTAGGCGACAGTGAGGTTTCAGGGGGTGATGAGGGGGTCTCAGAAAGACAGCAAAGCAAGGAAGGACCCCAAGGACAGAGCAGTGCTGTTGCACACCAGGTGTTGGGACAGGCCTGCAGTCGCATCCCAAGGGACAGGGATGCTTGTAAGTCAGGGAGAGGGAAGTTGCTGTGCTTCGACTGCCAGGGCCACTCCAAAGGGAAGCTTCCTTCCTCCAAAGCTTTTAGTGCCACTTCAGCACGTACTGAGCTCAGAGCCAAGCTGCCACGCAGTGTGCCTGTGGCACTGGAGGTGGTGAGGGGTGGGGGAGCCCAGCCCAGACCTCCCGTGATGCAGGGTACCTCCCCCAGGCTAGCCCCATCTCCTGAGCCCTCCCCTGGCTCCTGATGGGCTGCATCTCCCATCACCCCACGTCGCCTCTTCCACCATTGGCCACCAAGAACTGGGTCCATCAGTGGTGTCTGGATTACTCTGTCTCAGGTTGTTCCATCCGGGGATGTTACTGAGGAGCCAGAAACAAAGAAAACCCCGTACCACTGCCCAAAGATCCCCCACATCCTTCTGAGAACAAAATCCCTCTGGCTTGTAAGCGAGATGCAGACATTTTCTGCAGCTTGTTCAGCAGACAGCACAGTATTCTCACCCTGCTAGCATCCCACCAAGGGGTTTGGTCAGTACCAAACCAATAAGAAGGTGGTACATTGCTGATGTCCTCTAGCTAAAGCTAAAGAGCCCCACAGCTCTCTGAAACATCTCATGCTTTGCATGCCTATAAATTTCTGCAAGCACTGGCCATGCTGGGACTGCAGTTTTCAGAAGAAAAGGGCTCGAATCTTAAGGACAGCTTGGACAGTGTTAAAACCCTGTGAGACAAAATATCAGGCTTGGAAGTCAGATACTCCAAGGAAGAGAGAAAGCTTGTACCCAGCTCAGGGAGAGCAGCTTGTGGGAGGACAGTGAGCGTGCTCCGAGGGATGGCACGGCACAAGGTCTGCACAGACACAGCAATTCCTGCGTGCTGTTAGCTCTTGGAGCAGCGGCAGGGAGGGGATTCAAACATGAGTCAGACAGGCGCTTGCTTTGAGGAAGGAAACAGTCCAGAGGACAAATACCAGACAGTCAGGTGGAGAGAAGGGCCACCACCTCGTCTCCTGAAACACTGCACTGGCCCTCAGGTACCACAGGTTCCTGCAAGAGAAGCCAGCAGCAGCACCTGTGGAAAGAGATTTGCTCGAGCTGCCCATCTCAGAGCAAGAGAAATGGGGGATTTCCTTGACATACTGGCTACTGAAACATGGCAGCAGCCCAAGCCCTACCCTTGTGAACAGGTCCCCTAGCACCCTGCCCACCACGTCCCCCTCACCCTCCAGCCATGCCTGTATGTGGTCTCAGCATGGCTGCAGTAGGCAGTTCAGATAGTGTGCTGCAAGGAAGAGAGGAGCAAAGGCACAGGGACTGGGACAATGTTGTGAGCTGCCTGGTACAAAACTTCCCCTCTTCTCCATGCTCTGTGTAAGAATTTATGACAAATTTCTTGACCCTGGTTGTATCTCCCTCAAACACGGAGCAGAGAGGACAGGCAAATGTCACAACGTGCTGCAAAAGACTATACCAGTCCCAAAGGATGCACACAAGCTAGCATTTAATCTGTCTGGCCTGAGTGCCAAGAGCAACAAAGCTCTGGTCTCACAGACTTCAATACCAGTCATTTACCTGCAGCACAGAGCCTGGGCCATGTCCTCATGGTGACTAACTATTGTCATGGCTAGCTCAGAGGTGCCTATATATATGTTCTACACCTACCTAGCTGCTGCCCTCTCCTAAAGCAAAGTCTTCCCCACACACAAACAGCCCCTGTGCTCTGTCACCAGTGTCCTGCACAGGTCCTGCTCCTTCACACTGTTTTGTTGACTGCCTTTGCCCAGGATGAAAGACAGCATAGCTGCATTGCCAGTGCTCCACTTCTCCCTTCCCTCGTGCTGCAGCTGGTCTGTGGGGACAATAACTCTGTCCCAAGACAATGATAATGGCAGAAATCCTTGTAAGCTCAACAGTGTTGATGCTAAGCTGGTTGTCACACTGAGCTCATGACCCCTAGGACCTGTCCTTCCTGGAGCCCTTGCATCTTGTTTTCCTTGTCAGAGCAGACTGCACCCAGCATGCCTTGGCGATTTCAGTCCCACTGGTGATGGGCATCTCACACCATCAATACACACGGTGTGTTTGCGTTCTGGCCCCAAGTGGTGAGCAGGGTGAGCAAAAGGTTCTTCTCTGGGGTTTGCCTGCTGGTTTCACCAATCTTGGTCAATGGAAAAGAATGTTCCATTGTAAAAGTGAAGGAGTATCGCCATGCCCCCTCTGTGAGCAAACCAACCCCAAAAACAACAACCAGACTGATGGGGAGAGACATAGGTGACTTCCTCAGCTCTTTCCACTGGGAGAGAAGCAGCACAAGAGACCTCAGCTAAGCCACGGCTCCCAAGACTCTCCTTCATCCCCACTACTTCCCAGTGCCCCCAGTGATGCCCCCGCACACACACCACCCCCGAGCTCTCCCTCGTCACCGGTGCCGGGGCAGCTTGGCCGTGCTTGCTGCCTGATTCAGTCACTTCTTGACCCTCAGCTCTGTGCAGGGTGCCTACACGTGCAGAGGAGAGTCGGAGATTTAACACCGGCTCGGACAATGNAAAAAAAAAAAAAAATGGCAAGGAAACCCTCCCAGGGCTCAATACTTTCCATGTGCTGCCGCTGAGGAGGAAACCGCCTCCATTCGCTACGTGCACAGGCTCGTGTCCGCAGCGGCGGCCGGCAGAAGGGAGGCTGCCGCAGGTGGGGAGGAGGGGCTGCCGCGGCGCCGCGGAGGGAGGAAGGTGCGGTGGGAAGCGCCAGCGCGGGGACGCCGCCTTCTCGGACACCTGCGGCAGGAGGGTCTGCCTGGGATCTGCCCTCCCGCCGGGCCGCCGAACGAGGGGCGGAACCGGGGGCTGGCGCTGCCCTGCCGGCGGCAGGGGCTGCGGGGGAACGGCTGCTCAGCCGGGCTGCCCGCTGAGCCTGCGGCACCGCGCGCTTCCCCTCACCCTTCAGAACAGGGGCACGCCCGCCCTTGCCCCGCTCAGCAGAGCACGGGTATGGGACGAGGGTTACAATGTCCCCCTCGCTTTCTGTGACTGCCGCTCTGGCTGCTGTGCACACTGCGGTGCTGCTGCCAGCTTGCCAGGGCGGCTGCCTGCTACAGTGGCCTCGTCCTGTCCCATGGCCTCCTGACCATCCACCTCCAGGATCTCCTCTCCTTGCCTTCTCCCACATTCCCCCGACAGCCATCTCTGCTAAGGCTGGGGAGGGGGAAAGATGTTACTGCCCAAGGTCCCTATGCAGCACCTGAGGGGAACTGAAGCTCCTCCTGGGGTCTCAAAGTCTTACCTTGTGAGACACCCAGCATCCCCTTCTGGAGCTGAGCACCTCAGAGGATGGGGATCCCCCTCTCTTCAACCACTCCTTCCACCCTCCACCATCCCCACCAACACAGCAGCTACTCCTCCTTCCCCCACACACTTGTTCCAGGGCTGATGTCACAAGGTCCATGCTCCTCATCCTGCTCCACAGCACAGCAAGATGAGCTGCAAACAGTCAAAAGCCACCTCTCCTTGCCTGTCCCCAGTGCTGGGGTGATGGTCACCCCACATGCCAGCCTCACCAGGGTAGGGAGAGCCTTGTGCTGAGGGATTTGTACCTGGACCAGAAGACAGAGTCCCTTTTTAGAGGTCTTCCACAATCACCCCTGGTCTTTGCAAGCTGGGGAAAGTCCGTGGACTACACAATGAGCAAGGTAGGGTTGGGAATGGGGGTTTAGCCTGGGGACCAGGACACGAGGGGTCCTTTTCCCCCAGCCCTTGGCACCTCAGTGAAAAGTGAGGGGGTCTTTGCTGTGGCCATGGCTCTCCTGAGCTGGAGCCCCTTCCCAGCACAGCCCACAGAGTGCATGGGCTTGACATCTCACTGGAGACTCTCATGTCCAAAGTGTTTCTCCAGCTGTGAGTGGGAACCATAGGAAATACTGGGAAAATACCTCCCGCTGTCTGCAGTGTACACCTGGTCTGTAAAGTCAGCCTGGTTCCTCTCCAGCCTGCTTACATACCGCCCCAGACCCTTGGAGCACTTTCCCAGTCATATCTGCAGGCTCACAGCTGCTGAGGAAGTTGCAGCCCTCCCAGCCCCTTGCTGGGAAGCCACTGCTCTGTCCTAGTTTGACCTATGTCCCCAGGGCCTTGCCTAACATCATTTGCACAGGTGTCCCACACGTGGGGAACCCTTGGAGTCCACAGATTTGCATCCATGTCAGCTAAAGCACAATCAAGCTTTAGGCCAGTGCCATTTCCTGGGAAAAGATGGGATTAACAGGGCCAAGCAACGGAGAAGTCCAAATGGCCCCTTTCAGAAACTGGGTCTGCTACAGCAAAGTCTTGGGAGGAGGGACAATAGTTTGAAGGCTACGGGGTCTTCATCAAATCGATTGACCATAAAACATAGGACAGCAAGACAGTGTGCAGCGCAACCCATACCGTTTGGGCTGGTCCACCCCTTTTCTCACAGTCCTGCTCATCCTCACAAGACTCCACGTGATGGCTGCCATGACCTGTTGCACGTTTGTGTGGGGCACACTGGGAGGTACAGATCATTTGGCAGGCCCTCCCATGATGTGCAGAGCAAAGCTGCAGGCTGACACACCCCAGTCTCCAGCCCCCCACTGCAGAAATGAAGATGGCAC
Source organism: Urocolius indicus (assembly GCA_013401255.1). Taxonomy (NCBI): domain Eukaryota; kingdom Metazoa; phylum Chordata; class Aves; order Coliiformes; family Coliidae; genus Urocolius; species Urocolius indicus. Next base: position 97,438 of record WBNH01000519.1, on the reverse strand, counting down.
TCAGGCTCTCAAAAATGTCCCTTCATCTTCTGACCCCTAAGATCCTCTGGGCGTTATGTTGGCTGCAGGATCCTGGGCAGTCCACCCTGAGGCCCTCCCCGACCTTTTGCAAAGAGCAGAACTTACCTCCAGACGCCTCCTGACACGTGGGACTCTCCTCATTGGGTCATCTCATGTTTCCCCTGCCAGGTGCCACAGCTGGAGACCTCCTGTGCCCCTACTGCACTGAAGAAAGCTGTCGGGCGTAGGGTCGGGATGCTGTGTGTCCTAGCTCTGGAGCTGCCAGCCAGCTCTCACTGGAGGGGCTGTCCAGCTCTCTATTTGCCACTTCTGTGCTCTGTGGGCTGTACAATGTAGTGAAGAACTGGTGGTGCCTATGGAGGAAGGTCCAGTCCATCTGCCTGCAGGACAGGTGTTCCCTCACTGCATGCAGAGAGCAGAAGCAGACCCAGAAGCAGCAGAACTGGGTGCAGAGCCATGAGACAGTGGCTTGTCTTTTCTCAAAAGTCAATGTGGTGCCCGGAGGAGCCAGCAGCCCCTGAGCAAAGCAAGGGGACTTCCAACAGGGACCCCAGTTCATCTTCCAGGAGTGTATGGGGAGGCATCATCTTCTGCTTGCCAAAGGTGAAGGCACAGTGGGGATGGTGGCACTCCACTCTGCCTAGAAAGTGGACATGCCTTTATACTAGGCATCTCTCCCTCATATTAGTTGATTAATATATTTTTCATTTTCCCTCTCTCCTCCTCTTCATCATCCTCCTTTACCCCTAGTCCATGGACTAGACTCTCAGGGCTAGAAGAGAGGAGAGCAGCAGCACAGCTGCAGAGCTGATGAGGCGAGTGCTGGCAGGCAAGCACGCACAGCTGCCAGAGGGGAGCATGCTCTCACACACACAAAGCAGCACCAAAAGGAGCATGTGGCCAAAGGCCATTGGAGGCCTGTGACTCACATACCCTGGCATTCACCAGCCTCACACCAAGGAGTGCCAGCAGATGACCCAGGCTGGCAGGAGATACCACAATGTTGGAGCCATGCTGAGCGCCCAACCAGACACCCAAGGCAAGGATGGGCAAAACTCTTCTGGCCTCAAAGGCTGCTCAACACACCTTGGTGGCAGCCACATGTAAAACACCAGGTCCTTCCTCCCTTTTTCAATAGTTGTATTGATGTTGGAGTCAATCTCTTCTCTCCAGTAATAAATGACAGGATCTGAGGAAATTGTCTCAGGTTGCACCAGGGCAGGTTTAGACTGGACATTAGGAAGAACTTTTTCACTGAGAGGGTTGTTAAGCATTGGAATGGTCTGCCCAAGGAGCTGGTGGAGTCACCAGCCAACCCTGGAGGTATTTAAAGGATGCATAGATGAAGTGCTGAGGGACAGACATGGTTTAGTTCTGGGCTTGGTAGCATGAGGTGAGTGGTTGGACTCGATCTTAAAGGTCTTTTCCAACCATAATGATTCTATGACTTGCTGTGATTCTATGATACAGCAGTGGCAGGAGGTGCCTAAATGAAAGAGAGTGCCTGGTGCCACGGCCCCAGCAGATGGGCGGGGAGGAAGGCACATCTTGCTGCTGGCTGAGCACCCAGGGGGCACAGAGAGCCCTTCCCGTGGCAGAGTTGGGGAGAAAGGAGGCTGTCATGAAAACTGCAGCTGCCACACCACAAAGCTCCTGATCCAGAGGTATTGCCTCCTCTCCCCAAAACACCCCAGCAACACTGTGGGGTCTGCAATGGCTGCCAGATTCTCTTTGCTCAGGAGCAATTTAGCCTCTCAGTGAGGAAAAAGCATAATTACAGGTTACTCTGGCAGCAGAGCAAAACCAGCAACCTCTGAGACACCTCTGAGAACACTATGCTCCCCTTTGCTGTGGGCAGCAGTGCTCCCCAGCCTTGGCCTCACCCACAGCAGCACAACCACGTCTGGGCCCGAGAACGGCAGTGGCCCACACCAGGGCACAGCTGCAATGTGAGAGAAGGAGGAGGGAAAAGAGACCTGAGCTCATGCAGCATCCATCCCCACCTGCCAGTGCCCAGTGCTGCAGCAGGTGGTGGTAGCCAGAGACTTCAGCCTCCTTCCACTCTCTTTAAAGCCTCTGCAGCCGCTGTGCGGCTCTATACCATTAGCTACAGCCTGGCTAGATATCCCAGTGCCGGTCTCCTTACAGTATAAGTTCCTCCTAGGCCTGGGCAGCATCACTTTTATTTGGGATGCTGACTCTTCAGCTTGACAGAACACAGACACACTGCAGAGCACCAGGAGGGAGGCCAACGAACCACCATTTCATCCTGCTGCAGAAAAAAATGGAAGAGGATACTGTACAGACCTGAGCAGTGGCACAGCCTCACCCAGCCCTGCTTGCCCCTGGAGCCCTCATCTTCTGTGATTTCTTCTTGCACAGTTGCACTTCCCAGCACATCAGCGGGAGATGCCTGGCCTTCCTCCCCTCCTCGCCCTGCCCTGAGGACTGCACAGCCTCCCTCTGACGCAGGATGTGTTGTCATGAGGTGTAAGTTTGGGGTAGCTAGAAGGCATTAATACAAGGTAACCAACACTCTCGTGCATAAACAACCAGCCACCATCCACCCCAAGCTCCATCTCCAAAACAAGGCTGGAGCCTCGGTACTGCTCACAGACTGGGCACTGCCATTCTGTCTTGGGGGGAAAAGAAAGGGAAGGCAGAAAGGTAATGAGATGAAAGGGTTTTCTCATACTTTCTTCACTCTGCCCAAACCACTCCAGCAGCTGTGTGACAGCAGAGATACAGGGGACGGGCGTTGCAGGTAGGTCCCCGTCTGCCAAGCACTATGAACGTGTTGTCACTCTCTCCATGACAAGGACCAGTTTTCAGACGGTTTTAACTGGGCCATACTTAAACCATTTGTGTTGAACTCTGTCTTATTGGTTAGCTGCCTATTGCTGAACTATCTACACAAACATAGATAGAAAATACATAATGTCAGCCAAAATGATTCATCTGCTTCCAAGAACGTCGTAAGGGAAAATACTTTGGTTTGTCTTGCTTTTGTTACAGGGAAATCTGATGACCTTTCCTTTGAAGAGTTCTTGGAGCCACGTGTTTTTGGCATGCAGACCTGAAGTTTGGCAAAAGGAGAAGCAAGGAAGGCCTTTGGTTTATTCCAGATGCACCCTTTGCTGCTGCCAAACTTAGCCAAGTCTTTGAAATATTCCATTTCACATGTGCTCTCTCAAGACAGCCTTACAGAGCTCACCGGCTAAATTCCCCGAAACTTTTCCCCTTTCAGGATGTGCTGCAGCCAGGGGCTGAGCAGGATTTCCAGATAAGCAAAGCTGTGGGTCACTGTGATCCAGACCACAAATCCAGTCCCTTCCTGAGATCAGGTAGCTCCTGCCCCCTCAGCCTCCCCATGCTGGCCCCGGCAGTGTGAGCAATGCATGCACAGGCAGGTGGGAAAAAGAGCCCACCAAACCAAGAGACTTGACAACAGGAACTGCTGGAAGAAAAGGCAATTTGAGACGAAGATGAGGATTCACCTGAGCTGGATCCAGGAGGAGAAAGGAAGGTGAGCCTCCTCGAGAACTCAGCATGAAGAACAGCGACCAACTGAGAGCACAGCACAAGGATGCAGAGAATCCTGCAAGGATGCAGCCCTGGAGAAAGCCACAGCATTCCAGGAGCCAGAGGAAATGAGGAGCAGGGTGGGAGGAGGGGGCCAGCCAGCTGCTGAGTATCACCAGCACTAAATGAGGCAAGGGCTCTGGCAAAACCAAAGAGGTCTTGGAAAGCATTGCAGGCAGAGGCGACAGCCAAAGGTGCACAGCACACAGAGGGTAAGAGCTGACATTTGGGGGTGTCAGGACAAGACTACATCTGCAAAGGCACGGAGGAGAAGCTGCATATCATGGAAATACTACACATGCTCATCTTTATAGGGGCTAAATCAGCCTGCACCATGATGTCAGGGTCCTGACCCACTAGCAGAAATCAGCAGAGCTCTGCTAGTGTGAGCTGAGAGTCTCACAGAGGTGTGTGGGCTCCATGCTCTGAAGACAGAGGAGGGAATTCATTGGAAAGTAGTAAACTGTAAATTGGGACATTGCTTCCAAACAAGGAAGGACACATCCTGCTTGCTATGGTGCAAATGAAACCTTCCAATGTGGCTGAGGCTCAGAATAGCTCCATTTGTTTGTTTATTTTCATTGTGATGCTCTGGTTTTGCTTGGAAGCAGCCGCACTGAAATCTTCGCAGCTCTGAGGTCTCTGACCTCAGCTCTAGCCCAAAGGAGGGCAGAAGGTTTGGAGGCCATCCAGGCAAACATTTGAAGCTTGTGAGCCTCGCTTTGCACTAGCATTAGGAGCCCCCTTCACAGTCATACTTCATTAGCTCCATACACCAACGCAAACAGTTTCTCTATAGACATTATCTGGCCTTTCATGGGACTGCTGCTCTCCATGAATGAGCAGTCAACACTACCAATCTCTAGTTTTGATTTCTTTTTCCCTTAAGGAGGACATTTTTTTTTCTTAAAAATTAAAGAAATAACCAAAATAAAACAAAAACAAACCCTAACACGGGGGAAGGGGGCGGGGGGGAACGCACTTACACTCACAAAACGGGGGTACTTTTTCATTTTGCCCCACAGAATCTCACAGATAAACCAGGACAAACCCTGCCACTTTTTCCTCAGGAAACACATCTCCTCTTCCTCGTCTCATACCTAGGTGAAAGCAGAAAGTTTGCATTCAGGCTGTGTCAGCAGCATAGGGGTGACTTGCCTGTCTTCCAGCCGGGGTGCCAGCCAGTGACTCATCCACAATGGTAAGCAGGAAGCATGAAGCTGAAGAAGAATGGAGGAGGCAGTGGCCCGTGCTGCTCCGAGTGCATCACTCCCACGGGAGATGTCTTCCTGTGAAGGGGGAGGGAGTCACAGGTCCTGGCAGACAGAGTGGGCAGAGCTGGACCTCAAGCTGTGGGGAAACCTGCCGTGGAGAGCGCTTGTGCATGCGAGTGTCTTGGAGAAAGGGAGCGTCTCTGGGCAGCTCTCCACCTAAATGCTTCCTGTATGGAGCAGATAGAAATAGTCTGTTGGAGCTATTTCTTTGTAGTCATTCAGTTTTAACAGCAGGTTCTGGGTTCCACAGGGAGCTTTTACTTTTTAACACAAACCTGAACTCCTAGAGGCCAAGCTGTTCAGCCAAATACCCTCCCTCCCCCAGGGCCTTGACTCTGAAGCACCAGGGCTGCCTCCTGGTCCCTGAGCCCTGCCTTGCTGTGCTCTTCCCTACCCTGTCATGCTCTCCCCTGCCCTGCCAGGCTCTCATCAACCAGAGTGCTGGGCCTGGGAGAGGCCAAGAGGGGCACGAGCCACCTGGACTGCAGCTTCCAGGAGACAGTGCAGCATCAAGAAGTTGTGCGTATGACTTTTTCTTGACAGGAGCTGAGCAGCTGGAGGAAGGAGCACTTCTTGAGCAGTTTTGCACTTTAACTTTCCTTTCTAGAGGAAGGAGGCCAGGTGGGCATCTGAACCAGGGTAGTCCTCAGAAATTGCACAGCAGAAGTGGCTTCACTGGAGCATTCGGAAGAAGCATCGGATGAAATTTGGCTGTTGAAGTCCTGCCGCCCTTAACTTCTCCTCAGCAGGCTGTCTCCTGCCAGCTGCTCCTCCGTCTCTTCGCTGCAGCACTACCAGCTTTGTCCAAACTGAGAGATGAACCTTTCCAACCTCAAAGCCGGGAGCCTGCCAATGGCAGCTAGACCTTAGCAGAGACCCTCAGCCTCGTGCATTGATCGGAGAGCTCCTCCAAGAGGCATCAGCACTGCAGAAGGAGCAGCAGCCCTCCTTTTGTCTGGCTCCCCTCACCTCAGCAGGAGCCCCTTGTGCAGAGCCCCCAGAGCCGGGGTGCTGGGCAGCCTGGGGCGCCTGCTCCACGGCTCTCTGTGGCAGAGAGGGCCGTGGCGCTTCCCTGGGCACAGGCAGCTCCCACACAGCAGGCCAGCACTGCACTGGCTGCCAGGGGATGTGTGCAGAGCCAGGCTGAGCTAAAATGCGAGCTGGCTTTCTCTTAGGCAGCCAGGGCCAAGCTCAGAGGAAGAGGCTTTGAAGAAAGCCTTTGCTGTCAGAGTCGGGGTTTACAACCAGCCGTAAACGACCTCGATCCCTACAGTTCCCACAGTGACGGTCCCAGTGGGAACCACGATGTCTCCTCCACCCAGTCCCCACCAGTCCTCCCCAGGCTGGGGTGCAGCTGCCTGGCACAGCCCAGGGGAGCAGACACAACTCCAATGCCCTCTGAGATGGGGAAGGAAGCGCAGCCCCAGCCCCGGGAAGCAGCAGCCAGGGCAGCTTGCATGCCATCCTTCTGGCCAGGCTGCACAAGCAGCAGCTGTGGGGTCTGCTGCTTCTTGTTCAGCTGGCTGCAGGGTTTGGCATTCGCCTGCACTCGGGCTCCAAAAGGCAAAAAGATTAGTGATGACAGCAGTGATGAACCAGTTCTCCCTGTGACACAGACACAGAGCACCTACCACCAAAGCCAAGGACAAGCTTTCTGGAGAGAAAGGCTGTTTGCAACACATGATCTTTGCGATAAGCTCCTCTGGAATTCACTACCTAGTTTTCTTTGCTGGTGCCTGGCCAGCTTCACTTACAACTCTTCCCAGCACATGATATTCCCTTGCTTGTTTTATCAACTTGCTTGTTTAACACATCCACACGGGGGATGGCCCATTGCAGAGGCACCGATGTGCGATGCAGATCTGGGTTTGCTCCCAAGGAAGGCTTCCTTTGGCCTGCTTCCATGAGACCATGGGAAAGTCAGTTGATCCTCCTGTGCCAAAGATCCCCCTGCTTTAAAAAAAAAAAATTTAAAAAGGCATAGCTTTTCCCCTGCTCTACCTTCCATGCTGTCAGAGAAAAATCTCATGGAGATAGACGTATGCACCACATCACACCACAGGAGCTACTCTAGACTCCCTCCAAGTGGGACTGGTCCCACCAGACTACTCCCCAGCATAGACGCTGCTGCCTGAGCTAATTACTCCAGGTCCCCCATGGAGCTGGTGGGAAGAAAAAGCACCTTGATCAAGCTAACCTATTTGACTTGTCTACTTGAGGGTGAAACACTTGGCACCCTGTAAGTGCTGTTGGCTGCTCGTGAAGCCCAGGACATCTTGATTGCATCAGGTGCCTGCACTGCAGAGCCTAAGATGTGGTCAGACAACCAGTGCTGCAGTTTGCATGCACAGATGGTGAGCAAAGGAGATGACTTTCCCCCATCATCCTTTTGAGTGTAATTCCTCTTAAGGCAGAAGGCCCTGCCTAGGCTGGTTATGGCATCGCTGTGCAACAAACGTGAGTCGCTGCTGCTGTAACAGGCTGAGTTCTGACTCCCCGCTCGCTGAGTTTAAAAACAGGCGCAGGCAGCCCGGGCAAACGGAAGGGCCTAAGCACGTGAAAAATGTTCCTTTTCAAAACTGCCATTAGCCAATTGAAAATCTTTGTATTTGGGCTGCAAGTCTATGCCAAGTCTCTGTCTGAGGCTCAGTTCAAACACTCAGGCTGTATAATCCCTTCCAGTCTGGGTTCATAATGGAAACGCCAACAGACCGTTAAGCACAGCGGTATTGCCAGGTTCTACTGTAATTAAACACACACAGGAAAAGGTATAAATAACCAGGTTAAATTAAGAAGGGGGGTGGGGGCTGCGATTGAAGGGATCTCCGGGAAAGTCTGCAGCCCGACTGTGTCTGACTGGTTCAGGGGTGGTCGATGGGGAACCTGGGTTTTGTGCCTGGCGTAGGTGAGCCCTCTCAGCAGATGTTGTGTATTAAAGCAAAGTCAACTTGCTGTGATCATCGGCAGACCATGGTGCTTCCGTCCCCATGGTGCTCCTGCCCCCGAGGAAAGCTCCTTTCTACAAGGCAAGCTACACCTTGCTTGACAGAAAGAGAGGTGAGGGGGGAAACGGGAGCCTTGCTGCCTTCTGAGCCACGCTTAGCCTTGCAGGCTTTATTTGCCCCTTCATTTATCACTGCTTGTTGAGGGCCTGTGTTTGTTGTTTGCCGCCTTGTCCTCATTTCCACAATCACCACACGAGGTGGCCTGAGGACACACTGATGCAGAAGCAATAGATAGAAAAAGTTCAAAACACAGCAGAGTGGCAGAGGAAGCAGAGACTTCTTTGGGGGATGTTTATCCCTGGGGACCACTTCACCCATAGCTTCGAGGTCCTCTGAGGGAAGCATCTCTCTGCAGCACGCAGGTGATATGGTAGAAACACGGCAGGTCACGCTCTCTGCGTGTTGTTACCATTTCCACATCCTAGCAGTCTGACAAGAAACCCTCCTGCATGTAGATGCCAGGGAAAGGCAAGACACTCCTAAATTGGACACTGGCCTGGTTGTACTGGCAGACAAGTAAAGCCAGGAAAAAGGGCAGATTGGCAAGCAAAACATTCCCATGCCAGCCACCATCCTTGTGCCGATGGGTGCAAGAAGTAACACCTTGGGAATGCTGCAGGGCTGTCAGGTAAAGAAGGCAATGTGAGCTGCAGTATACACCAGTGCCACCACACAGCTCCATGCTGGCTGGGGATAGTGGTGCTAGCCCCCAGCACTACAGAGCCTCGTGCTTGCTGATGCTGGCTCCCCACACCACACACCCTCGTGCTTGCTGGGGACAGTGATGCTGGATCCCAGCACCATACAGCCTCATGCTGGCTGGGGACAGCAGTGCTGGGTCCCAATACTACAGAGCCCCATGCTTGCTAGTGCTGGCTCCCCACAGCACAGAGCCCCGTGCTTGCTGCGGACAGTGGTGCTGGGTCCCAAGACCCCTCAGCCCCACGCTTGCTGATGCTGGCTTCCCTCGCTATGCAGCCCCATGCTGGCTGGGCACAGTGGTGCTGTGTCCCGAGCTTTTCAGCAGGATGAGCTGCACACACACGTCCCTCCTGCTTTTCCTCTTGCGACTCCCAGCTGGGTTCAACTGAGTTTTCTGGGCCAGCTCTTCTAAATTTGTATGAGTATCCAGGGAGCTTTAGTAAATAACACAGTAAATATTTGTTTCCAACATTTGTCCTCCGAAAAGACAGCAAGGCAGCAGCCCTGCAGCCCCGCGCGAGGACACGGCCATGACTACAACCCCAGGCGATGGCAGAACACAGCCCTCATTGGAGAGCACAGCCTTGCTTTGCCAGCTGCTGTAATAACTCCTCTGGGATCAACGTGCAAAAGACAGGCAGGCAGCTCCCCCGCCACAGCCCCGCCGAAAGCGGGCACACGCGTGCCCCAGCACATGTGTATGTTTGCATACGCGCGTGTATTTTTCTGACCGCAGTCAGTGAGCATCAAATCCTGCACTTTCCAAAAAAAGAAAAAGCTCATTTCCAGCCTGCAAGACCGACTCTGACCTCAGCCTGTGCTTCCCCTAGCTGAGCTAATAACACTCCCAACCCCCAAAATATGGAGGCAGCTCAGAATGGAAATGTTAAAAGAGCCGTAATTCCAGAGGATGTGAATGGCTAATTCTGTACATTCAAATGAAACAGAGGGGAAATATACTGAATGGAGCCCATGTATAAGATCATATGAAATGTAAAAAGCCTTGTTGTTCGGGGCACACACTGCCTCTTCAATCTAGTTCTGTTTAAATGCCCATTCTTCTCGTTTGGCATCTCCTTGTCCGTCGATGGCTGAATCAAAAGAGGAACGAAATAATGACACAAAGATTTTTAAAAAACTCGGCCCCAGCTGCAGCAGGGAGAAGCCTGAAGCGAAACGTGAGAGCGTACGGCTCTTTGTTAAGGTTTCCTTGGCTATAGAATATGGTATATGAAATGCCTGGCGGATCCCGTTTGGTCCTATGGAGGGAGAGCTCTTAAGGTGGCTCCCTTGGGTTTGGGGAGGGCTGCGGGAAGGCTCTCCCGCATTTGCAGGCAGCCAACGTCCCACCTGCAGAGCGCCCCGGTGTCCCATCCAAGGCCCTGGGGGCCCAGGGAGCTCTGGCCCCTCACAGTGGGTGGTCCAGCTCTTTTTGCTTTCCTCTTGGTGTTTTTTTTCTCTCCTCTTTTTCTTTACTGCAGCTTCCACTTTACATCTGGGAAACCAAACTCGGCGTTGCTCGCAGAGAGATGGTTCCAATTTATATAGGTTTCCAGGAAACAGAGATGTTTTTTTTCTGTGCCTCTGAGGTATTCCGTGCGTGCCCATCCCCAGCCAGCACAGCCACGCACACAAGCAGCTATGAGGCGCCGGTGCCAGCAGAGCACGGCCCACGCTCCCCAGCCACGGCCGCTTTTAAACCCTGCATTTGGAACCTGATGGAAGAGTTGGTGCCCTGGTGACTGCAGAGCCGGGGCAGAGCCGGGGCAAGGCTGCCTGGCACTTCCTGATCTGCACTGCCCACGTCCATGGGAAAGTTCAACAGATCCTCACATCAGATGCCCGCACTGCAACCTCCTTGGAATTGTTGCAAGAGATAATAATGCCTTCTGGGAGAGGGCATCACTCAGAGCATCCACTCTGGGAAGGAAAAGCACCGTTTGCTCAGCGCTCTAGGTATGAGGAGCAACCAGCGAACCAAGGTGGGGTGCAGAGGAGGAGGCTCACGAGGATCATCTCCTCACTGCCACCCAGCCACTTGGCCGGTGCCATCAACAGCAACACCAAAAGATATCTAGTAAGTGCAGTGGTGACGGGTTCTCCTCAGCTGAGCAGCTTTGAGACATACTGCTTAACCTAAACAAGCGTTCTCTGAACATCAACACTAATTCATTTTCAGCGGGCCACACCATTTTTCTCTCAGAGGCTCTCCTAGCAGCTGCAGCTGATTTTTGCTTGTGTCCAGCACGTCTTGCCCAGGACCTCCCACCTTCACGGTCACCAAGGTGATTCTCAGTGTGTCCACTCACAAACCCCAGCCCCTGGGACATGCTGGGAGTGGACTCTTTCCAGTGAGTGATGCTGGGGTGCCCTGAGCCAGCATCAGCACTGAAGGCCCAGTGGCCAACAGGCCACCTGGATAGGTATTAACGATGTTGATTGACATCGACGGACTCTCTGCATTGTGTCCTTCCTGGGGCAGGCTCTGGCCGTGGAGTTGTGCCTACCCCACCTCACAGCTGCTGGGCACACACTGCAGGGCCAGCACAAGCAGAGTGCCCTGCCTGGACAGGCAGTAAGATGCTTCCTCACTGCAAGGAGCACAGATTTGTTCTGCTCAGCTCTCTGGCTGGCTGGAAGGCCTTTGCAAACCCCTGGGGAGACATTTCCAAACACATCGGGTCACCACAGTGTCCTTGGTTATTTCAAGCTGAGGAAGGGTGCCATGACCACTGCTCCCTCCTGCCAGGGCTGCAGGGCCCTGGCCACGCGTGCTGCTGGCACATTAGACTTATCACCTGCCTGTCCCCAGGGCTGGAGAGGATGAGCACGTTCCTCCACCACCGCTGAAGGCACCTCATGACACTCACACGTGTGGCTGCCAGGGGGCTGGTGTGGTGCAGGAGAGGACAGCCAGAGCGGCCATGTGATCCCCTTGCTGCTATTCCTGGTCCTTGGGGAGGCTGGCGGGCTGTCACACGGAGCAAGAATCACCCGGCTGCAGTGTACAAGCCAGGTGAGTCCAGCTGTGGTGACAGTAAATTCCTAATTAGTTCATTGCATCAGACTGGCCAAACACAGTCATTACCCAGGGATGGCCTACGTGCCGAGCAGGGTGTACTCCCCTGATTCCTGCTTACCAAAATGGGACTGGGAGAGCCAGACTAGCTCACCCTGGAAAAGGGACATGCTGTGTGCTCTGTCCAGCAAGCCAACCAGCTCCAGGGCCCGCAAACCACGTGGGAAAAAACCATCGAGACAAAGTGCCAGGCATGCAGCAGATGTCCTGAGTCTGACTGTCCTCTGCAGTGAGGTCTCATCCTGCCCCATGCATGGACACGGAGGGAGTGTCTCTTACCCACGGCCACGGGTGCCGAGGCACAGGATGGTGGGGTGCATTCCAGCTTCCCCATCCTGCTCCCCTGCACCTGGGGCTCCAGGCAGGCATGACCTCTCTTTTGCAACTACTTCCCGAGGACAGAGCGCTGGGAGCATGTTTGGAATCCCTCCTGGATGGAGGCAGCAGGGTGAGCTCTGCAGATGCTGGCTGGCAGCTTTGAAGAGAGGTGCCCCCTGTCCTGTCCCATCCCACCTTGTCCCGTCCGGTCCCGTCCCTGCAGGGTCGGAACCTGCCACACACCCGCTGTCTCACAGGCAGGGCACGGGCAGCTTTGGCAGGGAACTAAGTATCTTGGAGCTGCCTTCCCCGTGACGGTAGCTGGAGCCGACTCTGAATACTTAGCTGGTTTAATACATAGCAAATAAAAAATCCCTGGATTGTCAGCTCTTCCAAGCATGGCCCATGTGAGCACTCAGCAAACATGCAGGACACGGCGGGGCTGTGGCACCCAAGCAGCAACAGCCAGCGCTAGTCACAGGGCAGAGGTGGGAAACTGCGGGCCTGGCTTTTGCCCAAGCCACATGAGGTAGCAAGGTGGGCACCAATCTTCCCTAGGCTTGAATCTCATCGAGGCCTGTGCTGCTGGTGGCTTTGAGGTGCTGCAAGGTGCTCCCAGCACACTGCAATCCTACTGAACTGGTTCAGACAAGGGGTGGTGAAAAATCCTGTGTCCTGCTGAGATTGCTGTGGGATTTATGTCAAGCAGGTGCTTGACTAGCAGGCAGGAAGCAGTTCCCAAACCATGCCAAAGCCACCACCAGATCTGCAAGATACCATGCCTGAGGCACAGATAGCCAATGCTGGAGACGTCAGTGCTGCATCCCACAAGTAGCACCAGCAAGGGCCCAGCCTCTGCAAGTGCCGTCCCGGGGCTCACTGCAGGACAGCTCTGCTCTTGTGCTGTGGCACAAAGGTAGGTATCCTCAGCAGGAACTGGATCAATGCGCTACTTGGAGAAGTCATGTTAGAGCCTCCCTTCTGCAGAAGCACTGCTCTCTTCCAAAGCTCCCCCTGAGCACCTTTGCACCTCAAACGCACCCTGTAGGGCAACTCAAGCCTCACCAGTGCAGGCAGCCAAAGCTGTCTCTGAAGGAGACATTCTCCTCCGCCTGGCAGTGTGGGTGGGAAAGCAGTGATTGCCCCATCTCGTTGCCTCCCGGGACCAGCAAGGGCTGTGGGTGCTGCGCTGCAGCTGCCAGCACGACCCGCACCCCCACAGGCATTAGAGGTGAGGCTTTGGGGGCACCACCGACATCGCAGCTGTGCCAGCGGTGCCCACATCCCTGTCCTTACAGTGGGAAATCCTGGCTGTGGCTGTGAGCAACTGACACATGCAGTCCCAGGTGATGCCTCAGAGGTCTCAAAAACAAAGAAACGAAAAAGGGCTTTTCCTCTCTTTATCTCAAAGCACCGGGTGCTCATCACCTCCTGCTCATGGCAGGGAGTTACTCAGCTCCTTCTCATGGCTCTCCCTACCAAAGGGGACCTCTGATGCAAGTGGTAGGTCAGGGGGGAGCAGGATGGGGGACTGCTAACAACCCCCAGAGCACAAGGAAGCTACAGGGGACGCAGATGCCTGAGCACCACTTTTCAAGGCCAGGCATGGAGACGGGCATGGGAAGAAGGGAGGCAAAAGGCATCCGTGGCCCTGGCCCCGCATTCTGGCCAGCGTGGTGCGGTGAGCATCGCTGGGTCACGCAAGGGACAACGGCCACAGCAGCACTCCGCTGTCAAACCCATGGGGCCAGGCTCCTGGCCTCGGGGGGCTGCCGGGGACCCCGGTGCGGGGGGAGCGGCAGGGGCAGGCGGCAGCGGCGTTATCTCCGGGAGGACACCTTAAAGTCGGTGGCCGCGGGCCGCCTCCCTCCCTCCCTCCCGCGCCGCTCCGCTCCGCGCCGCTCCTCGCTGGGAAGCAGCTGACTCGGGGCGGCTGCCAGCGCTGCTGGCTGCTGGATCCGGCCGCGGCAACGTGCAGCCCGACATGTAAACCGGGCAGGCCTATGCTAATGGCTGGGGGAGGGCGCCTGGCGCAGGGGCGCGGGGGAACGGAGGTGGAGGCCGGAGCCCAGCCAGCAAATTCCGCCCCTCCATCACCACCTCCTCGTATCCATCTGCCTCCCCTCCTCCTCCTCCTCGCCTCCATTCATAAAATCCGGGCGGCACTGCCACCTACCGTAGCGTGCAACGGCCGCCCCGCCGCGCAGCCCGGCCCACGGGCAGCTCCCCGAGCCCACCGCCTCGCCCGCACCCCTCACCCTCACCCCTTGACCACGGCCTCTTCGCTAGCCCTCATCCCAGCAGGGCTCCCAAAGCCCCCGCAAGACTTCCCACGCGGTGCAAAGGCAATCCCAGCCTTGCCTTTCGTGCAAAGCTGGGGTCCCTCCATCCAGCCCCTCACCCCAGCCTCAGGCCCGCCCTGGCTGTCGTCGCAGGGTCTCCCGGAGCTGAGCAGCCAGCCCAACCGCCGCCGACCAAGCAGATAGAAATCAGGAGGCGGCACAGACAGCGGCTGCCTACCTCCACCGTCTGGTCTCCCACCCTCAGGTCGTGGCTTCAAGCACCTCCTTAAAGCCACAAAATCCTCTCTCAGCCAGGCGAGATAGGGGAGATAACAACTCAGCTTCCCCCGCAGGGAGCCGTGGGCCTGAGGCTTTGAAAAAAAAGATCCATGCCTGCCAGGAGAAGAGTGAGTTATCAGTCAGCCATAGTCTCTGCTCAGAGCAAACCCTCCCAGGGCCAAGCAGCCCACTCCAGGAGGAGTCACTGAGGAGCAGCCCCTTTCCCCTGGCAATCCCTCTCCAGTTGCCCACTGGGGAGGGCCTGGACTCTCTGCTTACAGTGTTCTGTTCTCCCTGCTCAGCATGCAACGGGGCAATCCCTGCTTGGGTCTTATTCCACATCCCTTACTATCACCCACAAGGACAAAGCTGTGCCCCTACCCATGTCAGAGGACCCTCTCCCTTCCTTCCCTCACCTTGCTAGGGAGGGTTATACCTGGGCAGCAAAGATGGCAAACCCCCACCCCAGCAGGAAGTGAGCAGCCTCGCGGGGTGCCCATGGCCAGACCTCTGGGCTCATGCGTGGGCGAGCAGGAGCAGTGGCCTCCCTGGCCGACTCTCCCCTCTGGCAGCATCCCAGCTCTCACTCTTTGTTCGCCAGAGCTCCCCCTGCCAGGACTAAAACCCCAGGGGAGAAGGCGGTGAATTTGGACTGCCCCAACAGAACAACCTGCAGACAGGTCAGTGTGTGTGATTGTGTGTGCAGGTGGGAGACCTTGGGCTTGAAGCTGAATGGGGAGCACTGTCTGAGCATCTCTACAGGCAAGAGAGAGAGAGGGAGGCAGGGAGAGAGGGAGGGAAAAAAAACCCTTGCGAGTGCAGCGTTTGCAGAATGAGCTGGCGGTAAATAGCTGGAGGACAGACAGCGTCTCTGTACGTGAGGCGCGGCACGGAGAGCTGCACCTGAGCGAGGCCGGGCCGCCGCTCGCTCCGGCACCGCACGTCACTCACCGCCGCATCCTCCCCGCGCCGCTCCTGCCGCACAGGCTCCCCTGCCTTCGCCGCACACGGGCAGCGGGGAAAATGGGTTTCCCCCCGCACACCCGGCACAGCCACAAAGCAGAGAGCCGGGAGAGGCACAACTAAACTCGATTCAAGGTCCAGCTCGTGCCTACGCGTGTTCCGGAGGGCATTCGGCAGCACGAGGCTCCAGATCGCCTTTCGCTGCCAGGCACCCGAAGCCCCTTGAGCTTAGCCTCTCCCCACGCCCCTGCTCAGGCATTTTCTTCGCCGAGCAACGGCAGCCGTGTTGCCAACGCTTCCCTCCTTGCCACTGTGGCTCCCTCTACCCAAATCCCTTTGTTCCCCTTGCAGGGCAGCCACCTTCTGCATTTCGCAGTGGGAGGCCGAGGCCCAACACAACTCATCACAGCTGGCGTGCTCGAGGCAGGAGACCACCTCCCCTCCTCCTCCCCCCGCTATGAAAAGACCAGCCAAAATTCACACCGCGCCCGAGAAGCGCAGCTCCCTTCCCACGTGCCGTAGGAGAAGGAGCAGAAGCCGCCCTTGCCTTACAGCGAAGGGGTATCGGTTACAGCAGCAGCAGCCACCGGTTGGCGATTCCGCGAGGCTCGCTCCCCAGCCGCACGGCGTTTGCCGGGCCCGCGGGCGCTGGCGAGCTCCCCGCAGCCCTTGCTCCGTGGGAAGGCTGGCACCCGCCTGACACCCTGTGGCCACTGCTCGCCTTGCAGGGCGACGGGGAGCCAGCCGGGGCCGGCCCGGGGGCGGGTGGGCACTCCGAGGCGCTGGAGAAGGAGGGAGGGCTGCGTGGGAGTGGGCGCACAGGGGCTTGCCCTGACTGACTCTTAGCAGGACAAAGGTAAGAAGAGCGGGGAGAAGTCGCAGGCTGAGCGCGAGCCTGACTCCTGTCCTCCACCGTCCAGCTATGAAGTGCTACACATTTTAATAAAGCAGCACACACATGTCCCAGCAGTGTCTGTAAGTGCCCGTGGATTCAGCCCAGCGTGCCCAAGAGGAAAGAATTTCAATGTACTGCTACCTGATGGCCCAGCCTCATATGAGTGCACAAGACTTCTCGCTCTACGGGCAGCGTGTGACAGGAGGAGCTGCTATGAGAATGCCTCAACACAGATCAGAGGAGCCCAAGAACATCCATGTGGGTTTCAAGCCCCTCAGAGAGTCCTGCCCATCACGTGGCAGGGCCTTTCACCTGCCCTTCCACGGCTTTGCTCACCTTCTGTTCACCTCCTTCCACTCATCAAAGCACAAAGCTTGGAGTCTCTGCAGGGGCTGCACAGGAGTAAAACCCAGTCCTATGCACCGCACTGACCCCACACGGTGCCCGTTTGCTGAAACCACCTCTGAGGTGTGAGGGTCAGAGCAGCCCTGTATGGCAGATATCCCACACAAGCTCAGGGAGGACATAATTCCGCAAGAGTGGAAATTCAGCAATTCCCAGTGCTCAGAGCTGACCTCATGGCACATCTGAGGCACCACCAGCAAATTGCCCCACTGCAGGACCCTGACCAGCAGCAGCTGGGCATGGGGCTGGCACTCACCCTTCCTGTGAAAGCGGGAGGAATGGCCCCATGTGGTGCTCCAGGGGAGCTTCCTGACCCTCAGCATCCCCTCCTGCACAGATAGCTCGGCTCTACTCTCATCCCTGAAAAAGTTGCCCAGATGCTGGGATCAGGGGAAGGTGAAGGTGTTTGCTGAGAGGTCTCTGAGAGCCAAGACACCTTGGAGGAGGCGGCCCTTGTTCCAGGTGCTCACCCAGGTACCCAAGCAAAGCCCTGCAACCTTCATGAAAAACCTTGTCTCTGCTCAGGAGGAGATCCTCTGGATCCCCTTGCTTCCCTGCCTCCCTTGTCCATTTTGCAGACCCCAACGGCTGTCCCACCCTTGCTCTGCTTGGGGCCTTGGCACAGGCCCTCCAGGTGCCACCAAGCACAGAGCGTGGCTGCCAGCCTGGCTGTCCAGCAGGTATCTCAGCAGTGCCCTAACTCTGCCGAACTGCTCACAGCACTCACAGCCTCCCCCAGCCATCCCCACCTCTGCACACCTCTGCAAGGACAGAGACCAGCTCCCATTCCCAGGCCTTCTCGGGGCATAGCTTGCCTTGCTGTAGAGCCTGTGGGCAGCAGGGCAGTGGGACTATCAGCTGCTGTCATTGCTCCAACTTCAGTTTCTCTAAAGGGGCTGCAGTTGGGAGGTATTTTGACATGATGCTCTGCCCCAGCACATCCCTCTGGCTAGAGCCCAGCGGGGAGCACTGGACACATTCAGATGGGAACCATTTTAATTAAAAGCGATGCTCTGGTCAGCGGGACACAGGCCTCTTTGGGGATACAGGGAGGAGGAGAGAGCTGGGTGAGTGACGTGCCCTCCTCATGTGTCTGCTCAGGGTTAGCTCTGGACTCAACAGCTTGGCAAGGAAAGTTGGAAGAGGTGCTGGTGTTTTCTTCCCCGTGGCCTCACCATGGGGCTGGTGTTCTTGGCAATGCTTACAGTGCCCTGGAAGCCCAGCACACACTGGGGGGACTCCTTCTCCCAAATTCAAAACATTTGCTGCTCCCCAATACCAATCCCTGTTCCAGAAGAACAGGAGGGTGTCTGTGAACTGCTTATGGACGTTTGGAGGTACAGAGGCCTCGTGATGGCTCTCCATCTCTGCCAGAAAACAAACCTAAAAGCTCAGGAGGGCCCTGCACCTGGGAGGTTATTGCAGTGTGGCAGTGAGCCAGCGCAACCAGAGCCATCTCCTGGAGGCAGGAACAACCATCAGGGCTGCTGTCCTTCCCTGTGAGCAGCAAAGCCTTGCTGTGCTCTCAGTTTGGGTGGCAGAGAGGATCTCTCTCTGTCAGGGAAGACCAGAAACAAATCAAGAGGGAGAGCAGGGTTTGAGAAGGAATCAGGCAAGAAGATTTTTCCTCACGTAGAAGAGTGTGATTCCCCAGAGACTTAGAGGCTTGAAAGAGGGCCAAGATGTGATATCTTAAAGAGCCTCTGTCAGGCTGGCACTCAGCTAGAGTCCACCTGGCTAGCTGTGGTCCTCCTGCCTTCACTCAGTGTTCCCAAGATGCTCAGGAGAAAAAGCTCCCAGACACCAAACCACATGGCTCTGAACCACCACGAATATGTCTCCCTCCAAGCACCCTCTGGGCACATTTTCTGCTCCCAGGACAGCTGCAGAAAGCAACGGCTGAGCCCTCCATGGCAGGCAGCCGTACCCTGCCAGGAGTCAGAGGTGGAACAGCCTCCAGCCACTCACCAGAGGCGGGTGTCATGACAGTGGGTGGCACTACACTCCTGTCCCAGCAAGGATGTGTCCTGCTGCCTCCCCACCTCAGCCAGCAGCAGCCCAGCCACACAATTACACACAATTACATTGCGGGCAGTGCTGGGAGCACCACTAGCCCATGCTGCTGGACATTGTGAAGAGACCTGTTTGCCAAGCAGTGCCAAAGATGAAGGCAGCATGGCAGCAGAGTGGTTGGCACGAGATGGAGGTAGAGGAGCTACGCTGCCAGCCCTCAGCACTGCCTGGTGAGGCAGCGAGGAAAAGGTAGAGAACGACTACGTGATGCTTCGCAGGGAGAACTGATCTTATTAATAAAAGCTGCTTCTTCTCAAGGCCTTGATAATCTCTCCTGCTGCAGATTATTTACAGCTGTGGAATTTAATACTCCAATGAACAAAGCTCCCCAAAGTGGAGAGGGAGCAAGCAGACTGTTAACCCTTCTGCGTGGCACCAGGGGCTGTCAGCACAGCTCTGATGTCTCAATGCAGTGGGAGCCACAGGCTGCCACAGCCCCACCAGATCTCGGCACCCACATGGCCAGCACCCAAGCCAGGCTGATGCTTGGCAGAAATTCAACCCAAAGGCCATTCAAAGACCTGGAGAGGGAGAACACCTCTGAATTAAAGAACATCTAAACAGAGAGTAGTGCTCTGAGACAGAGGCTGAGCAGGGCTGGGGGCTGTGTCATCAGTGAGGTGGTGCTGCTTTATGCTGCTGGGTAAGCACTTGACCTTGCAGATAGGAGGCCAACAAACTCAGCCCCCAGACTGAGAAGATTGCTGGCTCCAGCTAAGTTACTCACCTCACACACTCAGTGTCAGGTGCATGGGAAACTGAGTGAGCTAAGCCTGGAGAGCCTTGCTCTGGGTCTGCAAGCCCGGCTGGATCACAGACTGCAGCACAGCACTTCCTCTGCCATCCCAGCCACCAGAAAGCCCACGGTTCCAGTATATGCTTCAATATGCTCTGCAGTGTACCCCCTTCCTCAGCATGTCTTGAAATTCAGTGCATCTCAGGATGAGGGCAGAGGACCCATTAGACTTGTCTTATTTTTCTGAATCATCTCCTAGGTACAGCTGATTTGAGAGAGAATTGGGTGGGCTTGAGGCACAGCCTGGTGAAAGCAGGGGTGAGAAGGATGTATAGGAAGGACTGGTTAATTGTACAGGCTGGTTGTCCCACCAGCACCTGAGCCTGGTTTGAGTGTGTTCACTGCTGAATGGGATGAGCTCAAGGGAGGAACCAGAGGAAGGAGTGGGCAAAGAGGTGGAGAAAGAAAGGCAAACACTAGGCCTCCTTCATGTGCTGAAATACACTAACCATCCCACAACAAATTGGCAGACTGTGGAGCTGTAAATGCAGCCTGGTTTTGGTCTCCACCTCTCTTGGCATGCTTGTTCTTCAGACATTCCCCAAGGACCACACAAACCATTGGGCCAGTGTTGCATAAAATGGTTTGAAGGGTCACAGTAGCACCCTTACTGTAAACTACATAACTATAATCCCTGGACATGATAAACAGTCCCTATCTCCCCCACAGAGACCATGTAGGAAAAAGCAGAACTGTGGCAGAATGAGGATTTGCTATCCTCTCAGTCAGTAAAGCCCAGCTCCTTGAAGCACAGGAAACACAGAGCTCAGGCACCAACTTGTGAGCTTCTTGGGATGGTACTCCCTCTGTTTCTCAACAGCATTTGTCCCTTGCACAGCGCCAGAGCAGCCTACACCTGCACTAAAGCCACAGTATGCGCCTCACAGGATACGCAGCCCCTTTGCTCGTGACTTGCAAGACCCCTCCCTACAGCTCATCTCTCACCTGCCTGATGCCATACAGCAAGGGTCTTTCAGGGCTCTTCCCCCTGCTGCAAGCACCCCACGTAGGATGAGCTGGGGGTTGTAAAAGGGAGCTCAGCTCAGCCTCAGGTGGCCCAAAATTTGCACAAGACTTCCCATTAACTCTGCATTTCCCCATTCGTAAAAGTCTTAAGGTTTGCTCAACTTTCTATAGAGATGTCTGGAGTGAATGGAGCCCTGGGAGCAGGGGAAGGACAGATCTGCCTTGCAGAGCCCAAAGGGTGTTGGAGACCCCTCTCTTTCAGCCTGGCTTTCCTCACCCCCATGCCCCAGCACCTGAGCTGTCAAGCATCTGGGGAGAACTCCCTCCATGGCTCTGGGTTTGCTACCCCAGAAGTCCCCATGTCCTCAGCTCACCCCTCTGCAGGCAAGGCTGCCTGGGGACTTGTTCCTCCTCAGCCAGGCAGAGCCCAGGCACATCAAGGACATGGTGGCAGACTTGTGAAGCCAGTTAAACCAGCTATTTACTGCTGTTAATACCATGAAATGGAGAATTGAGGCTTCCTAGGGCTGTCTAGGGCCTCCTGGAGAAGGGCCAAGAACTGAGAACCAACCTCAGGAAACAAGGGTAAAGATAATATCTACCATCCTACCACCTCCTCTGTCCTTTATCTACCCCTCTGAGCAACAAATTTTGTATAATCAGTGAACTGGAGCCTTTCTCACCACTCTCCAGACACATATAGAGGATCTTGTGCCTTGAAGAGGAACTTAGAGATGGTCAGGGGCAAAGCTCAAGTGTCTGGGCAGCACGCAACCATCTTCTCTGCTCCAGACACAGATGAACGCAAAAGCCCAAAAGCTCATCATGCAGAAGTAACAGCCCCTCCTGCACTGGAGATAGGTACCACCTTCCCAAGCCTCCTATGCATCCCAGACAGCTTGGACCAGATCGTGGAGCAAAGTATGAAAGTCGGGGCAAACAGCACTTGGGAGGACCTGAAGCACAGTGATAAGAAATGAGCTCTGGCCTGTTCAGCTTTAGCCATCCCTGGTGAATCAAGAGTAGTTTGCTGTTGTCAGTGCCTTCAGGGAGCTGCTGCTGGGCATCCCACTGCATCTCCTTCTGCCCCATCCCAGCATAGGGTGCCTGTTGGGGTGAGCAGGACTAGGATATGAGGCACACTTGTGCCTTTCCAACCTCCTGGTTGCAGGAGGTGGAACACTCTCCTCAGCAGTTTGTCTACCCCCCTTAATGCTTGACTGCTACTCTCTGAACCAACAAAATATTCCTCATTTCAGAGCTGAGAAAGGACCACCATAATTTCCAATCCCTGCATCATAATGTCCCTGAAATGGGAGGACGGTTTATTTTTATCTGCTCCTGGGTCAGCCCCCAGTCTCACAAGCTAGAGAAACACATCCTTCAATCCCAAGTGATGCATTTAATGTGGAAAACCGCATCAGGATGCCATGGTCACAACTGCAGTCTGCCAGAGGAGGAGGTTTCATTCAGAGTCTGGGCCACTAGGCCATGGCATAAGAGCCATGATGGCCCTTTTTGGCCAGAGGTAACGTTACTGTAGTTGGGAGGTTTCAGTTCTCAAGGGCTGAAGGTCAGCCACCATCCACATTCATACTGAGGAGGTAGAGCAGCAGTCAGGAAACCCATGTAAGCATTGCCCTTGGTTTTGGTGTGAGGACATCCCCAACTGAGGGGATTGCTGTACAAAGGGTCAGAGATGAGAATTTTCTTGGAGTGGCCCAACCCTGGCTCATTCCTTTTCCTCCCATGCCCTGGTAGAATCTAGCAAAAAAGAGTAGTTGCCGGGCCTGAATGCAGCTTCACCTC
The DNA here is from genome assembly GCA_013401255.1 of Urocolius indicus. Classification (NCBI taxonomy): domain Eukaryota; kingdom Metazoa; phylum Chordata; class Aves; order Coliiformes; family Coliidae; genus Urocolius; species Urocolius indicus. The sequence continues at coordinate 74,989 of WBNH01000519.1, read as the reverse complement.
TTCTCCCCACATTCTACAGGCAGCCTGGGGTACAGCTGGGTCATCACTGGCAGCACCTCGGTACCTGGGACAGGATGCTCGCCAAGCCCTTCTCAGAGCTTCCCTGTCTGGTATCTGAACCACAATAACTGGGCACATCACTTCCCAACCTTTGGGGAGGGTGTATGGACTGCTCATACTGAGCTCACTCACTCTAGCTGGCATGGAGCATCCAGGTTCATTTTGAGCTGTAATAAGCAGTGAAGCTTGCTGATGCCCTGGAACAATGAATTCCATGGGGCAACTTGTGCTCTGGGTGAAAGGAAAAATGAAAAGAAAGCTAATTTTATTTCCTCCACTGGTCTGCGTGATTGAATGTCACCTCTACTGTGCTCTCAGAGAGGGTGAATGGATGTGTCTGATGTGCTCTGTATCTTTATTTTTATCCTTCTCTCATGAGCCCTCAGAAATCTCCCTTCTCTCCAGGCTACACGCTCATGAGCTTTCCAGTTGTATTTTCTTGTTAGAGGGTGTACCTGTGACAGGCCTAGGAAAATTCCCATCTGCTACCCCGACAGCTTCTGAGATAAGATGACCGGCCCGGCCTGTACTAGACACTACATGCACTTGAGGCTCCCCCACTGATTCATGCAGCTGTATTGACTAGGTTCACTATCATTCACCACCCCATTTCTTACACTGGAGAAGCCACTCAGAAAATGAGGTGACACAGCTGCAGTCGGTGATAACTCACTCACTCATGGGAGAGCCCTCTGGGCAGTGACCACACAAGCTTCAACCTTGGGGCTCTGCCCTGGCAGTGGTGCCAGCCCCAGCCTCCTCCCCTCACTCCCAGCTCTTTACCTCCTGCAGCTCCTCTGTTTCCCAGTACAAGTGTCCAGCCCGTACAGCCTCCCTGATAGACACTCTTCCCCTGCCCTTGTTCAGAACTGTAGCTGCGAGGCCTCCGATCCAGCCATTTTCCAGTCCTCTTTGCTCTCCCTCAGTCACACGAACCCTAAACAGTACAGCCACATTCAGAAAGGGAAACAGATGGCTAAAAAAAATGACAGCCCTCACTTGTCTCATTAGAAGGGCTCAGCAGTGTCCTCTAGCTGCCTCTCCACAAGCAGAGGAGTAGAAAACACTGCTCAGCCTGCAAGCCCCATGCACGGCCTGAGGCTTGGCAAGCCTCTCCCTCAAGGAAGGACATTTGGCATCTGCCTCCAGGTGAAAGGCCCCGGCAGCATGTTTCTATGCATTTTAAGGGGTTGTTTAGCATCAGGAGAGTGGCCCAGCTACGGGCCTCCCAAGAAAGCCAGGCTGTGCCTCCCCACTGCCTTGCTTTGCACCCCACCCCTGCCATCCACCAGCCAGCATCCCACCACTGGGCAGGGCATCATGTTCCTCCTCTCGCCACCACTGAGGGAGTCACAGCCCCCTCACAGACCTATCTTTCCATTGGCTTCACTAACCCAGCTCACCCTCACCAAAACAGAATGGGGGTAAGATGTGACCCTCAACACCACTCAACGGCCCTCCATGGAGACAGGGCTCAGCCGGAGCTCCCTGGCCCCTCACTGCATCTGTGCCTAAGGCAGCGGATCAGGCTCAGTCACCCCAAAGTCTCCCTCTTCCTCCTCCTCCTCACCGGCTGCGGGCCAACGGCTGGGGAACGTGCTGACGGAGATTTCGGCTCCAGCATGTCACTCAGGCTTAGGGGCCCGCAGGGTGGCGTGAGGCCCATGGGGCAGCAGCCAGGCACACCATCATGCCCACATTGCCACCTAGCCTCCCGCACTGGGATGTGCAGCTCACTGCCCTCAGCACAGCCCTCCTGCCCAAGCTAGTGCCACTCGCTCTGCAGCCGAGCCCAGCCTCTGGCTGCATCGTCCCTGCTTTGGACAGCGTTTTGCCTGTTTCTGCCTCCTCCCAGCCCCCAAAGCCACTAGCCAGTTTCCCCAGCTCTGTGGCCCATCCACCCTGCTGGCGCTGGGCCACGAGACAGGGCCGCCCATCTCCCAGCCTCAGTCTCCAAGCAGATGGAAGGCATCAGCTCCCCGCTGCAGCCCTGAGGATAATGTGTCTCGCACGCTTCCTTTCGGGGACACCCCTTCTCCTGGCCAGCTAATCCCAGCACCCGCCTGTCTCCTTCCAGACCTCAGCCTTCACTGGAGAGCCCTGGCACGTTTCTTTTCAGGGAAAGCATCTCCCCAAAGGCCATCCCTCACTACCCCTGCAGGATGCCCTAAAAAAAGACCCCTCTTCCCCCAGCTCCCATGGAAGAATGTCTGGGTACAAAGTCCCCATCATTGCCAGGGGAACAGTCACCCTCTCGGGAGCATCATCTGACATGAATTCTACATCCAAACCTATGGAAATGGACACTAACCCAGGGACCCAGCGGGAATTGGCCAGGGAAGAACACTTGTAATGGGGCAAGAAGATCTTGGGAGGACTGTGCCTTCAGATTCCCTTTCCCTCTGCGGTGGGTGGCAGCTCCCCCAGAGGCTGCACAGGAGAGAATTCCTTCCAAGAACCGACTCACACTGGGAAATTTCCCCATTTGCCATACAAAACCACACTAATGGCACAATAATAAACATAAATAGAGAGCAGGGGAAAGAACGCTCTTCTGGCAGCAGCTGAGGTAGGGGGTGTTTTGGTTTTTCTTTCTTTCTCTGAGGGAATTCACCACGCTGGCCTGCAGCCATCCTTCAAGAAAAGGACCTGCAAGAATTGCTGCCCACAGAGGAAATCACAGCTGATTACCTAGCAGGATGGATGCACAAGGAAACATCTCCCATTTGGGGAGAACTCAGTCTCAGGTGGACCCCAAAGATGGATGCCACAAACCAGAGCCCAGGAAACCCTACAGCCACTCCTGGAACACCACTGCTCACTGCTCAGAGGCCTGGCGCGTCCAGACTGGAGCATTAGCCAGCCTGAAAAATAAGAACAAGCAGGTATCATCCCCTGTGCTGAAACAAGGGAGAGGACTTGGAACACAGAGCCTGCCCAAAGGAAAAGAGAGAGATGGGAAAACATACATCAGGTCATGCTGCTGGGAAGGCACCGTGTGCTCCTGCCCATGAGGGCTGTGCTGCCGGAGCAGTGCCAGGGCAGTTGGGGGCTGCCCATCCTACAGCCACAGTGGGGCTGAATCCAGTGGGACGGGTGGGAGTGGGCTGAGGGCTCAGCCAGGAGCCAGGCCCTTCTCCCCCCAGCCCCGAGAGATGCTGCTACAGGCAGCGCCTGGAATTCGCCGAGTACAGAGCTGTCACCACGGGCCAGAGATTTCTGCCAAGGCCACGCTCCTCATTAGGGCAAGATGGGTGAGAACTGCAGGAGACGCTCTACGGGATATGCTTAGCTTAGCTGTCGGCATGTCTGCTTATTAAACGCCGAGGTTAAGGATTTAGTTCCACGTATCATTTTACTTAGGAATAAAGCATCGCTTCACATTTTAATCTCAAGTATGCTTCATTGTCTTGCCTGCTTCCTCTTGTGCCCTCTCCCCACGACCTCTTCCCCAGCAAAACGCTGGGAAGTTATTAGCAAATATTCTGTGAAATATTTAATATCTAAACAGCGGGGTCTGTGCATCCCAGGAGAGACTCAAAGCCCTTATGGTCAGGGCAAGGAAAACAAGGATTGTTTGCAGGCCCCCAGGTCCTACTGGGAGATGCTTTGAGGCTGGAGCTGTTGCCAAGCAAAAACCACCCAGCAAAGCAGCCCTTTAGATCTAGAGTCCTAAACCAGGCTAGCTGGGACCAAGGTGTTCCGGGCCGGGATAGACCCCACTTCCATTGTGCCCTCAGCTTTGCACAGAAACAAAATACCCCACACTCAGGTGCCATTTGAACAGCTCTACATTAGTGGGGGAAGTCTGAGCTCCTTCTGTCTGCAGGACAAGTGTGACAGACATATCAACTGGCTTATGACTTCTTGTCAATTGGCTTATGATTTCTTTAGTTAAAAAACTGTTGTTTATGTGTTTATCGAGCCTGGGGGACTTTCAAAGTAAAGCAAGACTGCAGAGCCCCTCAAGTAGCATATAAGTATACACTCTTTTTCTACTCAAAATATTTTAGTGTGCTACCAAGGTGAGCTTTGAAAAAGCTGAAAAACACACCCCCAAAGTGGGCCATGGAATTTATCTGCTGATGACAGGGCAGAATGCTGACTTTCCCACCCCTTAGCCAAACTCAGGTAGGTTCAGCAGCCCGCAGCCCGGCACAAAGCCTGCCCGGTGCCGGGGTCAGGCCTGCATGCTCAGCACTGGCTACAGCCCCTCGACTAGCCTGAGGAGACCACCCTCAGCCAGGCGAGCACCAACCCCACAGCCATGCCAGAGGGACGGGGGCCATGAGGCAAGCGGGCTGAGGGCTTAAAGGCAATGCATGCAGAGCTCAGGAGGACTTGGAGCAGCAGACACAACATCCACTGGCCCATGGGCAACAGCAAACAAGGAACGTGATGCCAGCAGCAGTCGATTCTGCTTTCCCACAGACCTGGGCAGCACATGGGCTTAGGCCCCCCCTAGTTCACAGGGCAGTTTTACTAAGCAGGACAGTGCCCTTGAAAGGTTGAGACTGAACTCAAATTTGAAGCATCATCATAGCTGCGTTACCCAGAGTAATGGAGTACGGCAGGATGCAGGGCTCAGGTTTTCCATGAGCAATGTGGATTACACAGTGGGGAGCATGGAGTGACTAGCTGAAGTGTCACAATGCACTGCAGCATTCAGATCTTCACAAAGGGGTAATGCAGGGCCAAGGTAAGGAGCTTTCCCAGCACAACAGCAAGGGGAAGTGGAAGGACAAGACCAGCCACCACTGCCACCTGGCTCATGCCCAGGCTCCCACTGGCTGCCTCCCCCACATCCTCCTCCCCAGCACTGCTACTTGTAGGAATGCACTGCCCTCATGTCCCTTTATCTGCCACAAGCACCAAGTTTCTCTGCTCTGCTCCGTATGAAGGCAACCGTTTGGTTCCTGGATTCCAGCTGGCCCTGAAAGCAATACAGTAGCATTTGCCCACCGCTGTGCCTGAGCTTAGGAAGCTGGACAACAGTCAGCCTCATCAACTGACATCAATGTTTGACACAGTCCCAAAAAGCAGTCAGAAAGAAAGCTTCTTCCCATGGACCTTTCACTCTGAACCCAGTCCTTGCATTGGTTGGAGAACAAAATTTCCTGAGGTTGGTCAGGTCGAAAGCATAAGCCACATCTCAAACCCACTCCATTCACCTCCCCTCTCCTACCTCTGCTTCCCCATCTTTGGCATACTCTGTTCCAGCTACACGCCACTGAAGCTGTACACCATCATGCTGTCCCAATTCCGATCCCTCATAAACACCTTTCTTAAGCAAAGACGTACAAAGGAATCCTTTTACTGAATTTGCCCAAGGCACCAACAGCTCATTATCTCTCTCTCCTACTCTGCAACATGTGGATCCACTTTGTAAACCCTCAGCGTCACTGAGCCAGGAACTGCGCTTTGTGTCTTGCTCCTGGGTAACTGTGGAAGGCAGAAACGGGGAAAAGAGAGCACAAGCAGCACAAAACAAGAAAGATTTTCATGTTCTCATTTTAATGATTAGAGAACAAATTTAAGACCACCAGAGGAGTAAGGGTGAAAGACCATTTCCTAAACACACTGTGGACGTTCTGTGAAATGTCAGCCTTCTTTTGGAGAAAACCAAGGTATTTCAGCATCGTAACTGGTAATTCCTAAACAGGAAGAAAGACCCGTGATGAGCCTCCACTCTTCAAGTTTCACCATTTTCTAGAAAAGGACCAAGGAACAGCAACCCTACGAAAGGATACAAACAGGATTGCCAGTGACTTTTCTTAGCTTTCACACAAAGTTGCGGGCAATGGCCAACACCTTGGAGAACTCCCCTTCTCTCTCTCGCAGGATATAGGGTATCGGTGTTTTTATTCTAGTCCCTACTGGATTTCCGTTGTCTTCTATGAGTACCACATTGTTGGAATCAAACCTAGGCGTCATGTGGGGGCCAGGCATCTTGTGCCCTACAATTAAAGCCTTCTTCTTCTCTCCTTTGATAGCCAGAAGGATCCTATCTCCTACTTTGCCAACTCCGGTCTTGTTATACACGTGGATGCACTTTGGTGGCCGGTGGTAGGGCGTGTTCCCCAAGGCACTGTTGTCCACCACTCGCACACGGGTGAGTTTCTGTATTGCTGGGCATGCTCTGGTGATACTGGCAAAAGACAGGGAAACATGAGAGACACATCTCCTCCATAACCTTTGGGGAACAAGGGCAAACCCAGCCCAGGGTCTTGCCATTACATAAACCACTCGGAAGGCACCAGTAACAAATACCTACCATATGGGTGACGCACCGACTGCATTCAATGTGCTCTTTGAAAGCCAGATGCTGCTTTGGGCTTTGCACACTCTCCAGTAAATGTCAAACACAAAACGACTGTTGAGCTCCAAAATACAACTAAAAGATGGCACTAAGAGCAGGCTACATTTACTGGGTTCTTTAGCAACTACAGGTGATTTGACTTCAATTTACAAGCAAAAAAATGTGCTTGCTTCTGCTACAAACAGCCTACACAAAGTTCATGCTCAAGTCAGGCTCTTTCAATCTTGTATACAGTCCCCAGCAACAAGGAGGTCCCGAGGTGGCTGTGCGAAGCTGCCACCAAATAGAATCTAACAGATTGCCACCTTCCCCATGTGAGAGAAACCCAGAAAGACACAGCCTCTTCTGTATCTGTTTGCTCTGTGGTGTTACCGAGAGTAAAAACCAACAAAAATAAACCACATGATACTAAATTGTTAACTCTCAATCTGAATAGTCCTTGGAACAAGCAGGAGAAATAATCGAGAAATAAATTGAGAAATAATTCAACCTCTCTGGCAGCTATTCTTTTATCTAGCAAGGCAGAAGAGAGGTGGCTGGAAAGTGACAGGAGTGTTGTTACAGGAAGGAGAAGGGGAAAGGTAGGTGGGAGTAAGTCCACAGTGCAGCAGTAGCAAATTTTAGTGGTACCTGGGCAGTCACACTTAAAGAAAGGTAACTATACAAGGACTTTTTGTTTCCCTTCATTTCTGCCACAGTCTTGGAGCAAAACTCCACCACATCCAAAGCAGGCCCATCACAAAGGAAAGGTTTCCCCATTAAGACTGCTGGTGTCCTCTATGAACTTCACCTTCCTCCTGTTGTCAGAACATATATAGCCTTTAAATATCTACTGGCCAATGCTCCCATGCAGACCATCTACAGAGAAAGCCAGTAACACTTAAGATACCTCCTGAAGATAGCTTCTGAGACACACAACCTAGCCTTGAGCATTGTCACAATCCCCTCTCTAGACCACTGTCAGGGCAATCATCATTCTCACCCTTTAAACTAAAGCCCTGACCCTTCAAAGAGTTAGATGCTAGAGATTCCCAATATCTGCACTGAGTGCACTGTGAGATTAGGCTCTAAGATATGTGCAAGGCATTATAAAAGAAGATATACACTTAGGAAGTTTCAAATGGAATAAGGATCTAAAGAAAAATAACAAAATGGACTCTACTAAGGTACAAGGAAATAATTTTTCAGGTTACTTTTGTTCCAAATAACCAAAGTGATAAACTCTGGAATAACTTTAAACACGTGTCTGCGTCAGCGGGGTCTGGCTGTTGCTTTTTTTGCACTTGGCTGAGAAACACAGGCACTTTCATCTGGTTGCAGGCCCTTGCAACAGCCTCAAAGACCAAAAACCCTCCTTCCACACATATCAAAATGCAGAGTTCAGACCATGTTCAGGCCATTGGGAACCTGAATCATGTTCTTGTGTTTGGTCAATTCACAACTGGTGAAGAACAACCGTGAGATCTTTTTAATTATTGGTATACTATCCTTTTACAATTAGAATACTATATCCTATGCTTGACCTACTTAATAGCACATTTCATTCAGGAAACTCTCCCAAGAAAAAAAAAAGCAAAAGCAAGGTTTGAAAATTACCTGAAGTGTCGCTGGATCATCGCATTGCTTAGGTGGGTTAAGGATAAACCCAATCGCCTACTCAAGAGAGCCATTTGGATCCTGGCAGCCCTTCCTGTGTAAGAAACAAGACAATTATGAATTCTGGAAAACGGACAGAATTTGTTTTGCTTCTTTACGTGACTCACACACTAGAGCCTCAGCACCTCTTCAGAGGCTGCAATCCACAACACGCAGAGCAGTAACAGCATCCGCAGCACGCTACAAAGCAGATCAACAACCCCTGCCTGAATTCAGGAAACACTATTTCAGATGCAGTCACTACAAAGCTGGATTCAGTATCACTGCATTGCAGTTTCCTTCTCACAGAGTTAAGGGCTCTTCTGTGTGCACTGTGAACCATGTAGCAACAGGCGGGTTTGAGAATTTCAGACGTGAACTAGTTTAGAGGGTGCAGCGACCAGTAAAAGCTACCACAGCCACTTTGTAAAACATACACGTGAAACCAAGCAAAAAGCCAGAGATATTCTGCAGGCTGGCATCAGAGCCTCAAGAAACAATTTGCCAGACATGAAACAAGACAAACTTCCTCTGGTGAGGGCAGCCTCCTTCTTAGCTCACACAAGGTGTTCAGCGGCCTGTGTTTAGAGACCAGAATCACACTTCTGCCCACCACTCCCTTGTAAGGCTGATGAAAACCGATGAAACTTAACTGATGAAACCTCCCCATAACTTCACAGTGCTCGCTCAAGCCAAATCGAAACATCATCCCAACTGCAGCAGAGCAGAGTCATGAAGGTAACCTCTGACTGAATTTACCACACCCTCTTCCCCAGCTACATCCATGGCGGTTCCCTAACCTCATTCTGTCAGACTGATAGGGACCAGCTCACACAAACAAACACAAGGGTTTATCTGAACCCAGATCACTTTGCCAAACATGGGTTAGGGAGCAATGACCCAGGCAGATCCAGGCCAAGGGAGAAAACAGCACGGGCCTAGAGCCCTAGGGCTTCCTCTCTCAGGCCAGCTTATGTAGAACTCAAGATTTTCCATCTGACTGCTGTGCGACACTGTTTGCTTAGACCTTGGCAGCGTAAGAACACACACATCGCTTCCTTTCTGAAGGAAACATTAAAAATACATTAACCTCCTGTCTCCCTTCTGACAAGCTTAGGGCCAAACTAGCAGTACACTGTAAAGCTATTTTCTAAACTTTTGTTTTCAAAGCAAAGCTGATCAAACTAGGAAGAAAGGAAAAAAAACCCACCAGGGTTCCTGACAGATGATGCCACATCTGTTCTTATTACAAAGTCCAGGCTAAACTTCCACTCTGTCTTTATTGTTATTTTCCCCCAGTGTCTTTGCTTCCTTGGGGCTCTATGCCATTTCTGGGCTTTGGGGTTGTCCTCCAGAGGATGCGCTACCTGACAGCAAGATGATAAGCACTTGAGATGTGTAGGACAGTCATTTTGTAGCAACACACCCCAAGCAAAGTATACGGTACGTGGCACAACATCTGGCCTGTCATACAGGCAGGTTTGGAAGAGAACAGCCAACACTCAAAGCTTACATTTATTTGCTTAACAAAGCTACTTTTCAGTGGGGCAGAAGATCTCCAAATAAGTTCAGAGCATCCCTTCAGAGCTTGCCTGCACTGTTGCCTCTCCAAAATGAGAGTCCAAGAAAGCTATATTTTGAAACAGCTCCTCATCTAGTTGTGTCATTCCAAAAACCAAGTGCTATGGTATTTTCAGTGCTGCTGGCCCTGCTGTTGCTGGAGTCTCTATGTTGCCTTGCTATAAACCCACACTCTGCCTTGTCAGGGAGGACAGTCTGGGTGCCATTCTACACTTGGGTACACTGTTTCTTCATGTGAAACTCAAACCCAGAGAGTAACACTGCACCTACTTCCTCTAGAATCAGACCAAGGCATCGGATCACTCTACAAAACTCAGTAAGCAGCAGCAAGCTGGCCTCTCTGCTGGTTTTAATGGACCCTTCTTCGTGGCCTCAGTGGCAGAAGATGGGCCTGCTTATCCTCACTACTACACAAGACTGACAGCAGAGGTCTGCTGGCTTGTGGCAGGCACAGGCACATGTTCGGCCTGCTGTCAGAGGGACAGTAACATCAGGACCAGTGTAGCCTGATGTGCCTAAGGCTGCATGTCAGAATCCTAAAGTACTGTCTAAACTGTGAACTCACTCCCCATTCCTGAGAGGAGTCACTGTTTGTTTCTACCTTGTGGCAGTAGTGAAGGTTTAAAGTTACAAAACTACCAGCAGAAGCATAAACAGCATTAATTGTCCAAGGGTTGTTTATTTTTCCAGATGACTCAGTACCCTCTTCCTTGCTAAGAATTATTCCTTGGCACATTAAGATGTGTCACAACCTAAAAAACTTCATGTGATTGATCATTTGGTATGAAGCATCATTAGGAACTGAGTAAACAGTGGGGATGCTTCCAAGTAGCAGGAAGGTTTGGGGTGGAAGGAAGAGAAGAATGCACCTGAAGCATGGAGTACAGCCTTTGAGGGTGCAAGTGGGTTCACAAAGAGTGAATCACACGTACCATATCATGCCAGCTTCCCTTCTAGAAACATATAGTCAATAGTTCGGGTGTGTCTGCAGGTGCTCCTCAACCAAACCCAGTCCTGACTTGCTTCCTCAGAACTCCATCTCCTCTGCCAGCAGTTTTACCCTCTGTGGAGCAGCCAAGCATTAAACTAAACTCCAAAGGACCCAGAAGTCACTCACTTTGTCAGTTTGAGCATCGTCTCACACACGCTCCAAGCTGATGCCAAGGCGACGCTATAAAGGGATAACAGCCACGGGCCCCAGTGTTTGGCACCTCCCTCCTTCCCAGGGCTATGGTGCCTCACACCAGCAGGCCTCAAGAGAGGCTCAGAGGAGGCAGCACTTTGCACAGCCATGGAGAACGCACGTGACCTAAGTTTGCTTCTGAAGGTGGTTCTCCTCAGGTCACCAGGTTTCAATGCCCAGAGGTGTATGGGAAGAGTACTTCCACAGCCCTTGAGCACAGGAAGATTTGCATAAATTCCCAAAAGTCTGCTGTAAGCCTTGCACAACCGGCACAGGAGTGCACCCTACCATACCCTGGATGGGCAAACACCACCGCTGCTTAGTACTTAAGTCACTAATACACTCCTGATCAAGGAATTATCTTGGAAGAGGCTTTTGGAGGTCATCTAGTCCAATCTCTTGCTCAAGAAGGATTAATTTCCAAGTTGTTCATGCTGGGCAAGAATTGTATTTAAACAGATGCTATCCTAAAATGAAAGGCCCAACACAAAGACAGCTTTTGATAGGACATCGGCCTCGCGAAGCAGCACCAAAGCAGAAATAAGGAACCATGCAGAGAAACATTTCTCCCTTTTACCACTCTCCTGCCGCTGAACTCCAGCAGTGATTCTCTCTCATGGTTAGAGAGACTCATTTCTTAAAACTAGAATCTTAAGATACATTTGATTCTCTCTGCTCCACATACCTGTTAAAAGTCAGCACAGACATCAGACGGAGTTCAGAGTAAGATTCAGAAGGAGAGAGAGGGAGAGGTTCGTTAATCAAATATTCACTAAAATGACCCAATTTCTACTTCACTGAGTAGGTCTGAACACACAGTCACCTGCTGCAGCAAACACTCCATTCTTGAGGGCCCTTCAGCTTTACAGACCAACATCAAATCCCAACACTGATCAACAAAGAAACTCTTCACCAGTTATAAACCTCAGGAAGTTATGTATCGGCTGCACTATTTGCAAGTGCCACACTAAAAGTATCACTTTCATCATTTTTCCTTAAGATCAAAGAACTAATTCTAATCTTGAGTGCGTTTGGAATGAAGGAATTGTGGAAAACTTCATCCCAGCTAACAGAAGCGAGCCACACATGACATTTTCACCAAACGCGCACAAGCACGCGAGCAGATCATGTCAGGGAGCTGATACAGAGCAAGGACCTCTTCCAGGTAAGGAGGATGGGATTACATAGCCAGTTTGAAAAAACATCTTTGAAGAAACAGTACCAAAAAAGGAAGCCCTATGTCTTGACAATGCACATTTCCATCACTTCCCTTATGCTGCCTCTAGTATTCAAGTCAGTCACAGTTTTCGGCTGCATCAGTTCCCTGATCCAAGCTGTCTCACAACCACGTGAGTGTTGATGCAAGGGAATGTGCAAAACCCAAGACTGGGACTTCTCCTTTCACTGCCAACTCAACGAAAGGAAACAGCGTGACAGTATCTCCAGAGGAGCATCAGGAGATTTGGACAAGAAAAGTATCTCTTTCATTTCAGAATAAAATACTGATGTGCTTCATAAGAATGGCCTGTATGAATCCGCACCAGTAACACAGCGATGGGAGCACCAAAAAGCTTTGCATCTGAACAGCCAGTGCAATGGCTCTGACCGAGTTTTTATCAGTGGTGTATACCCTAAAAAAAAAAGGCAAGGTGCTGTTCTCACCTTGCCTACATCCTAGAGTAAACACACTTCTAACTACTACTACATACTTCTAACTGGTGCTGTTACCTAGCAATCCAGTATTACCTTCCTTTTTAATCACAAGTCTTGGAACTCATACCTGCTCTCTATATTCCCAAGATCTGCAATTGCACAACTCATCCATTTCTTTGCCTTCTTTCTGCTAGTAACCAAGGTTTTTTCCCCAGGGAAAACCAGTGGACTTTGCAACGCGGTGCTTAGGCCTACTGCCCAAAGCCTGCTGTCAAACATACAAAACGAACCAGTGAAAAATGTTCTTCACTTCAACACTAGCAACCTGATCTGTAAAGTCTAACAGTGGGGGGCCAGCATCCCCTTTATTCTTTCAAGAGACCAAAACAGACACGCTGGAGGCACCACAAAGATGTGAACTGCATCTGTCATCCATCATTAAAACACAGGAAATAAACCCAAGACGACATGCAAGACACAAGAACCTAAACCTCTACTCTGCCACTGCAGGTTTATTTATACACTGTCTGCCAGGGTGAGCTAGAAGAGCCGACTGCGAACTACGGAACTCAACCCATTCACAGCTCTCCTTATAAAGGAAACAATGTGATTAAGGGCTTGCGTGTGTTAAAAACACACAAGATATTCACTACCAAGACATAATTGGTTTTACATTAACGACAGCCAGAAAGGCCAGGATTCACAAAGAGGAATTAAGTCCTTTTGAATTCCGTTTATGAATAGCAGTAGCTATTAAGCAGGATATTTATTGATCCAAGTTACCAACAGAAACTCATTACAGGTACAGCTGTTAACAATTTTGAAGTCAAACACACTAATCTCATTTTCAAGATCACAGTCAGGAAAGGCAGATAAAAACAAAGCTGACTACCTTTAATTGAAAGCTAACTCTAGACATTTTAAGCTGTATCCAGAAGTCCCAACTCCTAAGGTACTTATGGCTCTCATCATTCTGGTATCCCAGCACCTTAAACCATTCTGGTACTTTCATATTCAGAGCAAGGTATTAAACCAGGGAGGAACAGTTCCCAATGCACCAGCAGGAAATTAAGGTCCAGAGAGAACAACTTCCTGTGTGAGGTCAAAAGAAAGGAGCAGCAGAGCAGGTACCTAATCCCCAAAGCTGTGCCCTGGTATGGTCTGTGGGGCTGGAGGTGAAGCCCAGCAAGGCCTCTGCCTGTCTCTGCCTTCAGGAATTGCATGTGAATTCAGCGAACTGCCCATGCTCCCATAAATACGCCGCTATCACCGCTCAAATGTATCTTTGCTGCTTCTAGAAATACTGAGGTCTCAGGAACAGAACAACAGATGGCAAGCCACAAGAGCAGATTCAGGGCTGGCCCTGACCTCGGTGCCCAGGTGCCAACCAGCAAGATGCAGTCACAAATAGATAGCAGTAGAGCAGTAACCACGCTGAGGTGAGCTGTGGCAGGGAGAAGGGCATAAACAAGAAGGAAGAGGAGGTGAGGAGCTGTGGCTCAACCATTAAAAAGGGGTGAGGAACCACTGACCTAGGTTAGCTGTTCACAGAACAAAGAATGGTAAGGGCTCCAGGCCTTCCTGATAAAGCTACACCAGACAAGGACGACTAAAATAGAAAACAGGCTTAAGAGAAGCCTGACCTGGAGGCAAAGGCATACCCTTGCTGCAAGGCAGCACAGAGCTACCTGGTGGCTTTGCTGGAATAAGTCTCGCTTCCTACTCAAAAACTTCCCTTAAGTCAGTTTCTCTCCTTCCAAACAAGACCTCCCAGGTAAGCCTGGAGAAAGCAGACAAGTAAACATCACTCAGATGAGCATCTGTGTCCTGCTTTTAAAAAGGATGGCTGCCCATCTGCTTTTACTGCAAGGACGAAGCCATGGCACATTTATAAAATACTTGAAATGCTAACTTCTTTCCCAAATTGCCTCCCCTTACTCACCAGAACTCCAAAGGAGATTTTTTGAGAATAATCAGCAGAGCACAGACTAGTGCCCTCACTTCCTGAGTCCCCGTGACTGACACACACGAGTAAATGTCACACTTGTCAGGACACAGGAATTTTGGTCCAACTTTGCTGCGTGACTACTCATACCCACACGAGCCTAATCCTTGCCACACAGCCCCATACTGAACTCTGAAACAAAGAAAACACTCTGAAGGACAAACGTGCAAGAATATCAGAATACACCGTCTCTCCCTCCTCCACGTCAGACTGCTACCGTACGGGCTGAAGCCCGGTGGGAGCAGTGAGTGCCGTTCCTCAGAGAGGCAGGCAAGGTGCTACTGGTCACCCCATCTGCAATCGTGTCCTGCATGCGAGCAACACAAAGGCTCCAGGCTCCAGAGCCCACGCCGTGTCTGCCAGCTGCCTTTGCTAGATGTCACCGGCAGCTGCCCTGCTGCGTGCCACCCAGACGGGGTTCCCCCTGCCGCCAACGGCGCCGGCGCTTCTCTGTTTAGAGCGGCAACTCATACTCTGCCTTCAGACGTCTCGGGCCCTGCACACGGAACATTCGCGACACCTGCAAACGGCTGCGCGTAAAGGGACGTGCGGCAGGGCCGGCACCGGGGCTAAGGGAGGGCCCGGAGAGGCCGGGCACCGCACACGCGCTGCGGCCCGCTCGCGCCCGGCTGGGCCGGGCAAAGGCCCAGCGGCTGCTGCAGTGGAAAGCTCACAGCCCGGCAGCAGGCCCAGCCCGGGAACAGCTCGAGGCCGCCCGCAGAGCCACCGGGCACGCAGGCCCCCGCCGGCCCCGCCCGGGAGGCCTAAAGGCCCCGCAGTCGGCACCGGCACCGCCGCTCAGGGGCCGGGCGCCCGTCGCCGCCCCGCTGCAGCCGCTCGGTTCGTGCTCGCTCTCCCGTCCCGCCCCGCCCCGTCCCGCCGCCTCGCCCGCGCGGAGCGCAAGGCCGCAGCCCGACC
>WBNH01000519.1:0-59466 GCA_013401255.1 Urocolius indicus | reverse complement strand
CCATCTTGGGGCGGCGCGGGGGGCGCGCCCACCCGTGAGCCGCGGCCGCGGGGCGCCCTGTGCCCCCCTTCGCCGCCGCCCGCTGCCCGCCGGGGCTGCGCGGAGCCGAGGCCACTCGGGGCTCCGAGGCTTCTCGCCTCCGTCCTTGGCCGTCTCCCGGCGTGTCGTCCCTCTCTCCGGCCGCTGCCGGATAAAGGTGCAGCTTCCAGCCCGGGGGTCGCCGGCTCCGTTTCTGCGGGGTGGCACCGTCTCCTGTCTCGCCCGCGATCGTCGTTCGGAGATTGCCGAGGCGGCTTTTGTGCGTGCTAGGTCTTGGAGAGCTGCCTGCTCTCCTCCTCGCTTCTCCTCCTGGCACCGCTGTGGCGGAGAGCAGCAGGCAGGCAGGAGGGAGGTTGCAAGGGTGGGAACGGCAGATAAATTTCTGATATCTTATCTGCCTCTTTTAACCCCCGGGAGAACATCACAGAGAGCTACCAGATACGGCTTGCATCTGTGGCCAGGAGGTCCCTTTCCGCCTTTGTCTTGACCACCAGCCCTTCTAAGTCACCAAAGGGTGGGTTTTTCTCCTGTCCTAGAGTGCGCCCTGGGTATCTGTATGTAGCTACCTGCTGCAGGCATCGTGCCAAAAAGCTGTGACGTGGCTGCAGTCAGCCTGGTGCCCGTAGCGGGTTCAGTAGAGCTCAGCTGGATGGAGACCAGGTGTTCGGGGAATTTGGGATTCAGGGCACCTCCCTGCTTCCCTCTGTAGTAGGAGCTGGAAGCAGAAGGCTGATCAAGTGCATGTTCCATGAGAAGCCCGATGTGCTGCATTTGTCTGTTACTGTGGAAATGTCTTGCTCCATTGTGTCATTCCCCGGTGTAAGCTCGCATGGAAAGCCGTGAGCTGCAGGACAAGAGCATCATATTAGCAATGATCCCAAAGCCACTGCAGGGTTGCATAGTACAGGTGCCTCTTGGATGATCCTGCAGATGCCCTGCTGGGGTGTGGGTCAAAGCTTTCACAAGTGCATTGCAGGGACTGAGACCGTTCTTCTCCAAACACCCGTGCTGGGCGATCCCTAATAGCCCTTTATTCTCTTAATGCTTCTGAGGGCAGAAAGCCGACCACTCAGCTTGTAACCGACTCCAGGAGGACTGTGCAAACCAGAAATAGCAAAGCATTAAGGATGTTGTTTCTAATGACTGCAATTAGCTGGAAAGGCCTTTTTTTTTTTATGTTGAGCCTTTTAGTGGTGCGAATAAGCCGCCTTTAGAAGCAGAGAAGTCCTTTCTTCAGTCTTCACCTGGATACCATAAGAGCAAGATAAACACAAAAGAAGATGCCTTTGAGGGGGTTGGGAAGAGACTCCAGTTTGGCTCATGACTATGTTTTGTTGCACTAAGTTTGCTCTATTTTTGTCTGTTCCTGTCTTCGGTAACCTTGGAAGGAACTGAAGCTACTGTATTTTCTGAGGGTGTCAGTTTTCTTGTCAAGAAATTGTTGCCGTGAGGCTTTGCAATGCTCCATTTTCTTTGCCTCTGACCAGAGCATGGTACAACTATCCTAAAATGTCCTGAAGCCAGGAACTGAGACAAAAACCAGAAAAATACCAAGTGCTTTGCTTGTCTGGGTTTTGACTGTTGTGGTGTTGTTTTGTTTTTGTTTTTTTTCTCACTTGCAGGCTTTTAAATTGTCCTTGGTCATATTTTTTAGCTTCCTTTGGCAATAAAATGCACTAGGAACTTGCTTGGGTGTTTTGGATAAATTTTTACTTAAAAAAAAAAAAGTATCCTCATGCAATCACTTTGTTGTGGGAAGTAGGGCTCTTAAGAACAGCTCATGTAGCATGAGGTTCGTGATAAAAGCCTGAGAGTGGGCAGTGCCAAGGGCCTGCTTTGTGTCCATTTGCTAATTGTGCTTTGCTTGAGCCTGCTGTGGTTGAAGCACCTGGGCTCACAGAGAGCCCCATGGCGTGTTGCCAGCAGCCCCTCTGCCACTCTCCCCATCCATCCCGAGATGCAGGCCCAGCCCACTGTGTTCCTGGGAGCACACCATCTCCATCCTGGTGGCTGGTACACTGGAGACCCAAGGGACCTCTCGCTCCCAGGCAAGCCCTCCAGGGCCTGTGCCATCTGACGTGAAGCCTGCTCTGTGCCAGAGGAGGCCCTGGGCATAGGATACTGTGTGTGCTGTTAATTGCAGATGGAGCTGGTTATGGATCTTGTGGCTGATTTGCATATCAAAGCATCCGAGAGCTTCCCGGTGGGTAACAGGCAAGGATGAAGGCTTGCTGGAGGCTGGGGCCGGATCTTCCGCAGGGCTTTTTGTGGTGCATAGATGAGACAAAATGATGGGGCTGTTTGGAGCATGAAGATTGTGTCTCCGTGTCCTTGAACAGTAGCACCATAAGGGCCATTTTAAACTAGCAGCTGCCTTTCAGGGGTGAGAAACCAAAGAGGAGGAGAGCAATCCTTGGTGGCAGTCCCTAGACCTTACCTCCCAACTTACCTCCTTCCTGGCAATGAGAACTTGCCTAGCAGCCCTCTCCCCCCAGCTACTGGCTCCTGTAGTGAGCAGTTGCTTGCCTGTTCTCCACACTGCCTCTCATACAAGGAGGCAGAGGCACCGTTTAGAGTCTGAGGCAAAGAGGCAGATTTGCTACCCCTTGAGCTGGCTCTGCAGGGTCTCGGGTCTGGCCTGATGGCTCAGGAGGCATTCAGGAGAGAGTGGCTAAGCCTTGAATAAGTCATAACCTCTGGGATGCTGTGTGAGTCGGAGGAAGGTTTGCCTGTGTCTGGTCTCAGCAAAGCTGTCTGCTCTTCCTCCCAGCTCTGGAAACAAGCTTGGGGATCTTGGAGCTTGCTGGTAAGCTGAGCCAGAAATCAAAATGCAGGTTTTCAGTCAGGGAGGGAGCAAGTTCCTGTGTCTCTTTCTCACTTTGATCTTCAAGTGTGTTGCTGGTCCTGATGCCCTAGCTTTGAGGGACCGTGGCTCGGGGCAGCCAGCGTTTCTAAAGGTAGCTCAGTGTTCACTGTTGGAAGTGCCTGCTCCCTGAAACTGCAGGGACTCGCTGGGAAGGACTCTTTGTCTCACCAGCCACGTGGAGAGTTGGCATGTGCAGGGAACTGCCTTGAGCATGGACTTCTCGGGAGGCATCCCCTGCAACCCTCATCTTGTCAGCAGCTTTCTGGCTTGTGCAGGGCAGTGAGTTGTCTATAAAGTTGGTTAAAAGGAGGAAAAACAAAAATCAAGGAATGAAAAAAACCCACGCATGTGTGTACACACCATGCAACAGAGAGAGGGTGAGGTACATGAAGCTGATGCCAAGCTTGCAGAGCAAAAGCTTGCAGTATGAAATGGCTTTTCTTTGAGCCTGCAGGTCTGTGGTTGGCACTGTCTTCTCACTGTGTCTTTCCAGTGTGGAGCTGAGTGTCTGCCCTCTGCTCTAAATACAGATTAACTGCAGGAAGCCTGAGACTCTTGCTAAATGTGAAGCACAGACCATTTTCCTCTGCTTCCCTGTGCAGTGCTCGCTGCTTTTTGCAGGGTTATCTTTGCATGCTTGTCATGTGTTCCCTGCACATGATTGCTAGGGAGTGCTGGAAATACTTCTCCTCATGGTTGTGACATGTTGGTATGGTCTGCCTGCCATTCTCCCTCTTCGATTCCTTTCCTTCTCATCCCTCGTAGAACCAGGTGGGAGAGTGGGATTGCTTTCCCAGTATCCCAATACTCTCCTTAGCCACTGTAAGAGCTTGGCCTACACAGCTTGTATGAGCAAGATGGGAAGAGAGAGAGGTCTTGTTTTACATGTGCTGTTTTTCCCTGGAGAAACTAGCAGTTGTACTACAGGTCTGGCTTAAAGTGAGATTTTTGGAGGTTCCCGTTTGTGGTGCCTGATCTGGGAAAATGTTTGTGCTATTGCATTAAAGAAAGGGGCTGGATCTCCTAAAGGACTGTGGTTTTGCAAGGTGATACATTGTGTCAGCACCAGATGAAAGCAGTTGCAGGCGGGATTCATGTCTGCCAGTTTTCAGTATATTCTGCAGTTGTTTTCCTGAACCACCACAATCTCGGTGCCTCAGATCTGCAAGCCAGAAAACCTCCCTGCCTTTCTCTGGCTAGAAGAGTGGCTGCTGCAGATTTTTCCTGTCTTGACCATTGCCTGTCATTCCCAGGAAGGACTGTAAGGCACCAGAGCTAATCTTATCAGTCCCTGCACTGGGTGTCCTGTGTGCATCACTGTAGTTCTATGTGCAGAGCAGCTGCTTGCTTTGACTCTCCCTTCCCTTTCCCCTGTGGATGTTCCCTCAGGTTTCTGTGCAGATTTCTGCTCCAGGCTCAGTGCAGACCATTGCCCCAAGACAGCTGGTTACCAGCAATGTGAACTCTGACGTGGTGTTGCTCATATGGAGGTGGTGTGCTCTCCCGTTGACTGCATGGAAGAGCAGCTCTGACAGGCTCCCTTAGAGCATCCGTTGGTCACCTAATGGATTACTGACGTGGGTTGAGGGCAGGGTGCTACTCTTACAAGTGCAGTTTATTAAAATAGTGCATTTAGTAGGAGAGTTGTATGTTGGTCTGGCCAGCTACGTCACTAATTAAACAGTGGCCTTTAGTAGGTTCTGTGTCAGGTCCCTTCAAAGCCAGGGGATGAGACAATCTTGGCATGATCTTGTACTTATTGGAGACGTGGATGGCCTTGTCTGCTGCTTGAAATAATTAACATCTCATGTCTTCTGCTTGGGAGTCACAAATTGCCTCCCAGTGACGTAGACTGGAGAGGGTTTCTGAAGCTGACTTTAGGATTCTTGGGCTCTTGACCCCAAAATTTAGTGCCTTTGGGTCCCAAAAAAGATTGTAAAAAGGGATTCATCCTTCAACTCCCTGTGCATATGGTCTGGACTCCCTTTGTGTGAAACCATTGGAATCTGGAGGGTCTCAGAGGATGCTAGTAAAGCTGACATCTCATCCAGGATGACTACATATGCAAGTTAGTGATTAGGTTTAGCTAGGCTCTTACCTATGCTTGAGGCATAGACCTGAAAATGAGTTATTGTGTGTTTGCTGAACTGCAGTAGATTCCCAGGTGCTCACTGTTACTCACAACACAGAAAAGGCAGCTTGATGTGGCACGAGTTGCAAAGTTAGAAATCGGGGAGGAAGGAACCAGATTTGCAGTGGATGTGAAACTCGGTGTGAACTCCCAGCTAGAGCAGAAAGAGCCAATACAACTATTGGATAGAAGGAGAAATTGGCTTCTGGCTGCATGGAAAAGGGGAACAAATAAAATGTGACTGTAAGAACTCTGTAGTGACCTTGCAAAGAGGGTCAGGGGTGATGAGATGCTTAATTTTTTAAAGGAAATGCAAACACGAGTCAGAACAGGTGACAGGGCTCTTTAGGGAAATTAAATGTGGGCAAAACCTTATGAAATTTCCCTGGAAGTACTTAAAAACAGACTAAGAGAACTTCAGCATGGTGAGCAGCTACCGTAGAGAACGTCTAGTGAAGGGATATCCCAAGGTTGGATCCTTTGAAATACAGGGAGAAAGAATGGTACTACAGCCAGCCCAAATGATCTGGAATAAAGTTAGGCAGTTAGTGTTTATCCTGTTAAGGAAGTGGGAAAGTATACTGATGAAAAGTCCACCAGCATGCATTTGTCAGGAACGTACAACGTCAAGTGGGTCAACACCCTTGCCTGAAAGGATGGTTTGCCTAGAGTCTGAGGCCATGGGTGGAATCGATCTTGGCTTGTCAGTCTGTGCCACTGACCCACTGTCAGCCTCGAAAACAAACGAGGAAGGGGTAGGAGGTAGGAAGTATCCCTCAATAGACCCACAACCAGTTGAAAAGCTGTACTCAAAGGGGTTCTTAACTGATAAGGATACCTTGGCTGGGCAGGGCAGGAGAAAATTATGGCATCACCCAAGTTTGGATGTAGAACGAGTCAGTGCTCTGCTGGTGGGGAGAAAACCAAGAGACAAGTCTTATGCCAGCCTGCGTGAGCAGTAACACCTCTGAGGTGCAGAAAACAATTGATGCTGTTCTTGACTCACTCAGATGAGGTGTTACTGAAGGACCAGGCTCAGGTGTAGATGCAACCTTTGTAGAAGAATGTGCGCAGACAAAAGGGTATCCAGGAAAGCAACAGAAATTATTAATGCCTTTAGAAATAGGGTGTGGGAGGAAGGATGAGAAGAACTAGGACTGTGTAGCCGGAGGAAGGGAAGAGGGAACTTCATGGTCTTCAAGGATGTAGAGCAATGTACTTCTAGAAGGCTGTAGTTGTGATGACGACAGGGCAGGAGGTCACTTCACCTGTAGTGAGGGAGTTCAGATACAGGGTTTTCCGTGACATCAGTAGCGATGGTGAAGCAGAAGTGGAGGCTTTCTTTAAGGGTTGTTTTGGTTTTTTTTTATGGTTGTTTGCCCTAGGAACGAGACTTAACAGCTGAAAGAGGTGCTGGGGAGACTGGTACTAAAACACAATGTGCAAATCCAGAGTTGGCACTCAGAAAAGGATGCTGAAAAATTGAAGAGAGTGCAGAAATGAGTTACAAGAGAATGTGAGGGCTGGAGAAGAAAGCTTTATGGTGAGAAACATAAGGAGATCAATCTGTATATCTGATCAAGGAAAAGATTAAGGTGAGATCTGGCTATCCTGCATAAGCATAGCATGTCTTATGACTGTGTATCATTAGCTTGGTAGGGTAGAGATGCCAGGCTGTGAAAAATGTCGAGAAAAACCCATGGTGGAATGTTGGGGCTGCAGCAGCTTGAGTCATGCAGTCAGCTCTGCCTTGTCCTCTTGCACGACTGCAGGTCCTTATCTTTGCCTGTTGCTGCTTTCTCGGTGCACCCCTTTTCTCTGGGTTTCAGATTTCTTCTTGTTAGTTGCTCCTGCCTTGGTATCCATCAAAGCCCTGTCCTCAAGATTCCACCGCCTTATGAGGAGACAATCTCCAGTAAAAGAAAGCACTAGCCTGGCCCCAGCTAATGTAGGGCGATGCCCTGACTAACCTACACCCAGTCTCTGTGCATGTGCCTCTGAAATTGCTGTGGGCCCATCATCTGCCTCTGATTTATAGCATCCCTTCTACTGTCGCACCTACTGCTTTGCCAAACGGGTACCTGGGAGCAGCCAGCACCTACCACCTCTCGAAACTCCACAGTCTGGCTAGTGAAAGTGTAGAATGAAAACAAATGGTTCACCTCGTCAACCTGCAGTCCTGTGCTCTGTCTCTTACAGCTGCTGGTTTATTTAGGGTCATTAGGCCTGTTTTCAGTCCACAAGGTGATGTTTCAGCCTTAGCCCAATGAGCAAACCTTGAGAGGGAGATTGGGTGAGATGCCACAGCAGATGGCTTGCTAAAATCTTGCTACATGCACAACTTCCCTTTCACCCACTGTAATGCTGTTAAAAATAAAGATGATCCAGTGTGCCTGACAGGATGTATCTCTTGTAAATCCCTGCTGCCTAATGCTCCTGGAATCTCACACTCTCCTGTCTTTGTGTTCTGTTATTGCCTGGGGTAGGAGGGAAATTTCAAAGCTAGTAGATAGCTCCTGACTGTGGTTGTGAGTCAGGGGAAAGCAAATGCTTTGATGTGCTTTAAGGAAGAAAGGGGGAAAATCCCCAGCGTTTCACTCCTTTATTTTTGTTTTCTCTCAAGCTTTGTTCCATCTGATGGGAGCAGAGCTTTGGTTTGTAGGAAATAACCCTGGTAAGCATTTCTGTCTTCCTCTGAGGAGTCCAGTACTACAAGATGCAAGAGCCAAGTTGTTCCAGAAGAGTCTTATGGAGTAGCAGTGATAGCTCTGCTCCCTTCTGGTGAGCATGGGGTGAGGGATGTGCCTCCTCCAGTTGCAGGCATAAAGGCATGCTGTGGTGTCAGCATTTGAGCCTGGGCTGGGCCACGTCTGCAGGGTACACTAGCTGCCTCCTTCAGAACACCTGCGTCTTCTTGCCTGTTTGATGTTTGATTGCTCTGCTGATACATTATTTTGGCAAAAATGCTCCTGCTTCTCAGTCTGGTTTTATTCCACCACCTCAAAACACCAAGAAGCAGTTTGGCCAGTATAACCACACCTCCATCAGTAGACTTTATGCCTGTGGAGACACGTTGATCGCTTGGGTCTTTGCCTCTGTGTCTGACACAGCTGTGCTTGCAGATGTCTCTGGGTCTGGCAGAGTGTGAAAGATCAAATAGGACCTCTGGTTGGGTCTCAAATCTAGGGAAGATAAAAGAAGAGGCAAAGTAGAGGAGATGTGCAGTTTTTAATGAGCCTGTTGTCAAAATATATGGGAGTGACTGGTGTTGGAGTAGGAAAGCAGTGGTGGACGTTCAAGGCTGGTAAATACAGAACAAAGCAGGTTTTGGACAGCTTGGGGCAGAGGGGGCTTTGCTAATTGGACCACAGCACATATTTTCTGTCTCTTGTAGTTTGCATTGCATTTCTGGGAGCAAGAAAAGGGATTTTTAAACACATTTAGTGAAGGTATATTCTGGCCTATTCAAGCAGTGGTGCAGGTAGAGCTGTGCGTTGTGACCAAATGGGTATGTGGACTGGAACCTCCCAGCTTAGTACTGGAAGACTACTGCAGGGTGGTGAACCTGTCTGGCTCATAGCAAGGACTTCTGCCTCCTCTTCCTTCTGCTCCCTTCTGTTCCTCATGGCTGTGTCCAGCTCATCAATCATCCTGATCAACCTCAGGTTTCCTCCCAGCCCATCCCAGCATTTCAGAGCATCCCTTGACTTGCAACGTGTTCCTGATTGTGAAGCCTGCCCCTCCTACCAACCCCTTATTGCAGAGCTGGCTGTGGAGGCTCCAGGCAGGGCTCTGAGGCAACACTCTCTCCTCCTGCCCCAGTGCTGAAGCTTGGCTGCCTTGTTATTCCTGCTCTGCCTCCCTGCTTAGATGTGTGTGCATTTTCATTCCCCATTTTGTCTGCAGGAGCCTTGTGCCAGGCAGATTTCAGAATTGATGAGAGTTTGAGACTCAAACATCGCTGGAGATTCATGATTGAGATTTGAGGGTTTATTTTTATTTTTTTTTTTTAATATATCTGCCTCTACTTCTTAAGACGTGCATTAGGGATGGTGGGACAGGAACCCTGTTGCTTGGTAACCCAGCAGGGAAGAAGGTCCAGGAAGAGGCTCTGCTAGCTCATACTGCTGTCTGCCATGCTGGGGGAAGAACCTCCCACTCCTTCCCAAGCACTGTGGTACCAAAATAATGGTTTCTACTTTCCATTCTAGTGGATACTAGGGGAGGAGGGGACTAGAAAGTGGTCAAGCATGTGTGCTGTCCCTGTTAGGATTCACTCTTAGGGGCTGGGGATTGACCTGGTCCTAATGTAAACCCGAAGTCCTTTCCAGCATGGGAAGATCTGAAGGAGAAAAGGTGACTGTGGAGACAAGTGGCAAGTAGCAGGAGGCAACATGTAGGAGCCATGTGAGACACAGAGCAAAGAACCCATGGATGGGGACAACTGTTCATTCGAGGGGGAGGGGGGCATGGGGTGGTCCTGTGATTCAGGCCACAGTGAGTGTTTTGTTCATTCCTTCTCGCTCCTTGAGACAAACAGGACAGGGAGCATACCTGGTCCTGAAGAGCCAAAGTGCTCACCTTGGACGGAGGTTAAACCAGTACTGGCAAAACTTCCTAAGATGTGCTGCTGCCCGCCTGGGCATCTCCTTGGCTGCTAGCAGCTGACCTGAGCTGGCAGAGGTGACATGAAGCCTGTGCTCTTGCAATTACCCCAGCAAGCAGCTGGGAAACCATCGAAAAACAAATTTGTTATAACCTTGGGGCTGGTGATAACTCTCAAGCAGGAAAAAGACAGGTGTTGCTCACTGAGGAGAGAGGTAAATCAAAAAGGCCTGGAAGAGAAGCGGGCAGCAGGACAGTAACAGATCCCTGCCGCTTCCCTGGACCCTACTGATGGGAGCAGAGGACCATAACTCGAGGATGTACTTTTCACTGCTCAACAGGGATTTCAGTTTACTGTAGGTGGAGGTGCAAGCAGGAAGAAATACTTGTGTGCTGCTGGTATGTCTGAACTGGGAAGTGGAGCATCTTTCTAATGGCCATGAATTTCCCTGGGAGGGGTTGTATGTGATTCAGACGGACAGAAGCAGAGGCATGGAGTGTTATCAGTGATATGCCCGCAGTCATGCAGCCAACTGAGGTGGGATGCAGAGCTGAGCCAGGTTGTCCTGTGTCATCAGTCCACGCTGCTTCACTGCCACTCTCTAAATCAGAGTGTAGGCACCTCTCTCCCTGTGACTTGGGACAGCAGGAATGCCAGAGGCAAGCTGGGTGCCTGGTCATGAACAGCGGGGAGTGAGTCAGAGCTGGGGGCGGGTGAATCTGTGCCAGGAGGAGCAGGTGGGCTGGGGCACAGATAAGGATGGCCAGGAGCTGCCATGTGGTCATGAGAGAATCTGGAAGAGGGTGGAGAGAGTGAAGGATCATCCTGGGCACAGACAGCACCACTAGTGCTTCCAGCTCTGGCAGTATATGGGAGTGCAGAAGTCTGCACCTCCACCAAGCCCAAGCATGTTGGTGAGGAGAAGCCATATTGAAGGGATAGCACATGAGGGTGAGCTGAGGGGATGGGTGGCTTTCAGCCAAAACTCATTGTGCGGTTTACCAGCAGTTTATGGGCCCTATGTGTTCCTGCAGCTAAGGCACTGTGCCTCAGGCATGCCTCTGGACTCCAAGCCTTGGCTGAACCACAGTCCAGGTGAGGCTTTCTGGTAAGGCCCCTGACACAACCCTTCCTGTGCCCATTAGGAAAGGTTAAAATCTCAGAAATCGATCCAGCCTCTTAATGTAAATGTGCATCCTCACCAACCTGTTTGAGGTTGGTAAGTGCAGTGGCACAGGAGATGGATCCGGGAAACGACAGAGGGGAATGGAGCCAGGAGGTCCATTACCAATTTGGTAGGGTGGAAGAAGATTTGTCTGTTTGAGGGCAGGAAAGCAATAACTTTCCTGAAGACCGAGAGGAAAATGTGAGGCTCTAAAAATGAGCCTGGCATTGGGAGATGACTGGGAAGGAGGAATGGAAAATACAATGGTGGCTCTGGGAAAAGCCAGGAACTGGCACCAGTTATTTCACATGGATGGGTAGCAAGACTCTGATCTGCCAGTATGTTGGTGTACAGTTCAATAACATCACATAAGGTCTGTTTCCAGCCACCCAGGAGGGTGTGCAGTTTGGACACTGGAGGATGTCTGCAAAACCTAAAGAGCCCTTGAAGATACTAATTTCTTGCCTTCTGTTGCTCAGGAGCATATTCCTGGACAGTTATTCCAAATGTGAGACCTTGCCATGGTAGGGGGGGAGGCCTGAGGTTATAATCTCTCTCCTCTTTCTACCCCACTTTGGGACCCGTAGCAAACTTTGTTGTGCTCATTCATCTCTGCTCATTGCTGAAGGCTGCCATCATTAGTGGCCCAGCAGTCAGATATCTTGGCTTTACACAGCCCTACAAATCTAACCCTTCCCAGGGGCACTCAGCAAATGCAGTGACAGTGACCATCCAGAGTGGTGGCTGGGTGAGGGTGAACAGTGGGAGCTGCCTTCCTACCTTCCTTGACGGAGAACCACCCACCTGCTGGTAGGGTTGTGATTGCTGCTTGAGTTGGACACTGCCTGAAGAAGCCTTGTCAAAGCATTGTAGCAAGGAGCAGACCTTCATTGAACTGCTAGAAGAGGGTCTTGGGAGCTGTCAGGGGGCTTAGAAGGTGTTAGAGACCTTAGAGGGTGTCAAATCTGTTCTTCAGCACCTACCAGCACTTGATGCTTCCAGAGCCTGAAGCAAGCTGCAGGGGGATACTGGTGCACTCCTGTGTCCTGCATCTAATCTGAGCCTTCCACAGGAAGATCTTCCTAGAGCTTACGGATCTGATGTAAAAACAAAAAAAAAAAAAAAAAATGCTGAATATGCCCCTGAGTCCACTTGCATTGGTGAAGGAGCTGCAGGTGATCTTCCATCTGCAACACCCAGCCCAAAGCCAGCCTCCCACGGTCCCCTCATCCTCCTGCGACAAGAGAAAGGTCCCTTGCTCATGCTCCCTTGACTCATCTCCTCCTCCACTTCCAACAAGAGAGTGTTTGGTGTTGGTAAACGGCATGTTATAAATAGGTGACTGATGCTATACTGGGAGGCGTCTTCTTTGCTGGTGAGCACAGGCATAGTGGGAGCTGTGCCTGGAAGCTGTGAGCTTCGTTGGCGGGCCTGCGGAGGCACCAATGATCCCTCATGAGGGGATTGCTGTGGGCATGGCTGGGGGGAAGCTTTCTGAGGTTCATCTCTATCCTCTTGGCCCTGGGAAGCCAACCACAGCCTCTCACCATTACAGACATGTGGATGCAGGCATTGGAGAGGGATTCAAGCAGAAAGAGTGAGATGCACATGTCTGTCTTGGGCTGCAGTTATCCCTGAGGGGCTGCAAGTGTTTCATGTAGGGACTGCGGGTGCCAGCAGAGGGTTAAACTGGAGGGTTGGTAGCTCTCGGCTTCCTGCTGTTGAGAAGGTTGCTGACTTAGGAGAAGGTATAGAGCCAGCATCTGGGTGAGACTCCAAAGATGAGCAGATGACTGCCTTGTGGTACTTTGCAGAGCCCACAAAAAACGAGGGACCTCTTTTTGATTGCTGCCCGGTCACACATGCCTGTCACTATGCCTGTGCCACCTGGAGAGCAAGTGTTGGCCCTAAAGCGCTGCTGGGACTGTGCGTTTCTGGTGAGCTGCAGTAAATGAGTCAGCTCCTGGGTGTGTGTGTGTGACGCAGAGCCTAGCAGAGCTGCATGCAGAGGTGTTGGTCTCAGAGGTCCCAGCATTGGCCCTGACAGGATGTGTCCGCTTGCCGCCAGATCTGACAGTTGGTCCCCAACAGCCATGCCTGGTGGCTGGCACCGCAGCTGCAGTGGAGGCCTGATTTCCCTATACAGAGATTTCCTCGGAGGCTTTGCCTGGGATGCCAGTCCGGCAGGGTAAGCAGAGGGCAGGGTGCCAGGGGTGAAATTCCAGCCTACCCTCTTGCTTAAGGGGCTGGGACAAGCCTTGAGTGTAAACGGGTGGGCGGTGGTGGAGCTGGCCGTGCAGGAGGAGAGGCTGGAGGAGGTGTTGTGCTCTTGCATCCCTATACTTTCACATTTCAGGCCCTGGAGTACTAAAGTATGGCAGCCAGGTTTGCTCTGGGTACAGACAGGCACCTTCCACTCTGGAGGCTGGCCTGGGAGATACATTCCCAGCTGCAGCAGCTTAGGGTGGAGAGGGGAATGTCCTCACCACCGGCAGCTGTGATTCAAGAATAAGCTGTGAGTTGACGTGACTGGGACATACCTCCTGCTAGGGTGATGTTTAGGCAGGGGACTGATGACTTTGTGGCCTCCTCCCATATCAAATGGGAGGGTGACTGTGGAAAGGAGCAGCTGGGTTTGCCTGGGAGCTCTCAGGAGGCTGGCAGTGGCTTGCAGAGTGCAAACTGGATCTATGAAGTTTGGGTGGAGGCTTTGCTTGATCCTCTGCTCAAATAAGCATCTTTGTCCAACCTTGCTCTACGTTGGCCAGATTATGTTTTAAGGCATGTAAACCTAATGCTGCCTAGTGCTTTCCTGTGAAGTAGCAGGCTGGCTCCTCTGAGCCAATTGGAATGCATTGGGAGAGCCAGGCAAGAGGCATCCCAGGGACAGCCTGACTGCTGTGTGAGATGAGACAGCATGGCTCCACTTTCTCCATTGATAAAAATGCCCTGTAAAAGGCTCCTGCCTTATCGATAGCACATAGCACGCATCTTTCCACCCCATGATGGAATTTGAAGCAAATGTTAGGAAGCCTCACGTCATGCATTAATTGAGCTCACCTCTGCCCTTGGCATCTGTAGATCACCAGCCCCAGTACAGGCTTGTACCACTGCTTGGGGAAACTCTGAGCTGCTCTAGCACTTTAATGCAGGAGACTTTTTCCAAATACACCATAACAGTGATGGAGACACAAAGGCCATGTTGGTTGTGTGGTAGCATTGCCCAAGAGCCAGGCAAGCCCTCATGCTAGTGCTGATGATCAGCAGCAGGTCTGGCAACAAGGTCCAGATGCGTCCCACTATGTAAAAATGGGACAACTGGGATGTTTGAATTTTTGTTGATATAAATAGTAAAACTGAAGGTCACCGTTTAACAGCTGACACTTGTTAAAACTACTGTGTTTCTTTTGAAACAAAAACCAAGCTTGCTTTCCCCTGCTGCTGTGGACAGTCTGGGCATCGCGGGAGGCAGCTGTGCCGGAAGGAAATGGGAAGTGATAGGACAGGCTAGGATGACAGGGTGTAGGGGTTTAGATGTCCAGTCATGGTGTGACTGAGAGAGAGAGAGAATCCTTTGGCCTCTCGGGCTATGAATGCAGAGGTGTTGGGCTGCAGAGCAAGGAGACTGCAGTACTGTTCTCCCTCTGACTCTGACCGGATCCATGCTTGGGACATTCAAGCACAATACAGCTAGAAAGGTGCTGACCACACAGAGGCATCAGCCGTGGAAATGCCAGTTGCTTAGAGCTTAGCATAAGGACAGCACAGGCAGGTGAGACATCTCCTGACAGAAAGAAAGGGATCTTCATTGCCCTTTCTGAGAAAGGGAACAGTATTTTTGTAGGAGCAGCCAGAAGCAGAAGTAATGAAATCTGGAAACAAAACTGGGGAGGAATGGCATGCCTTTAAAACCTGCAAGAACTACTTCCCCATGAAGAGAAGAAAGCTTTCTGGTCTAGATCACTATGAAGTGTATTGCAGAAACCCATATCTCATCATCAAAGAAAAATTCTGGTTAAGGTACTTGGTCTTTGCTACCCTAAGACACTCAAATAGGGCAGGGTTGATAACCGGTGCATATAGGCCCAGGGAGTGGTCTTGGGAAACATCTGATGCTTGAAGCAGAGCACAATGCTCAAGTCTGTGCCTTTTTAGGTAAACACTTTCATTTAGCCGTGTACTTAAATTATGATGACTTCAGTGAGAGCATTTCAAGTATGTACTTCGGAGTTTTCCTAAGCAGAGGTGATTTCTTTTGCCTGAAGATCTTTGGAGAAATATCTTAACAAGCATTAGTCCACAGAGCTGCCAAAACTAGAGTTGCATTGGGAGAAATTCTAAGTGGTAAACTTATCTGGATTATTAATTAGTAATTAATCCCAGAATGCCATAATCTACTGATTGTTTTTAGACTCCTGGTTCTGTGATGTGTTTGCGAAAGCCAGGCAAACTTCACACCTACAAGGGAAATTGTAGAGGAACTGCTTGCTGTTCTGCTGTGTTGTATTAAGAGGCCTCAGCCACTGTGCTGTGATTTGACTTTTCACAATCCATATGTGATGTCCTGATCCAGAAATGAGATGTCTCAACAGCATGTTCCCGCTCTCCAGCATGTGAACCAGCAAAGAACAGTTTTGTTGTCTGAAGGGACCCTGATTGAAGTCCGCTGTCTCCTTTTTATTTTGGTTTGTTGCTCCTCTTGCCTACTCTTTAATGTTTCACATTGGTTCATATAGCCAGACGCTCTTTCCATGAAAAGGAACACCCAAGAGTGTGATTTCTTGGTGGAAACTTACAACATACTTTAGAGCACCCTGCTAATGTTGTGCTGTGTGCTGGTATCTGGGAAGGGCTTGGGTCGTGGGTACAGGGTGATCTTCAAACTTCAAGGCTTCATGCAAGGGTGGAGGTGCAAAGTCAGAGACAAAATTCAGCCCAGGCTTGGAGCACCTGTACCCCAGCCATCGGTGCAGTTATTCTGTTCTCTTTTGGCATTAGAAATCGTCTGTGGAAGCACAGAGTATGAGGGATTGAGAGAGAGAGAGGTGGTTTTGTGAAACATAGCCAGAATAAGCAATGGCTCTTGGCTCCCACTGAGACACAAGGATCAAGGCTGCAGAGATTGCCCCAGCAGCCAGATGTGGTGGGATGGAAGCAGTGCAGTTCTTCTGACCATGGTCCCTCCCAGGGCTAATGTTGCAGTTCCAGTTGGGCAGCACTCAGTTTAGAGTGGGCAGTGTTTTCCGTGGAAAGCGACCTCCAGATGCACAGGTTGCCTTACAACAGGTTCAGGCCATGGCATTTACCTGCTCCTGGGTGTTTTCCAGACTCAGGCCCTTGGAAAGCGCCCATTGCTGGTTTCTTTTCAAAAGCCTTGGAGGAGCAGAGACCAAGAGATGCTATGGTTGCCTGATAGGCATGTCTGAGGGGGCCTTGCTGCTTCTGTGTCTGGCCTTGCTGCTTCTGTGTGATGCTAGTCTGTTTGGAGAAAAGGGCTCTTCCTGACTTTACCTCCAGCAGTCCTTGTTGCACTGTATTTGGTGTGCTCCACATTGCTTCTGTGATGACCTCCAAACTATCTCCTTCATGTCAAATCAGGATTTCAGTGTTCTTAGTAGTTGTGAGCACCCTGGTTTCAGATGGAGCTGCGGGCAAGAGGAGCCCAGGTTACCAACTGCAAGCCTTCAGTGGACTACCATAGACTAGATATTTACTCTTGTGGAGCTGTGCTCCATGGATAAATAGTGACTCAGAGCAGATTTGCCCAGTTAAAGTACTGTTTCTTTGTTTGTCTTGTCATCTGCACTCTATCTCAGTGTTATGAGGCTCGTACCACCATATCTTACTGAAATTTCTGCGCCCTCCTCTAAGTCCAAGCAGGCACTTAATGTGACACAGCTTTATCTGCAAGTCTGGGAGCCAGGCTGCTTGCTTTGAAGTACCACTTTGGTGTTCCTGGGCTCGGCTGGATGCCATTGTCTCTGAGTCCAGCATCCAACCGGCACTTTGTTCCCTGTGTTCTCAAGCCAGGCCTGGCTCCTCTTGCCAAACCCCATGGGGTGGAGAGAGCCCAGTCAGCATCTCTCAAGTGCTGGTGGCTGGCTGAGAGCCTGACATCCCTGGCCTGGTGCATGTGAGTGACTCCTGCCTGTAGACCCCAGCAGTTGAAGTCAGGCAGAGCTGCCCTGAAAACTCGAGAGAGGTGTTTAACCTTCATTCTTTCCAGCAGGTAAAGTTTATTGGGGAGCTGCCTCTAGGTAGATCCATCTGGCAGCAACAAAGCAAACCTCCTGCAGAAGTAGAATTGGAACATCTTTGGACAATTATATGCCAAGTGAGATCCAGTGCTCTGTAGCATAGATGAAGGCCTGGGGACAAGGCTGTGTCTTATCTCCATCTTATTTGGCTATGACCCTTGTTTTTTCAGTGCACAGCAGGAGCTTTGTCCTTTGTTGGAGTCTGGTAGCTACTGAGACGAAGTGCTGAAGGGGAATTTTGTGTCATAAAGCCTCAAGGTTTTTCCAGTATCCCAGTGTCCTGGATTGCACATGCTTGTGGCCAAAGTTGCCCTGCTGCTCTTGATTGTAGTGGATGCTGTGCTAGCCCTTTGCATAGTGGCCTGGTGCCATGCCATAGGCTGAGCACTGTGGCTGTTGCCAGAACTCTGATTCCTGTCATGATTTCCCTAGCAGATGCAGAATGTTGGTTCCTAGATGTTCTCCTATGACCATCCTGGCTTGCTGGCCTCATTGATACCTCACGCTGAAAGAACTCTTTTGTGATGTCTGATGTTGAGGAACAGTTAACTTCTTCCTTCCCCCTGCTGTTGCTGCCGAATCTTCTCAAAGTGTGCTCGTAAAGGGAGCTCAGTTCTGCCTGCCACAGGGCTGTGATTGCATTGACCTTTGTTGCTTGTCTGTGCTGTGGTTCCTTTGTAAGACCCCACCCTGCAAAGCAAGCACTACCCTAGGAGTGCTCTAAGGAAGGTGAGGAAAAGGTGAGAACATCCCCAGCCTGAAATATTCAAACACTTGGGAGCTGCAATCTGCTTAAGAACCTTTGAAAAGAACCATGCTTTATTCTTTTTTTAAAGGAAGAGTGCAAGTGCCAGGGATTGGAGATGTGCCTGCTGTTGTAGGAGCAACACTGAGAGGAGCTGGTCCTGCTGGAGGTCATGCAGCATCCTGCCTGCTTACCCCCCAGTGCCCACAAGGGAAGAGGTTTCCCTCAAGACTTCCTGGCTTCATGTCCCATATGTTTTCTTCTGGATGAGAGTGCCAGCACTGTCAGAGAAGGACCTGCCAGGCCAAGCTTCCTCACCTTCTGACAGGAAGAAGGATTTTTCCTTGTGCTACTGAGTTATCATCTCCAGGGGTGCTGCTCTAAGCAGCCCATGCACCTGTTTTGCCACTGTTCCTGAATTGATGCAGGGGTTTGATTTTCCTGGGTACCTATGGAACACTTGCTAAAAGCAAGGCTATAAAGCTTTTATGAGAGAGAGAATGCGCTCAACCCTGTGCATGTTGAGTGTGGAGTTGTCAATGGTTAGGGCAGGAGGATCGAACAAGGGAGAAGCTTACCCCCAAAAACCTCTCAGCACTTGCATGCTGCAGATTAAGGAGTAGGGATGCTCCCAGGACTGACACAGTTGGGTACCCTACCAGCTCCTGGTGAGGAACCAGCTTGTGGAGCCCTGAGAGGTGCTTTGAACAACTGTGAGATGCTCCTTACCACTGCTTGGTGACTTGCATCAACCAAGAGTTTCCTTGGTGGGAAATGATGATCACACTGTGTATGTAAGAGGTTGTATTCATCCCCAGTATAAAAATTTCTGTGCCTCTGAGCAGAACGCTGCAAGGAGGTAAAGATGCCTGCCATGCAGAAGTAAGGAGAAAGTCAATGTGACCTTGAGAGGCTAGCTTAAAAACCTGGGTTTGAGACACTCACATATGCTTCACTCAAGAGGAAAAGCTTGGTGCAGATCATAATACCCAGTCTGTGATGGCTGGTAAGGGACAGTTGTGGAGCATGAAGGAAGGCAAATGTGTTACTACTCCCTCATACACAAGAGGGTTAAGATCAGAGGTAAACAAGAAGCTCTAAGGTGAGGTGAGCTTACCCATAAACAAAGGAAAAAGCGATGAGAGAGCTGGGAGAGGTGCAAAGCTTCTGCTAAATATGTATATCTGTGCAAAAATGGACAAGATGGCATTTGGTCACTTAAGAAACAGAGGCAAACATGGAAAAATTTAGAATAAGTTAGGGATCACCAGGGAGATGGGTCTCTTGTTTCAGCCAAGCCAGATATCATGCACCTGAACAGCTCTCCTTAACAGTGCTCTAAAGCCAATGTTATATTTTTGCAGTAAAGATCATGTATGATTAGTCACTCTCACCTAGAAAATGAGCTATGGGAAAGCCAGCCTAGGGCAGGCCCACAGATATTTTGCAAAGAAAACGCAGACCATGGGTAAGTAGTGGAAGTGCTGATAGTAGACACCTATGAGGTAATCTAGGAGGCAGCCCTGGAGGAATAGCCTGTGTGCTACCAGTATCCATAAAGCAAAAGCTGAAAACTGCTCATGTTGAGAGGGAGTGGAATCTCCATCCTTTCAGTTTAGTAAATGTCCGTTGGGAACTGGCAGAGTTGCCACTGCTGGGGTGTTGGGTGATAGGTGAGGAAGCGCTATTTTATGGGACTTAACTCCCACACAGGTCCTGGCTGCCATATGGCCACTACTCCGCAGAATAGACAGTGTGAAGTCCAGTGCCTTGTCAGTCTCACTGCTCAATTTATTTATGTTGCGTTTTGCATTTGCTGTATCACTACCAGCATATGCCTACAGGAAACAAGGGAAGCCAAACAGTAAGTGAGATTTCTTTACAGGCTACTGAGTACAAACTGGCAGACAAACTTGACTTCTTTCTGATAGATTTACAGCCTAGCAGCTTGAAAAGTAAATGACAGGTAGATATATTTGGAACTGAAGTGTTTGATTCGGTGACTCATGAAATCTAGCACTCAAAACTTAATGCAAATCAGGTTGGCTGTGACTCTGCCGTGCAAACCGAGAACTGATGTGGAGAACTGTTGGGATAGGTTTGGGCTTCCTCTGGATGACAGAGAAAGAGACAGGCCCTTGCTGTGGGCTAGGGTGGGACACATTCATGGGATATGTTCATGTGACATCAAGACCCCATAGTGTTTATAAGGAGCAGACAAGATGGGACTGGGAACCTCTTCTTCGTGGTGCAGAAATGCCTGGTGCCATGGCTCTGTTGGCTCCTTGTAGCCAGATGGAGGCAGTCAGGCTGCCAGACACTACAGCACCATGTTGTGTGTGTGCTGCTGTTCCACCAAACCTGCCTAGGGGTAAAGGGGACACTATCAGCCCCCCTTGACAGCCAAGCAGCACCCAGTCCAACAGGTTGTGAAAACTGAGGCAGGAGAATGGTAAGGTGTGCTGTGGGAGCAAAATTCAGAGCCAGAGAGACCAAACAGCCCTTAGGCTGAGGGCAAACCAGCTAGCTGAGACAAGAGGAATATAAACCACAAGTGTACCAGGGTTTCGAGCCATGATACAGCCCCTCTTGGCATGGTACGTTATGTTCAGGGCACCATATGACTTGAAAGCAGTACCAGCAGATTGGAGGGAGTTCCTGTATGAGAGAGGCATATAAAAGACTTAGTTGTCTGGAGCTAAATCCATATTGCTTGGCAAGGCAGACAGCTTCCATTGGGCGAACATCAGCAAAATGCTTCATGCTGCCTTGAAAGGCAAGATTTTGTGATTGACTAGTTTGGGTGATCTTGAAAAGGATAAAGTTGTGAAATGGGCAGGTGCCCTGACCTTCATGGAAGCTAGCACCAGAAAGCTTTCCTCCTTATTGAAAATCATGGATGAGAAAATAACCTCCAAGAAAGAAGTGTTGTGTGGCCTGGTCAAGGTGAAGTTAAGGAAATAAAATGGCTTGGTTTCACCTGCAACTTGAATATTTCCCTGATGCTGAGATCCTCCAGCTTGTGTAATGTAGGTTGTTTGGGATTTTTTTTTTTTTTTTTTTAGGGAAGAGACTTCTTCAAACAACCCTACTTCAAGCCTTTGAAATGAAGGAGCAGCCCAGTGCTGTGACAACAGGAAGTAAGCAGGGGTCTCGAACATCTGTGTCTCTTCAGGGTCACCCTCTAGCAGGTTCAGGACAGAATGTCAGGAGCAGTTCTCCGCCCCCTTTTTGGTGGAGAAGCCGTGCTTCATTTCTCTTTTGCTTGTGATCTCTGTAGGCCTTAATTGCCTTTAGGAGAAAATAAAACCCTTGTTTCTCATGGATCCAAAATTCCTTGCTGTTACAGTCTTCTTCCATCACTGCCAGGCACTATCCCTTTGCAGATGGGCCACTTGTGTGGTTGGCTGTGCTTACAGCTATGCTGGGGACCAGGACCAGGGGTTCCTGAGCAGCAGGATGTATACAGGCAAAAGTACACAAGCTGCTGCAGAGCGGTGCTGTGAGCAGTGTGGGGCCAGGGGCTAGCTGGGACAGTACCTACCAATGCCAGGGCTGCGAGCCGATACACACAGAGAAAGGTGTGATGCCCTTTGCTAGTAGATATTTGATGCTTGATGCAAAGCCAGATGTTAGGACTTTGAACCCAGGGCAAGGGTGCACCTAGTTTTTGCTTTGAAGAAAGCGAGCCTGCCAGATCAAAGCTTTGGAGGCCCAGTGCCTGCTTGGCTAGCTCACACAGACAATAAAGCATGCAGGGAGCTTTGTATGTTGGCTGAAGGAGATGCAGAGGAGGCAGAGATGCAGGGCTCTGGGAGGCCCACATCCTTCCTGGTGATACAGGACTGATCCCTATTGTATGCTCGTCGGTGCTTTGCCCAGGCTTGTTTGAAACGCACCGGTCGCACATTTGCTTCTCGATGCTTTTTCTTTGGGCCTGCAGATCCCATTCCTCATCGCCGCGCCTGGCAGGTCAGCACTTCTCTGGCCCTCAGCTGCCTGAAAGCCCTGTGTCAGTACTAAAGCGTGGTGCAGGGCAGCTTTCCCATTGCTCTGTCTGCAGCAAGAGTGATATTTACCCCTTTTCTTTACCGCTGTACTGTGAGAAAGGCTTTCAGCTAATTTACAAGTCTGCTTTTCCCTGTTCACTCGCCAAGAGTCGGTCTGCTCTTCCCATGGTCCCTTCGTGGCTGTGAGCGCTTTGCGCAGAGCTCTGCTGTTGACGTCTGGGTAATCTAGGTAGCGGTTTGGGGGTGAAAAGGCTCCCTCAACTTTCAGTGCCAGCTACTGCCTGAGGGTCTCCTAAGTACCCAGTGCAGGCAGATCTGTCCTGCCTTGGCAGGCAGGGGTCAGGGTGGCACATCCTCTGGGCTCAGGCCCCTGGCATCATGGCTTGGATCACCTATGGTGCTTGTGAGACCAAGGGGCCTGGAGGAGCAGGTCTGCAAGGAACAGGCCATGTCTCCAGCCCTGACCCAGGACCAGAAACCAAAATGCACCTCACCTTCCTGAATGTGGTGTACTAGAGATTTAGCAAATTCAGGAGTTTTGTTTGCATGTTTGTTTTAATCTGGAAATCTCTAGTATCCTAACCCCAGACCTATCCAGCTGCCTGTCTCTGTGCCTCCAGCCTGTTGTGAGACTTGTCACCTTTGCATAAAGGAGTGCATTTCTACTAGCGCACAATCTCACTGTTCTAATTACAGCTGGGGTTACTAACATTTACCAGTGAGAAAACAAAACGTAGCTTGTGTGCTTAAGTCATTCTGGCTGCAAGTGCAGACATATGTTTTATTGATTTATACTTTTCTGCAGGCATTTCTCAGGCCACCTGCTCATGTCTAGCTGACATCACTGGCCTGGCTGAAAGAACACAGCTAGACACTTGCCCTGCCCGTGTTGGTGCATCTGTCTGCCTGCAAGCCAACTGCCTGTTTTCTGTGTCACTCCTACGTGAGTTGCAACGGAGTGCTTTTTCTCTCCTCTTTCCTCCCGCTGTGAGGGATTTGGTGGGGGATGCGAGCATTGGGTGTGAAGGTGAGCTGGTGAGGAGAATGGGAAGTGTTCCATTTGGGAGGACCTGCAGTGCTATTTTTATTGCATGTCCTGGCCACACTGCCATGGCAGAATTCAGCGTGGGGCAAGCAGACTCCTCAATGAGTGCCTCCTGATCCCCTGCCCTGCAGGAGACCCTTGGGCCTCTGCTGGGTGTCACTCCCTGTGACTCTGGGATGACTCCATGAGCTGTGGAAGGGCCAAGGCCTGTCATCTAGCATCCCAGCCTCATGCTGCCTTCTTCACTCTTTCCTTTTGTAATGAGTGGGCAGGAGCATGGAGGCTCACTTTGCTCCTGCGTGGGTGCTCGTCCATGAGGAAAACCCAATGAGCTGTAGTGGTCTACAGGTCGAGGATGAAGGTGAGGAGGAGGAAGAAAGCTGTTGCCTAGCTGGGTCTGCCAAGTCCTTGGCAGCAGTGGCTCCCAGGGCCACATTTGCCCAGGGCTTAGCGGGCAGGAGCTGGGCTAGAGGCTGTGTGTGCTGCAGCACCTGCTGGGGTGTGCTTTAGGAACTTCAGCTAAGAAGTGGGGTGCCTCTGCTCCTGTCCTGCTGACATGTAGCAGCTGTGGTGTGGGACAGGGAGCAGGTGTCTCTGGGGATGAGAGAAGCAGGGAGACTGCAGTTCCTCCCTCTCCACTTCCTAAGGATGGTGCTGACTGCTGCTGTGCCACCTGGTTGGGCTGATGAATAGGCAATGTGAGCCTTGGGCCTATGCCTCAGTTTTTCCATTACTAGGTGTCCTGACTGGGTTACTGGAGAGGCAGGAAAGTTTATCTCCAGACCCTTCCAGTCCATCTTCTAGCCTTCATGGGGGGAAAAAAAATCTGAGCCGTATCTCTGTGAAATGTAGCTTAAATTACCCATAGGCTTGCAAAGTTTGTCTTGAACACATAATGGTTTGTATAAATAATGATTATGGTAGAGTCGTGGGCAATGTGAGCATATGAGCCTCTCTTCTTTTAAGAAAACAACCAGAAAATGGGGCTATAAAACATGCAGGAATGAGGTAAACAGTTTGGTCTCTGCAGAAGAAAATCATACTTCCCTGATCTGTTGCAAGTCTTTCAGTACTTTGCTAAAATAATAGGCGGTGTTTGGGCAGCTTGTGTAACTTGCTTGGGTGTTCAGAAAACCTCTGAAACTCATCACAAAAGACTGTTAAGAAAACTGTCCACTGGAGAGTCCTGGATCAAAATCTGGCTGAGAATCCACAAATAAAGCCTAGGAGTGAATGAGCAATTTCAGTGTGACAAGAACAGAGGGATGAGGTCCTTTGCTGTTAATGACCCAGAAAAGATAATGTGCAGCAAGGTACCCAAAATCTACTGATCTGTACCCTGGAGATGGCTGGAGTCATTCAGTTTGTCGAGGTGAAGCGAGTGCAAAGCGACACTGTGTGAAGCGCAGTATTGTGAGGCGATGAGAAAGCGGATCCTGAGAGGCGTGCAGCCGGGTGCATTGGAAGGAGTGATTTGTCCAGGGACATGACTGGCTTCTAAATTACTGTGGCTACTTCAGGCAGCAGCATTGCAGGCTGCTTACAGAGGTGCTTTTCCTCAATACACAAAGATGTCATCAGAGAAGCAAATTGTTCTCAGCCACACAAGAAGTAGCATAAGGAAAGATGCTGAGAGCATCAGGATGCTTTTCTGGTGGTCAAGGTCATTTCCCTGCCTAGGGTATTGTATGTGGTTCTAGTCACATTTCCATAAGGTCAAAGTAAGGGCTATATTGGAAATGTGTGGTGAAAGTGGTTAGAGCTGGAAGACACCTCATTTCATGGGAAGGAAAGGGTACTTAATAGCAATGAGCTTAGCAGGTCTAGAAAAAGCAAAGGCTTTCATTCTTTTTGCCTTTTCTCACTACGCAAGGAGAAGTGAAGGCTGTGGAGTTGCAGTGGGCTTGTAGACTTATGCTCAACATCTGGAACTCATTGCTGCAAGATACCATTTTCATTTACGTGATGCAAGATATCATTTACGTTCATTTACATGAATTGTTTACACGATTCCCAAAAAGAAGAATGAGAGATTTCTCTTGGCAGTTGAGTCCATCTAGGCTGTCACTTTGGAAATAAAAAGAGAGTTATAACCATGCACACTCCAAAGCATGGGACTTTCACTTCTTCCCATCCCTCACTTGGAGCTTCCGAGTCTCCCTCTAGTTCACCCAGGGTGAATTATCCTGCCTGGCTTGTGGGTTGGTTCCCAACTGCGATTTCATGGCTTGGCTTTCTTCTGCTTTTCTACTCCCTTTTTCTGCTTCTAGCAGCCATGCTTCAGCTCTGTAGCTGTGAGTATCTCCTGACAGGCTTTTTGGGGACTTTTCCAATCTGGCTGATCCCTGCCAATGCCTGTACCCAGCTGGGCTTTTGCTTATTGTGGTGCCCTCAGTCATTGGTGCTTCAGCTGGCTGGCAGCTGTGCACCCATCCCAGCTGAGCCAGAAGGGATGACTCTGAAGCTGGGCTCTCTAGGACACCACAGCAAGTGGTTGGGTGGTCATTATCCAGCCAGTGTTGTTCTGTGATGCTGATAAATCTCTGCAGCCAGGCAAGAGATTGCCGGGGTTTAGCTGTGAGCTGAAGGATAGAGCCTTGCACCCTCTGTGCTAATGTCCCCATCCAACAGGGATGTAGAAGGGCAGGGCTGGTGCAGGAGCCATCTCGGGGACAAGAGGCTGAAGCCAGGCCAGGGCAATGCTGGTGGCTGTCTCGTGCTTTGGGCGAGTGATGGCTCTTTTGCCCAGCCCACCAGGGTGGCATTTCTGGGTTTGGGCAAGCAGTCCCTGAGCACTGCCCAAAAGTGATGCTGTGCCAGCCAGCCTTGCTGCATGATACCTGACATTAGTGAAGGATTTGGAGTGAATGAGTGCTGGGTAAGAGGAGCAGTGCAGAGATCGTCAGCCTAGGTAGGTTTTCCTATCTATTATTGCAACTTCCTTCTGCAGCTGATGTGGTTATTTTTCTGTCCTGTTCCACAAAACAGTTGTGTTTCTGCTGTCAGTGTGTCATTTCTAGACCGTCCTGGCGATGCTCAGTTTGCATTTATCCGTTCCCACTTGGTATTCTCTGTGTTTCCCATGGAGCTGCTCTGCAGGAGGAAGATCTCCTCGTATCCAAGCAGGGATGCTGCAGTGATGCTGACTTGAGCCCAGCTGTGGGTCTTGTAGTAGTTTGGGGAAGGCAATGAAATAAATAACATATTTGGCTAGCTAAATAGTAGAGCTTAAACCTTCAACCTCACTGCTGAGGCCCGCAGTGAGCGGTGGGTGGTGATTCAGCCTAATGGCACGCAGCCAGGCAAAGGAAATTGTGGGATCGTGATGCAGCAACTGTCCTATAGCAGTTTGTTTCCATCATCCAGACGTGACTTCACGCCACCGCCACGCCATTCTGTCATTCTTTAGGAGAGCCTAAGCCTTCTCCCTGCTGAAGGGAAGGGTCTAAGGCACAGGGTCCTCAGGAAGATGAGTGATCCATGAGAAGGAGGCACATCTAGATCATGTGCATGGGAGGGAAAACCAGGAAGGGAGATCTGGGACTGTGCATGGTGGGACCACAGCTGCTGAAGCCCATGGGCTCCTCCAGCACCCCCACGCTCAGCAAGCTGGTCCCAGATGATGTTGTCCCTGGACACTGGTTCCCAGGGCAATCCTGCAGCATGGAGGGGCCTGAGATAGCAGGTGGGGTTGGCCCCTAACCCCAGCAGGGCTATGCTGTCACCCAGTAGGTATGTGCCTAACCAGGCCTTTCTCTTCTTTCCCCAGGGAAGACAATGAAGCTGTAGAGATGCTTCCCTACGTGATTGCCACGCTGGGCTCAGCAGGAGCCACCTGCAAAGCCTCCACATGCAGCAACAGCACCAAGGACTACTGCTACAGCGCCCGCATCCGCAGCACCGTGCTGCAGGGGCTGCCCTTCGGCGGCGTGCCCACCGTCCTAGCCCTTGACTTTATGTGCTTTCTTGTAAGTCTGCCTGCCATTGCTTCAGCACTTTCTGCCCTGATTAGCTGTGAGGGGAGGACTGTGGGCAGGTGGTTAGCGTTAAGGACCTCAAATGCCATCCCTGATTTTGCTGATGGCTGATTTCATGCCCCTGGTCATGTCCCTTGGCCATTACTGGCTTAACTCTAATACTTCCGCACTGAGCCCATGGAAGAGCATTGCAAATTTTCCAAAGGACATGGGTCAAGCTAGGCCAAACCTGCTTATAGTGCCAATTCCCTGCAATTTCACTCTGCCAAAGGCTTTACTTGTACCTTCTGAGAAACTGCAGGACCACAGATGTGCCTCAAGGGGGCTTGCAAGAAAGCTGGAGAGGGACTTTTCACAAGCACATGTAGTGATAGGTTGAGGGGGAACAGTTTTAAACTTAAAGAGGGTAGATTTAAATTATATATGAGAAAGAAATTATTTGCTATGAGTCTGGTGAGGCACTGGAACAGGTTGTCCAGAGAAGTTGTGGATGCCCTATCACCTCAAGTGTTCCCGGCCAGGTTAGGTGGGGCTTTGAGCAACTTGGTCTAGTAGGAGTCTCTGCCCATGGCAAGAGGATTACAAATAAGTGATCTTTGAAGGTGTCTTCCAATCTAAACCGTTCTATGGTTCAGTGTTGCTTCTTTGGGATCCAAGGGCCTTTTGAAGCTGTGCTAACTTAGATACTGTGTGTTGCATCCTGAGCCTCTGCCTCCCACAGCCATCCAGATAATTTGATTTTAACAGCCCTGGGGAACTTGTGCTGTTAGCTGAGCAGTCCTGTCTGTTCCTACCCTCCCTGTTCCTGTAGCTCTGCACGCAGAGGACAAGGACAGAGCTGGACAATGCCTCATCTCACAGCTCCTCCTTTGCTCTCTTCCAGGCACTGTTATTTGTCTTTTCAATTCTGCGTAAAGTTGCTTGGGACTACGGACGCCTGGCCCTAGTGACTGATGCTGACAGGTAAGCACAGGAGAAGGGCAGGAAAACAAGGCATGAGTGGGGCCCTTCTTTGCTGTGGGGCAGAAAGGACAAACCCCCTTGTGTGTGCCAGACGCAGCTGGAGAGGAGAGGCCAGTTGCATCCCCTAAGCTCCAGGAACAGGAAAAATCCCCGTTAACTAGCTTTTTTGTTACAGCATCCTTCTCCCAACATGGGCAGTGGTTCCTGTTGGGTCGATGTCACAGTCCCTACAGGGATAGAGGTGTGTGAGGGCCCTTAGAGAGGAACAGCAGATGGGAGGGAAGGGAGGAGAAAGGAAGAGAGATCCCCATGTAGGCTGTCACAGTGAAGGCTTTGTTAAGGCTCTGAAGGTGTCTTTGTGGCTCTGCTGGATGCAGTTCTTGTTAAAAGCACTTGAAAGCGGTGGGCTGCATTTCCAAGTGCAGTGCTGCTATCCTAACCTGAGTTTAGCTCGCATCCCAAGTGCTGACAAGTCAGTCTGAAGGTCTTTCTGCCCAATGCACTCGGGGGCTACAATGTCTGTTGGCAAAAGCCAGGGCACTTTGGAGATGGCAGCTTCACAGCAGAGTGGGGTGTTATTCTTGGTTTTGGT
Organism: Urocolius indicus; assembly: GCA_013401255.1. Lineage (NCBI taxonomy): Eukaryota > Metazoa > Chordata > Aves > Coliiformes > Coliidae > Urocolius > Urocolius indicus. The sequence continues at coordinate 31,070 of WBNH01000519.1, read as the reverse complement.
GTCAGCAGCAAGAAGGGCAATGATTCTTTTCTTCCAGTGCAGAACAAGGAACTCTCCTTCATTAAGCTAGAGAGGTTGTACAGGTAGTCTGCCACTCTCCAGGGGTGGCTCGCTGTGTCTGTGGCACTTTGTTGTGTGCTGCAGGCAAACTGTGTCTTCTGAAGGCTAGCTGTGGTAGGTGCTGCTTCTCCTTGATCAGCTCCATGAGCTCATCACACCCAAAGACTCAGATGGGACTGAGCTCCAGCCTCTCTGGTTCCTCTGGCAATAGATTCAAGCAAGCTACTCTGGAGCACTCGGTACATGACAGTGGAAAGAGGAAGAGTTGCTTTCTTCCAGCACTGAACAAGGAACTCTCCTTATTTAGATAAGTGGTCCTGGATAGTGTCAGATAAACAGCTTCATCTCTGGCGCCCCTGCTCCTCCTTTCCTGGGCTGACTGGAGAAATCAGCAGCGCAGAGACCTTGGGGGAAAGCAGAGAAGGGAATGGCTGGGTGATGCCTCACTGACAAGAGGGCCGTAGCTCCTCAGGGTTCAGCTGTTTGGACCCAAGTGCTGACTGGTAGCTACAGAGGCCACACAGCTCTGACCTTCAGTGGGGAGAGAGGGACGGCCTTTATCAGAGGCAAAGCTTGAGCACCTTAGGTGCCAGGGAGTGGGAGCAGAAGCCATAGGCAGAAAGGCAGTGGGCTGCCAGCAAGGGAGAACTGGTAAGGGCTATGGATCCCAGGGAATAGCCCCTGCTGCTTGGCCCATCTGTGGGATGTGATGCTTGCTTGGGTGAGGAGGATAGGCACAGAACAGGAGCACAGATGGCAGCTGGGCAGCCCCAGCAGGCTGTCCTGACTCACTGTTGCTCAGGAGCTCCCAGGGACACCTGTGGTGTGGAGCTAAGCCAGCTTGCCAGTAAAGCCAGCTTCCCTTTAGCTGGCAACAAAGCATTCTGCCTCTGGGACAGCAGGTGCTCCAGGAAGGTGTGTCTTGGGGTGGCACTGGGATCTGGAAGGAAGGTCTTGTCCAGCCTGACCATGAGCAGGTTTTTCTTCCTCAGGACAGTGTGGAGCCCTGTCAGGTGCACAGGTTCCTGTGACAGGGGGGTCCCAGCGCCCGCCCCCCCCCCCCCCATGGTTGTAACCTCTCCTTTTGTGTTTCTGTGCCCCCAGGCGCCGCCGCCGGCAGATGCAGCGAGAGGAGCGGGAATAGTATGTCCATTTATCAGGGTGTTGGTTCCTCTCTCTTTCTTGCTCGTACTGTCTCTCTCTCCTTTTCTCTTACAGTTTTCTGTCTTGCTCCTGAACTAATCTAAGTGGCTGGGAATTTGGGCTTAGATTTGTGTCTCTTTGTGGATTCTTACTCTTCTCTTTCCCTCCCCTTTGTGTTGGCCATTACCACAGCTGGATGCACCCTGGTTTTCCCCTAGGAGAGCCCTTAAATGCTCCCTGAGGGTCGCAGGCCCGAGCAGGTCCTGGCAGAGGCAGAGGATGGCACATCACACAACCTGCTCCACCTGCATGTGCCCAGCTGTCCTGCCTTACGATGGGGAAAATAAATGTGATTGCCTGAGCCTACAGCACGCTTGGGTCACCCAGCTGCAGAGAGGCCTCCTTTACTGATTCCTCTCTTGCCAGAGTGCCATGAGAGCTGCTCCCACAACAGCTGTAAGGGCAGATGGGTACACAGAGAGGATCTGGCAGGTAGTTGCAAGACTTTTCTCTTTTTCCTTTACCTAATGAGACTGCTGAGACCAGGACAAATGTTGGCCCTTGGCCCTTGCCACCTACCCTCAGCTGGCAGCACATCCAGCAAGGCAACTTTGTCCTTTCTCTCTTCCCCTGCAGAAGCAAAATTCTGCCTCAGTGCTGCTGAGAACATATTCTGGCATCTGAGCCTGTTGTTGCTCATTAAGCATTGCTACAGAGACTCCTCTTTCCTCTTTCTTGATGCTTTTATGCCTAAGGAAAGAGCATCCGCCATGTCCTGCCGATTGGCTGGGTGATACACACTGCAAAGGGCATGATCAGCTGGTGATACATGGCCTGCAGTGGTCACTCCAGCCACGCTGACATGTGTCTGAGACTGGGGCAGCAAGCTCATATGCTGTCATTTGCTGTCATATGCTTCTCATATGCTGTCATTTGCAAGACAAGGGCCTGCTACTGCCTTGAGAGATTTACAGGGATGCTCCTGTTTTTGTAGTTGCTCCTTGCCCCTAAAGGAGCAGAGCAGTCAGAGCTGTGAAAACAGAGGTGGTGGTAGCTGTGGTACATGTCACAGGGGGGGACCCCTTGCTTGTGCTTGAGCACTTCAGTAGTGATTGGCTCTGCTTCAGGTGTGTCTGGGAACGTTTCACTGCTAACACCTTGCATGGAGGAGTAAGGCAAAGGTTGCAGAACTGTTACGCTCTGAGGCTTCTTTAGGGTGGCCACCTCAGTTATCCTCATGAGTGCTTGTCTCTCTCCAGAACACTGCTGCTTCCTGCTCCAGTTCTCCAACTGAGCTTGCTAGAGCTCTCTGTTGACACATACTCACCTCTCTGAAACCTACTGATTGAGCTGGGGTGGTGTTGATAGCCAGAAACTTCTAAAAGCCTGTGAAGGTCAGTGAGGAAACCTTGATGTGGCTGTGCTCCTCCAAGGCTGGTGGCACCTTTCCCTCTCAGCTGTTCATTGGGCTGGGGCACAGTGGCAGGTGGTAAGTTAGGGACCCGTGGATGCCATCTGGTGCTCCCAGCCCTTCGATGTGCAGCATTGCTCTTGATGTGAGAGGGCATCCTCCTCTGATGTGTGCCTGCGCCTGAGAATCGGCAAGTGCCCTTGTCTTGGCCTTTGCCAGGAGATGTGGTAGCCATTGGCACTCAATTGGTGTCTCTGCATCAGGAGGTCATGGCAAGCTACCCTCACCTCTGCCTGTAAAGGCAGTGATCACAGAGCCCCGTGGAGTTTGCCGCCCACACAGACACCTCCTGCCTTGCACTGCAGCATGACTGGCCTCCACTCCCAGAGCCTGCAGTTCCCTTGGCTGGAGGCTAGCCCTGCCTTGGACCCAATCCTTCTCCTTCCCTGGCAGGCCTGGCACCAAACCTGGGGCAGCAGGTAGGGTCCCACCTTTGGCTCCTTGTAGTTTAGGCCGACATTGTCTCCACCCACTTACTTTGTTAGCGCTTTACTTTAAAAAGCCTCTAGCTAGGTGCAGGTATGTTGGAGCTTCCTTTTCAGCTTCCCGTCTTTGGTGAGGTTTGGCTGAGTCTTCTCAGCACTGCTGGTCATGCTGATTTTCATCTCTGTGTCCCCCTGAATGGAGCTGAGTTAGCCTGGTTATAAGATGACACTCTTCTCAGCTGTTCCTCCAGTGCTGCTTCTGCTATGCTATCTGCTTTTCCAGTACCAAGAAGCCAGAAGCACACACCGTGTCTTTGTGTTGAACTCCTTTGTGCCGCAGACAGCAGAAATTCACCCTCGCTCCCCACGCCCAGCTCCAAGACCTCTGGGATTTTAAAAGGCTAAAGGCTGATGGAAGCTTGCTCTGTCCCTCCAGCAGAGCAGAGTTTTGGGCTGCACAGTCGCAAGGCTGCACGCCACTGTCTAATCTGCACTGCTGTACTCCCGTGACCTTCAGCTAATCTCCTTTCCCCTCTTTCCGTTACTTCCAGCTAGGGACTTGGCAGGAGCTGCTCTGCTCTGAGGGAACCCACTGGTCCCATCCTCTTTTCTTCAACAGGGTCACGAGGTTCTCTGCTCATTTTCCTTCCCATAGTGTCATCCACCTCGTCTCTAGCACTTGTGTCTCAGCTGCTTCTTGTCCATCTGATCCTCCCTGAGCCTGTACTGGTTACAGTGAGACCATATTTTCATCTGGTTTTTTTTTCCTTCTAGCCTTCAGATCACCCATATCCATTCTTGCACCTCCAAGTTGCTGGTCTGCTGTTGTCATCTTGCAAGTGCTATTTAATTTAAGTTTCTGGACGATTTTCTTCTCTCCTTTGCCAGCTGCCCTCCGCCTCCATTTGAGGCAGGGTCTGTTGTCTGCTGCGGACGCTTCTGCTGCAGATTCTTCATCTAGGTCCCTGCCTGCGCCTGGAATAAAGTGTTCTGGAATAGTCACGTCTCTTGCTTTCCTGTCCTTTAGCCTGGGGTCATTCAATTCTAGCTGTCTGCCCACCCCCGCCGGAGGGGCTTTCCAGAGGGGAGCCCCAGCTGAGGCTGTGGAGCAGGTTGAGCTGAGCCCAGCTCCAGTCAGCGCAGCTGCTGGGGCTCAGCTGAGTTCCTCCTCCTGGGTTTCCCTGCACTGAAGCACTGAGGGTGGGAAGGACTGATGTAGTAGGGTACAGCTCACCAGACCCCCCAGCCTTCCCGTCCCTAAGGCGACTGAGGCCCTCCGGGACAGGAGCCACTGCCACCACCTCTCGAGTGTTGGGGCTGCGGTGACTTGGCTGCGCTGGAGCCAGAGGAGCTGCAGCACCCTCTAGTTCTCACCTCCTCTCCTCTGTCTAAACCTTGTGCTAAACAAACCTCAGCTCTGCCCCATGGAGCCGCTGACAGCCCCTCCTGCAGCAGGGGCTGCTGCATAATGCAAGTAGCACCCCCATAGCCAAACCTCAGGGGCTGCCGGACCCAGGAGGCTGCCTGAGGAAGGGAGTCTCTGCTTACCACTACCTCTGCTGTCTGATCTCGCCTCTCTCTGTTTCACCTGGGGCAAACTGACCTCAACTAACCTCTGATCTTCTGGGTGTTCTTGGTTTGTGGTCGGGCTGCCTCTTTGCATCTTCTGACTTTGTGCCTCGCCTCTCACTTGTCGTTTCAGCGTAGCCTCCGCCCTGCACTCTGACAACCATGACCGCTACGAGCGCCTCACCTCCGTCTCCAGCTCCGTGGACTTCGACCAGAGAGACAATGTGAGTAGCAGCAAGAGTCACACACCTTGCCTTTGAGTGGCAGGAGCTCGCAGCTTGTCTGAACCACGGGCTCTTCAGAAGAAACACTGTTTGCCCATCCCTTGAGCCTTAGGTCCTGCACCTTGTTGTGTGTGTGGTGTAGAGCTCAAGGAGACATAACTACATAGCTTCTAGATATGTGCTTAAATAGGTGGACTCTATTCCAGTAACTTAATGGACATCTGTCCAACCTGTCTTCTCAGCATTACAAACAACGCTTGCCAACTCCTCCTCTCGATGCTGCCTACCTCTACTGTTGTTTTGCTCTCTAAAGGGGAAGTACGGTTCAGTAGGATAATAGGTTGTGATGGATGGATAATGAGGTTCTCAGGAAATATTCCTCCCTGAAGTGTCCTTTGAGGAGCACTGGCTTGGCCTAGTCTGCCTCCCCAGGCCCTGCAGACCTCCTCTTGTGCAGGATGATGACTCAAGTACTTGTATGGTGAATTGTCAGGGTGTTCCCTAGGCTGTGGAGAGCTTCTATGCTAGCCAGGAGCCCATGGGAGGTTGAGCTTCCAGTTGGTAGGGAATAGCCACGTGGTAGAGTCCAGCCTGTGTTGTGCCCCATGGAGTAGCAGCACTGTCATCACCTCCTTCACCTTGACCCATCTGTGCACATCTGGGTGCTCATAGTCTGTTCTCCTCTGAGCTGAGTCTGTGGAGGTAAAAGGACACCAGCCTGGTACCCTGAGCCTTTGAATGAGGGAGCAAGGAATAAGGGAACACAGAGTGATTTGAGACTCTCCTGTCTTCTTTCTGCACAGGGTTTCTGCTCCTGGCTGACAGCCATCTTCAGGATAAAGTAAGTGCCCCAGGACCTGCAAGGGGGACTGAAATGGGGAAGAGATAGAGGCAATGCAAGGTAGTGGGACACCCAGCACAGTACAGCTATGTGAAGTTGCTGCCCTTGCTGCAGCTGCTTTGAAGAGCACATGCAAAATGTGTCCTCTGCAGAGGAAAAGTAAATGAGGAGTGCTAAAGCCAAAACTAAGATCACACAGTGAGTCTGTGACAGAGGAGAGCATCCAGCCCAGGTCTCTCCTGCCTCAGTCCCATCATATTAAACTGCTGTGCAGAGATGCTTCTCTCCCTGGGACCCCTGCTATGGGCACTGTTGCCAGAGGAATGGCTGCCAATGGGGGACTGGAGGATGCAGGGAGACACTCCCCAGCCTTGGGAGTAGTTTCCTAAGCACTTTGTGGCTTCAGAGCACTGTGGAATAGTTTCAGCCATCCTATCTCAACAGGGAATGCAAGGCCCACCAGAAGGGTGTGAGGTGGGGTTTGTGTGTGTCCAGCTGCCTGTACTGGGGGGGCAGAGGGCAGGGCCATGGGAAGTGGGGATGCAGTAAGCATTGCACAGGCAATTTTCTGCCCAGGTTGGTTCATAGTTGGATGCTGAGCTCCCTACCCCAGCTCCACCTCTGGGACAGAGCTGGGGATGTGTGTGGGCTCAAAGTAAGAGGGCAGCTGTGACCCTGTGCTTTCCTCCAGCACCTGAGGGAATGCAGATGATTTCCTGACGGCCTTTCTCTCCCTGGCAGGGATGACGAGATCCGGGACAAGTGTGGGGCTGATGCAGTGCACTACCTGTCCTTCCAGAGGCACATAATCGGGCTGCTGGTGGCCGTGGGGGTGCTCTCTGTGGGCATCGTCCTACCTGTCAACTTCTCAGGGGACCTGCTAGGTGAGAGCAGGGAGCAGCGGCTGGGCTGAGGGAGCTGTTTTCAACACCGTGTCACTAGGGAGCAGTGGAGGGCAAGGCTAAGAGAGACAACCTTCCCTTGCTGTCCCACTGTGAACGTGGGGCATTGAGAGGGTCATCCTGGGCAGCCTGGGTTTTGGGATGCACCACAGGTGGGAATCCTGCATAGCTGGGCCACTCAGTGTCTGTATCTGCCTCTTTCTCCCTAGAAAACAACGCCTACAGCTTTGGGAGGACAACTATCGCTAACCTGAACTCTGGGTATGTGTGGGCAGGGGTGGGATGGGCAACCGAGACCCTCGGGGGCTATTTTGTATGTGTCCACTTCCTGCAGAGCCTCACTTCCTTGAAGGCTGCATTTCTGCCCTTGCTGTGAGACTGCTGTCCCTGCTCCAATTTCCAGACTGAGCTCCTGGAATTTGGCTGCAGGGCACGTGGGTGCCATGCTGGTTACGTTGCTCATGGCCTCAGTGCCTTCAGGGCCTGACCAGCCATACACAGAGAGAGTGGCAACCTTGCATTGACCTTTGTGGTGTTCCCTCGTGACAGGAATAACCTGCTGTGGCTGCACACGTCTTTCGCCTTCCTGTACCTGCTGCTGACAGTGTACAGCATGCGCCGGCACACCTCCAAGATGCGCTACAAAGAGGATGATTTGGTGAGCAAGATCTGACCCCTCTCCCAGGCACATTTCCTCATGGCCTTCAGTTGAGTCAGGTGGTCTTGGAGAGATTGCTGAGCACCCCACTTCTCACAGCAATTTAGTGCTGTCTTACTTTGACTGTTCTTTTATTCTGCTTGGCCAAAAGGCAAGTCTCCTCCGGAGCACAGCTCTGACTGCCTGTGGGGAAACAGAAGAGGCCTGCACTGGGTGAATGCATTGGGGACCCAGTGCCTTCCTCAGGGGTTGCTCCAGCTGCTTTTGCCTTCTTTGTTTCTTAACAGTACCCCGTGTCTCTGTTCAGGCAGCTGCAGTGTAAGCCCCTTGCGTGTCAGTCTGCAGCGCAGCAGGGTGCCAATAGCTAGTGGGAGCATAGGAGAGGGAGTACCCTGAGTGCTAGAAGTGGTGTGGTTGCCCTTTCCCATTGCTGACTCAGGCCTTGGGGGATTTTGCTGCAATCCAGTCCTTCACACCATCCACACATACCTGTCCTCTCCTTTGTTTTTTATTTTCCTTTCTTCCAGGTTAAACGAACTCTCTTCATCAATGGGATCTCAAAATATGCTGAGCCAGAGAAGATCAAGAAGCATTTTGAGTGAGTCTCACCATGTGTCTAATGAAAGGCTGCTCTGTAATGGGGCTGTTTTATTGGAGTAGTGCTCATGTTACCTGAAATGGCAGTAATACATTGACAGCAGAAAGCTTGTCAAAGTCAACAACCACTTTTATTTTGGACATCTCACTGCTACTTTTCTGCCTGAGTTTCTACCTGAATGTGCAATGTCCTTGGGTTTGTGCCTAGGGATATGGAAGCTGTCTTGCAGAGCATGGTAAATAGTGTCCAGGGCACGTCCTAAGATGCAGTCAAGTTCAGAGATGAGGTGCAGGCAGGAGGTGCACAAACAGTGACTATGGGATGTTGTGCTGCTGCTTCTTTCCCTGCTCACAGGCTTTTGTAGAAAATTACATCTTTAACAAAAGAATTAAAATGTTCATCAGCACTTCTGTGAACACACTGTCAAGACTGTGTCTAGAAGCACTGCGGGGAGGAGAAATGCTTTGTACCCTCTGGGAACTCTTCTGTCTCTTTCTGACCCCAAGACCTGTGCCCCATGAAGGCAGAGAGGGAATGTGGGGTCAGAGGGATCCCTTGCTGCTACAGGGCAGAAGTCCAAAGAGGCTTCTCATAGCAAAGCCCAGAGGCTGTAGCATTTGCCCTATGTGTGTGTTGCTTCCACTGTAAGGCAAAGGGCCTGCAGGCTCCCCTGATGCCCCTAACAAGCTCTTGACTCTGTATCATGATGCTTAGCCCAGGGCAAGAGAGAAATTGTGGGTGTGTGGGGTTTGCTCAAGAATACAGCCTTTGGAGTGGGGTGTGATGAGCTGGTGCTTCCCACCTGCAGGGAGGCCTACGCCAACTGCACCGTCCTGGAGGCACGTCCCTGCTATGATGTGGCCCGGCTGATGTTCCTTGATGCAGAGAGGTAACCCTTGGCTTGGGGATGAAGGCAGGGTGGGCCAAGGTCACAAGTTCCCTCTCGAGTCACAGAATCACAGAATCTTAAGGATTGGTCTAGCCCCCCTGCCAGAGCAGGACCACTTAGAGTAGGTCACACAGGAACGCATCCAGATGGGTTTTGAATGTTTCCAGAGAAGGAGCCTCCACAACCCATCTGGGCAGCCCATTCCAGTGCTCCCTGTCCCTCACAGTGAAGAAATTCCTCCTTGTATTTCTTTGGAACCTCTTATGTTCCAGCTTGTACCCATTGCCCTTTGTCCTGTCATTGGACGTCATTGAGAAGAGCCTGACTCCATCCTCCTGACACTTGCCCTTTATATATTTGTAAACATTCATGGGATCACCCCTCAGTGTCTTCTTCTCCAGCCAAAGAGCTCCAGCTCCCTCAGCCTTTCATCATAAGGGAGATGCTCCACTCGCTTCATCATCTTTGGTGCCAAAGGAGCTATTCTGAGCCACTCTCTTTCTTTCTTTCCTTTCCCCTGTTCCACTCTCCTCTTTCAGGAAGAAAGCTGAGCGTGGGCGAATCTACTTCACCAACCTGCAGAGCAAGGAGAACACCCCATCCATGATCAACCCAAAGCCCTGTGGCCACCTGTGCTGCTGTGTCATCAGGGGCTGCGAGGAGGTAGGGGCAGAGCTCGAGTTGTTGGATGGTGGGACACATAAGGTCCCCAGGTCTCTGCTCTGACCTCTGTCCCCCTGCCCAGGTGGAGGCCATCGAATACTATACCAAGCTGGAGGAGAAGCTCAAAGATGACTACAAGCGAGAGAAGGAGAAGGTGAATGAAAAGCCTCTGGGAATGGCCTTTGTCACCTTCCACAATGAGACCATCACAGCCATGTGAGTGCAAAGGGTCCTGTCCTCCTCGGGAAGGCGACCTGTGCCAGCTCTTGCGTTAAAACAGAGGAATGCCAGCACTAAGGCATCCCCCTCAGCTTCTCCCCGACAGCCCTATGAGTTGTCATCTCCCTCTTCTTCAGAATCCTCAAGGATTTCAACGCTTGTAAGTGCCAGGGCTGTGCATGCCGTGGGGAGCCCAGGGCCTCCTCCTGCAGTGAGTCCCTTCACGTCTCCAACTGGACTGTCAGCTATGCTCCCGACCCACAGAACATCTACTGGTGAGCAGTTCTGTGGTGTTCAGTGGGCCCTGCTGACGGGAAAGGGATGCACCCCTTCTGTCTGCCTCCCCATCTGCTTCTCTGGTAACCAAATGAGCAGTTGCTGCTGAAGCCCAGCCTGGCTGAACTAGAGGTCTGATCTGACTTGGAGGAGAAAAGCCTCTGGCTACTGTCCAACTGCTGTTCAAGCAGTCTGGGCTGTGGTGTGCACATGAGGCTCTGGACCTGCCCTTCTTCCCTGTGCAGCCATCCTGATGCTCTCCCTTCCTTCCTCCCTCCCAGGGAACACCTCTCCATCCGGGGCTTCATCTGGTGGATCCGCTGCCTCGTGATCAATGTGGTCCTCTTCATCCTTCTCTTCTTCCTCACCACTCCTGCTATCATCATCACCACTATGGACAAGTTCAATGTTACCAAGCCGGTGGAGTACCTCAATGTAAGGCCCTTGCAGACAGGTATAGGACAGGTAGCATGGGAGCCACCTTGAGACACAGCAGCCCCACTGCAAGGGAGGGGATAGGGAGAGAGTGTCAGCTCTCCCTGGGTCCCTCTAAGAGGGAGGTGCTGAGCCTGCCTGGGAAAGCTGCCACACTATGTCACACACAGTCTCTTCTCTGCCTCCTTGCAGAACCCCATCATCACCCAGTTCTTCCCAACCCTGCTGCTGTGGTGCTTCTCTGCTCTGCTCCCCACCATTGTGTATTACTCTGCCTTCTTCGAGGCGCACTGGACCAGGTAAGAACAGCCAGCACTTCTTAGTCATACCAGCGTGCTACCTGGCCACCAGACAATGACATAAAGCTCCTGACTGGATCCTTCTGCTTGGAATTCTGCCCTCCAATCCAAGCACAGTGTGATGTTGCACCTCTTGCTCAGCTGGGGTCTGCTGTGGACACTTGTGGTATCAATCCTTAGCTGCTGTTGTGAAGCATGATTGTCCAAGCAAGGCTTGGTGTAGGTCTACAAGGAGAAGAAAGCTGGGAGGAGTTGGGGCTGGTCACCGTGAGGAAATGCTAATAGTGAGGGAAGTCTTGGCTCAGGCAAGTGGGCTGGGGTGGTGTGCCTGTACCCCCATGTCAGTCACAGATTTTCCAAGAGAAAAATCACCTCTGCTGTGGCTTTTGGCCACGGGGAAGGTGTTTGAACTGCTAGAAATGTGCTGCTTGTGAGGCACATTCCCCACAGGATATGTGACATAAGCTCTGTTTTCTGCTCTGTGTTGCAAAGGCTGGTGGGGAGGATGGCACGAGCTCTGTGGCCAAGAGAGATGATTGCAGAAACTCCTCTAAAGATCAAGGTCTGGAAGGGAGGGCCTATGAGATGAGAAGGGAGGAACTGGGACTTGAGAACAGACCTCAGACCCTGGAGGGAAATGCCTGCTGGCATATTCATGTATCAGCAGTGGACAGAGTGGGATTCAGATTAGACACTGCAAGGTGCTTTCTGATGAGAACCAGGACCAGGGCCACCACTCCTGGAGGTGGTGGAGTGGTGCTGAAAGGTTAACTGCCTCCTCTCTGCCCTCAGGTCTGGGGAGAACAGGACAACCATGCACAAGTGTTACACCTTCCTCATTTTCATGGTCTTGCTGCTGCCATCGCTGGGCCTGAGCAGGTAGGGATGATGGGAAGGGGAAGCACGTGCAGAGCCCTGGAGCAGAGGGAGGGTTGAAGTGCACATCTGGTTGTTCTCCTAAACTGCAACTTTTCCCCACTGCACAAATGCTGTGGCCACCACCCCCTTGGGAAGATGGCCTTCAGTTCTGGCTGAGGGGCAAGGCCAGAACATACCTGGCTGGGTTTCTAGGAGCTTAATGAATGAGCCTGCAGATGCACTGGCATGTGCCTGTAGTGTTAGCAGTAACGCAGCAAGAGCTGGCACAGTTGATGGACACATGCAAAGAGTTTGTTCAGGTGTGCTGGTGAGGAAGACACTCCCACCTCTGTGCTCAGCATGGACTCCAAATTTTGCACAAAAGGGAATTGCTCATTTGAGCCAGAACTGAGTAGGTTGCACTGCTGGGCTGTGTGCAGTGTGGGATAGTTATGTGTAGGCTGCAGCAACGCTCATCTGTTTGGATGTGAGCCCCAAACCTTCCTGCAGGGATTATGGAAATGCCCCATAGCAAACAGCTGCCAGCCACCCACATGGGCCCTCAGCACCAAACAGTGGCCAAGTAGGGAAGCTGTGCAAAGAAGGAAAAACTAAGATGTAGGAGTGGGATGGGAGTCCTCACTGTGGTAGGGAGTTACTTACACATTGTAAAGTGGAGGACCTACACCTGTTTAGATTCAGGATACAGCCCCTTAGTGGTGAAGTGGGGCAGTGCCTGAGAATAGACAAGCCCTCTGATAGAGGCAGAAGAATACCCTCCATCCCAGTGTGTGGCTGAGACACGTTTCCCTGCCAGGTTAAAAATGCCTGGTTACATTGTAACCCTCTGACCTGGAGAGGTGAATGCTCCTGGAAGGTTTGTGTTTTCACCAGATGCTGTTAAACAGAGCACACTCCCTCTGAGGACTCCATCTCCCTGCCGTTGCCTCTGGAGCTCAGTGCTCTCCTGGTACCTGAGGTGCCAGAGGATTGGACGGTTTTGCATTAAAAGATCAGAACTGGGGAAAATGGGATTTGTTTCTCCTAAAGGATTTCTTAGATCTCCATGTTGGAGAGTTCCTTGTACCTAACCTGTTTCTGCTTCAGAGTCAGTCACCTGTTCCTCACACATGTTGCACCCAAACAGAAGGCAGGTGGGAAATGCTGAGAGGATCGGGACAAAAGGAGAACCCCACACATGAGGGTGGGAAGCTTTACGTCCCATTTCGGGTGCTGCACTGTTTTATCACAGTGTCTGATTTCCATAATTGCTGGTGACACATCTCAAGAGGGGACGTAACGGTCTGTGGTCAGCTTTGGGTCCTTCTGGAGCAGTGTCCATACATTTGTGTGTGCATGTCACTGTTTCTGACTGTCTCTCTTTTTGCGCCACTCCCCCACAGCTTGGATGTGTTTTTCCGCTGGTTGTTTGACAAGAAATTCCTCGCTGAAGCTGCTGTGCGATTTGAGTAAGTGAAGCTGGGCAGAAGGCCCTTCTTTGCCATGCAGGGACATTCCTGTCGGCATCCGAGGGCACCAGGGGCTCCCAGCCGCTGCCCTACCGCGGGGGCAGCACCTCCTGCAGCTTGCTTTTGCTGTGCCTCCCCAGGTGTGTGTTCCTGCCGGACAACGGGGCCTTCTTCGTCAACTACGTGATCGCGTCTGCGTTCATCGGGAACGCCATGGACCTGCTGCGCATCCCCGGCCTGCTTATGTACATGATCCGCCTCTGCTTGGCCCGCTCGGCCGCCGAGCGCAGGAACGTCAAGCGGGTACGGGCCAGGGCCCACGGCGGGGCTATGGCCTCCCCGGGGGTGGGGGTGCTGCACCGGGGCTCCTCAGTGCTGCCTGTGCACGGCAGGGTGTACTGCGTGCCCCTGCTCGGCTCCCAGCGCCTCTCCTCCTTCTCCAGCACCAGGCCTACGAGTTCCAGTTCGGGGCTGCTTATGCCTGGATGATGTGCGTCTTCACTGTGGTGATGACATACAGCATCACCTGCCCCATCATCGTCCCTTTTGGTAAGTGACACCCTGCCGCCTCCCTGGGAAGAGCTTGAGTAGGGAGAGGCAGGAAGGGTGGCGGGGGGGGAAGATGCTCCCTGTCAGTCAGAGGCCCTGGGAAGGCGGGCCGGTTCCCCGCTCTGCTGGCATCCCTCCCTTTCTCCCAGGGCTCATGTACATGCTGCTTAAGCACCTGGTGGACCGATACAACCTGTATTACGCTTACCTGCCTGCCAAGCTGGACAAGAAGATCCATTCAGGGGCTGTGAACCAGGTGGTGGCAGCTCCCATCCTCTGCCTCTTCTGGCTCCTCTTCTTCTCCACCATGCGCACAGGTGAGTGTTGGGCTGTGATGCCAGCCCCTGGCCTACAGAGCCACTCCCCAGGCTTCTCAGTGCTGTCAGCCTCCAGAGCACGGTCAGACTCCCTCTGACACCACCACTTTGGTTTTCCTTTGCCTCAGGGTTCCTGGCCCCCACTTCCATGTTCACCTTTGTGGTCCTTGTGATCACCATTGTGATCTGCCTGTGTCACGTCTGCTTCGGGCACTTCAAATACCTCAGCGCTCACAACTACAAGGTGAGGTGGGGTGCTGGGAGTGGGGTGAGGGACCTTTTTTGGAGCACAGCTCAGCTGCAAAACAGTAGGGGCTCGGGATGACCTAGACTGCTCTCCAGCAGAGTCTCCCAAGCCTGGCTTTGCAGAGAGGACAGTCCCAAGGCTGTCCCTGGTGCTTCTATGCTGCTCCTGTGGTGGAACAGCAAACGTTGCCCCAACAGTCTTTCGGTTTGTCCTTTCCTCTCCAGATTGACCACACGGAGGTGGACACCATAGAAAACAGGCAGAACGGGAGGCCTGCCACCAGTCTGCCAGCTCCCAAATCAGCTGTGAGTCCCTGTCCCCATCTCCATGCCCTGGTAGGCTTCTTACTCAGGTTTGGGAACAGAGGGTAACTCCCTGTCTGAGGACCTTGCTCCTCACCTCCCTTGAGGCAGCACCCAGACTCTCCCAGGGAGGGTGGAAGGCAAGTGTTGCCCCTCACCTGAGCCGGGTGATGAAGTATAACCTCACACAACCCCCTTTCCCACTGCTCCTCGGACACCGTGCCTTTGCTTTCTGCCTCTCTTGGCTGGGACAGTGAATCCGGCTGTGTCAGTCTCCCTTCTCCTTCTGCATCTTTGCACAACTGCCTGTCAGCAAAGGGCTGTCACCCACTGGGCGGGCTCAGAGCCAATGCAAAGTGGTCTCCATGGGCATTGCTTTGAAGGGCATGAAAGTGCTTTGGGGACTCTCCCCTCCCCTGCCCAGTTCTGGGATCCCAGAGTCAGTTTTCTGAACTGCCTTGTCTCACTGCCTCATTCCAGCTGCTTCCTTCCACCGTGATACTTTCCTAGCTGTGGTCTGTGCAGAGAAGGATGGGGTATGGTATACACGTGGAATCCAAGATCCTTCCCAGTCTCGCTATACCTAAGGGCAGCAGCATCTCTCAGAAAGGAGATTCCCCATGGGAGAATGTTAGAGGGACATGTCTGCTGGCAAAAAAAGGGAGCACAGTCTTCCGACCCACATGGGCTCCAAAGAGCTGAGAAGCCCCATGCTGTCCCAGCTCTGGCTCACTGCAAGGGCTGCTTGGCCCCTGGGTTTTGACGCAGCCACTGTCACAGGACGAAGCCAGCCCCACTCTTAACCTCTCTCCAGCACACCGCGTAGTGCCTGGCCCCTTCCTTGCCCTCCTAGCCTCTCCCCACACTGCCCCTCTTGCCTGGCGCTTGGAGTGGTGCTGCCCCAGGCAGCGTGTTCCGCCCAGCCTGAGAGCTTCCTGGTCTCACCCCGTCTATGTCTCTGTCTCTGCCCTCTCCCTGCAGAAGTACATCGCCCAAGTGCTGCAGGACTCCTCTCCGGAGGGCGAAGCCACCGAGTCGGAGGAGCAGGGCTCGCAGGACGAGGAGCTCATCAACGCCGACGGCATGAACGACACCGATTTCCAGTCGTGTGAGGACAGCCTCATAGAGAATGAGATCCACCAGTAGAGACCTCGGCAGCGGGCGGGTGGGGAGCAGAGGGGAGGGGAGCGAGCAGGCAGTGTGCACCCACGCCCGGGGAGAGGCACCCCGGGGGCTGCCCCTGCCCAGTGCTGCTGCTGCCCTGGGAAGGGGGGGCAGGGGTCCCGCCACATGCTCCCCATCCCCTGCCCCTCCACCCCTGTGCCAGCCAGCAGCTCAGCAGGCATGCTGTGTACTAGCTGCCTTCCTTAGCGTGCCCAGGGCTGGGGACGTGGGGGATGGTGACCCCCCAAGTTGCTGCTGCAGACCTGCAGGGAGGAAGGCTGGGTGCTTTGTGGGGAGGGGCACAGGGGGAGCCTTTAGGGTTTTCCCAGCAGGCCCCCCCGTCCCCCATCCTCCTGGTGAGAAACACTAATAATTTATTAGATGTACAGAAAAGTGACAAATGAAAAGCTTTAGTCAGTGTATTGGAAGCCCCACCTAGGGAGGGGGTTGGCTTTTGTTGCACATTCTCCCTGTGTGTGCCCATTCTCAACCACTTGTAGCATCCACCTGGTGTGATGTGTCAGGAGCTGGGCCGGGCAGCAGAGGGGTGAGATGACTTTCTCCCCTCCCTGCCACAGGGAAGGTGACAGCCTGGCCTCATGGTCAGGGTTGGCATCACCCTGTGGAAGGGGCACACGGTTGGCATGAGCTGGGCAGCCCCTTGCAGGGTGAGGGGTGCCAAGGACATTTCTCGTGTGCAGAAAGAGGCGCAGGCAGCCTCTCCCCCAGGTCCTGTCATCTCCTCCCCCCAGGGCCACAGGCAAGGGCTTGCAGCATCATTTTAAGTGGCATGTCTTTTTGCACATTTTACTCCCCTTTCAAACAGAAATCAAACTGACCCCCATGTGGTACTGTGCCCCGCTTTGCTGCCCTGTGTCTGCACAGCAGGGTCAGGCCTAGGGGTGGGGAGGCTGTGCTGGGAGCCTCCTGGGTGCTATAGGGATAAGGGGAGAAAGGGTCTGAGACTGCAGGCCCTTGGCATCCTGTGGGGTTGGTGCTGCCTGGTTGCAGTGGGGCCCCATGGCCTGCCTTCACTGAGCTGCCACGGGCTCTCTACTGAGCTGAGGCAGATGGGGCTGGGAGAGTCCTGGGAGAGCAGCTACTGAGAGCCCTCTCCCAGCAAGTCCAACGTGTTGAGGAGCACAAAAGCCTTGTGGGCTGTGCTTAGGTTTCTTCAGCTCCCCTGGCTTGGATATAAGCTCGGCTGGCATCATTCAGCCTGAGAGGGAGGTCTTCCTCCCCTACCTCTGCCCATGGCCCCTCCCTGGTGATGATAGCTGTGTTCCAGAGGCAGTGAGGGGACAGGATCAATGGGAGAAGTGCACTGGAACCCCGGCCCTCTGCAGGGACATCTGACCCTGTTTGAAGGCTCTTTATGAGGAGGTTCCTGGTCAGGATCAGTCACCCTCAATTGCGTCCCCCTCCCTTTGTGTAAAATGTAAAGGAAAATAATAAATCTCCCTGCTATCGAGCTATATTTATTTCCCTCACCTTCCTGCCACCATCCTGTTTGGTGCTCGTTGCAGACACTCACCCCCTCCCTCTGCCTGTCCTCTGTGGGTGCTGCTCCAGCTCGCTGGAGCTGTGCCCTCCAGGGTCAGAAGGGGCTGGGGGGAAGAGGACAGTCACTCAACTTTTCAGTCCCCCCTGTGCTGGCCCTGTTGCTCCAAGCACTTTACTAGACCTGACCAAGTGCAGCGTCAGCCCTGCCCAGCTCCACTCCGGGAAGGGTGGTCACATCCCACAGCTTTTTTTCCCCCTGCCCCCTATTAAAGGAGACGAGCCTGGCACACAGAGCAGGCGGGGGGAGGCTGCTCCGGGGAGGATGGAGCTGACTTTCTCTGCACCTCTCTATAGGAATCCTGGGCCTGGAGGAAAAGGGGGGGGACGGAGGGGAAGAGGTGGGGGTGTTCAATGTATGGGGAGAGCAGGCACCCCCGGCTCCCAGGGCTCGGCCGGGGCCGCTGCTGAGGGGCACCTGTCCGTCTCCTCCATGGTCGGGCTAGAAATGAAATGAGCACACGATGTCAGAGCTCCTCGTCTGTGCCCAGGCTGGGGTAGGGCAGCTGTTGCCCCTGCCTCCCCGTTCTTGCCCTGCCGCGGGTGCAGCAGGCAGGCTGGGCTGCCCCCGGCTCTAGGTATGCCCAGGGCTGCCTCTGCGGCTGTCGGGGCTCTGCCCACAGAGAGCGGTGTGTTCCGAGGGGCGCTGGCTGTGTAGAGATGTGTATAATACCCTGTATATATTTGTGTACAAAAGAACAAAGGAAAAAAAAAAAAAAAAAAGAGCCGTTGTTCTTGCAGTCTTTTCTTTGTGGAGCGGGTTGGGGGCTGGGACCTGGGAGCAGAGGACCCCAGCTGCAGCAGGGACGCAGGAGCATGCGTGTAACAAAAAGAGGAGTGGGGGTTGTGCCCTCCCCCTCCATGAGCACAAGCCCTGCCTTGCCGCGGGCGGGGGGGGGGGACCCAGCTGCTGGCTCACGGGCTCTCCCGCCACAAAGGGGCTTCTTCTCTGGCTCCAAGAGGCATCCAAAGCTTTGCTGCTAAAAGCCGGTGGCTGAGGAGCAGCGTGCACAGAGGCTGGGAGGGGGGAAGTGCTTTGGAAGTGGGGTAGGATGGGAGGTAGTGGCAGAGAGCAGTAGCAATTTATGTGGCCACTGCTGCCTTCATCTGGGAGCCTGTCGGGTGGCTCAGGATGGGTGGCTGGATCCATCCTCAGGTGCTTGGATCACAGGATCACAGTGGGGCTGGGAGCGCTGCCCTGCCCTGGGATGCCACTTGCAACTCAGCCCTGCCTGAAGTGTGGGGGCAGGCAAGGAGCAGCCAGCCCCCAGGACCCTGGGACCGCTGCCTGCTGCTGTGCCGTGTGCCAGAGCTGGGGTGGCTCCCAGGCTGCTGCCGCATGCTCAGTAATTTATGTATGGTGGCCAATGCTCAGAGGACAGCGCAACAGAGAGGTGAGGTGTGGGGCAGGCCTCCGAGACACGAGTGACCCCAGTTGCTGTGTTCCCCAGTTGCTGTGTTTGGGCTCTGTGGCTTTGTGTGCCAGCGGCACAGCGTGAGCAGGGCACAGAAAGCTCTCTGCTTTCCATGGCAGCCCCCCAGCCAAGGACCAGGAAGAGGCAATGCCTGGCCGCAGACAAAGAGAACCAAAGACAAAAGAACAGTAGGCGCTGCCAAGTCCCTGTTGGCATCGCTGCAGAGGGAAGCTTGGGGGAAGAGAACAAGGAAATTGCACAGATATTTGCACGGGTATTTAACAAAACTGCTCCCAAGCACAAAGGTAGGGACAGGGCACAGCCTTCATGACAGGATTACACATGATCTGTCCCCTGCCCCAGCAGAGGCGGCTGTGAAAGCGGCTTGAAAGGCCTCCGCGGGATAATGAGGCAAGAGATGAACAGAACTGGATCACAACAAGGACGGGTGCTGTCCTGGATGCATCAGAGTGGGCAGGGCTGTGGTCAAGGCCAGAGAAAGTGCTGGCAGAGCTATTCAGGCACAAGCCCAAAGCAGGAGCAAGCCTTACAGCAGGAGTAGAGCCTTACAGCTCTACTTGCTTCTTGTCTGAGCGCACGCTGCTGCCTGCAGCTGGGCACAGAGCTGGCTGGTGCCCTCGCTCCTGGCCTGCAAGCAGGGACACAGCTGCATTCTGTCTGCCCTTGTGGCAGGTCAGAGCAGGGACCCCCAAAGCTTCCTCCCCTCAGGGTGGGCAGAACACACTGCCTGGGGCAGGCTCTCCTCCAGGGGGATGGGGACAGAGCAGCTCCAGGGGCGTCTGGCCAGGGCTGGAGTGTGCCCCCGTGGGTGCTGCAGCTGGGTTTGAAGCCCCTGCTTGCCCTTCCCTCAGGCAAGGGCTACCACTCCTGAGCCTAGGGTGGGTTAGAAAGCAGGTGCTCTGCACAGCCTGCTCCCATGGTGAGGCAGCACAGGCACTGCCTCCCCAGGCACCAGGGCAGAAGAAGGATCCCCATGGTTGCTGACACTCGTTGGGATCACTATCTTCAGCCCTGGCACCAGAACGGTGGCAGTGCAGAGCTTCTTTCCATGGCAAGGCCAGGCTCTGCCCAACATGATTGAACTGGTCATGCCAGGCCAAGCTATGCTGGTCCGTGGCAACCAAAGCCATGTAGCATGACACCTGGCCGTGCGGTGCCCATTGGTGCTGGCATGGATGCAGCGTGAGTCACAGAGGGCATGCAGGGGCAGCATGACCTGCTGGAGCTGGGCACCGACACCACCCAGCAGCAAGGGCCAGCTGGTAGGGTGGGTGCTGGCCATGACTGCCTGGGCTTGCAGGGGTGAGGTGATGTGGGCACAGCCTCCCCAGGCATGAGGGAGGGAGGGAGGGAAGGAGGAGAGGAAGGACTCCATGGTGGGCAACACCCATTGGGACCACCATGCTCAGCCCTGACACCAGAGTCATAGAATCATTTCAGTTGGAAAAGAGCTTTAAAAATCATCAAGTTCAACCACTCAGCTCCCACTGCCAAGCCCACCATTAAACCATGTCCCTCAGCACCTCAGCTACACAGCTTTTAAATATCTCCAGGGATGGTGACTCCACTGACCCCCTGAGCAATCCATTCCAGTGCTTAATCACAGAATCTTAAGGGTTGGAAGGGACCCCAAAATACCATCCAGTCCTGCCACAGCAGGACCACGTAGAGTAGGTCCCACAGGAACTCATCCAGGTGGGTTTTGAATGACTCCAGAGAAGGAGACTCCACAACCCATCTGGAAATGGGTTAATAACCCTCTCAGTGAAAAAGTCCTTCATAATATCCTAATGTCCTAAACCTGCCCGGGCACAACTTGAGGTCATTTCCTCTCATCCTATTGCTTGTTACTTGGGCAAACAGACCGATCCCCACCTTGTTACAACCTCCTTTCAGGTAGTTGTAGAGAGTGATCATGTGTCCTCTCAGCCTCCTCTTCTCCAGACTAAACATGCCCAGCTCCCTCAGCTACCCCTCACCACACTTGTTCTCCAGACCCTTCACCAGCTTCGTTCCCAGTCTCTGGACACGTTCCAGCACTTCAGCGTCTTTCTTGTAATGGCAGATCAACAAGCCCTGGGATGAGACAAAGCGTAAAGCTAAGCTGGGATGCCCAGCAGCGTCGGGCAGTGCTATGTCACCCCCGAACACTTTTCTAGGGGAAAGTCACCTCCTCTTCACTTCCAGCCCCACTTGCCCTGTGCTCAGAGCAGAATTGAAAAGCACAACCCATCCTTGCGCTACCCGCAGATAACATCACACCCAGCAGCCCCAGTAACTGCTTTCCCGCTAGCTGTGACAACACTCTGCGCCTTTAATTCAGCCTCCCACTCCCTTCTCGGCCGAAACCCCACCTTCCGCGGGGCCGTCCCTAGCGGAGCCTCAGCGAGCCGAGCCGGGCTGGGCTGGGCTGGGCTGGGCTGAAGCGGGCAGGGCGGTGGCGGCGGCAGCTTCCGTAAGTCCATCCCCCTCCTCATCCTCACCCTTATCCGACCCCCCCTCACCACGGGGCTAACACCAGGGGCCCCCGACGGCAGGAGGGAAGGGCTCCTCCGGCATTCGCCCCCGCGTCGGAGGAGCCCTTTCTTCCCTCCCGCCGTCGGAAGCCCCCCCGAGTCTGAGCTGCTCCAGGCTCACTTATATCCCCCCTGCCCACCCACATTTGTGCAAGCGGAGAGGCTCGGAATGCCTCTGAAATCAGAGCGGTGTGTGAAACCGGGTACCGCGCCCGGTGCCGACCGCGAAAGGCAGCGCCGCATCTCGTCAAGGGGATGCGGCAAAGAGCAAGAGGAGCTTGTGGGGAAATGAGGAATCTAGTTATTCGTTTGTTGTTACCCAAAGGGCAGGGAAAGGCCTACAAGAGGTGTCTGTGTAGCGTGAGACATTAAAGGGTGGCTGTGGCTGCTTGCCCCGAGCCGAGTGTGCGGCAGGATGCGGTGTCTGGGCTCGGCCTGGCTGCTTTTAAGGAGGGGAGCTCCCTCTTCCTTCGATCTCCATAAGCAGATGACAAACCAATAAATAGTCAGGGGGCTGGTTTGGGTTTTTTTTCTGGCTGAACTTCAGCAATGATGCTGTGTAGGGATTTTTCAGGAGGCACTACTGCGGGGACTAGCATGTCTTTCTACTCCTACCTGGGAGAGATCAGAGGTGCCTCCAGGTACCAGAAAGCATCATGTTGTGGCTGGATGTTGCCTGGCCTGGAAAACTGCCCTGGGTTGCTTGGCTTGTCTCTGCACACCCTTTCCTCCCAGCGGAGGACCCACGGTGTCCATCAGCATCAGCCTGAGGAAGGTGACAGCAACCAACCCCATTGCTTAAGGTCCCCACATGGTAGCAGTACCATCACAGAGTCCGAAATGGTTTTCCTCGCTCTGCGCTTGCGTGACCTCCGTCTGCTGCTGAGCACAACCTTCCTGAGTATTTTGAGCCTCAGAGCTAAGAATAACTCACATGGTGCCTGTGTCAGGGCTGCATACAGCTCTCCATGTCTGTAGCCATGTCCAGCACCGGTAGGCAAGATGGGAGAGGGTACAGGGAGGTTGGCAGGGGCTGGGGGCATGAGGCAGTGTGCATGCTCGGGCGGTGTGAGGTAGGAGCGTGAGCTGGGGAGGGGCTGTGTTTGGGATTCCTCCTCCCACAGCCCCCCTGGGCTCTGGGCAGCATCTGGGGCCCGAGGAGCCGTCCTGCCAGCTCTGCAGACAATGAGTGCCTTGCTGATGGGAGAGGCTACCAGCGTGCTGACTACGGAGGGGCACTTAGAAGGAGGAGATGATGGAAAAACGCTGAGCTCCAGAGATATGGGGCCATTCTAGAGGAGAGAAGGGCTGGTGCTGCCTTGAAGGATAGTGGGTTTCAAGCATCCCAGAGCAGGTGGAGGTATGGGGAAGAGTAGATTTGCCTCCTGAAAACCTTCTGGTTAGGGCAGCCTCTTGGGTTAGCAGCCAGGTTTATGCCCTATGCACATGGCAAGAACTTGCACCCTTCTCACTGTTGCCTGCCTTCCCTTAGCTGTGACATGATACTGCAGGACAAGGAGAACTGCCTCCCCAGAGCCAGGCAGCCCCCTGCTCCCCTGGGACAGGGCGCTGATGAGGCAGCAGGCTGGCACTACTGCTTGGCCCACTGCTCTGAGTGGACTGCTGGCTCCTGGGTTATTTACCCAATGACTGCTCTGCTGCCTTGTGTGGAGAAATCTGCAATGCATTCAGTACCAGCTCCACCAAGCAGGAGCCAGGAGGGCTGGGAAGCAGGGCAGGGTCAGCCACGAACTCCAGCAAGCCCGTGGTGGTGGTACCTGCCCCACAGCTCTGCTGCAGGGGACCTTGCTAGTGGGGGCGGTCAGGCCGGCAGCCTCCCGAGGCCCCTTCCAGCCTGGGCACCGCGATGGGCTCCTGCCGCAGCTGCCTGGGCAGAGCCGAGGGCAGCTGGGTTGCAGGGAGGCGGGCTGGGGCTTGTCCCGCTGTGGCGGGGCTGTGGGGCAGTGCAGCAGGGCCCTGCGCGGCCAGCAGCTGTGTCATGCCTGTTCACAGCGCTGGGCTGGGAGCTGCCGGGTAAACCTCCTTGGGAGGAAGGCCTGTGGTGATGCCTTGGCTGGGACAAGGGACCAGTGTGGCTGGGGGGGCTCTGCAAGGTCTGCCCTGCCCCTGTCTGCAGGTGCTGGGGGGCCCTGCTGCACCCCCACGTCCCTTCCCCAGTGCCTCCCTGCAGGCTGCTCTGCCGGCCAGGCTTGAGTCACCGGGAAGGGCTGCGCCGCCTCTTCCTTCCCTCATCCTCGGGCCGTAGCTAGAGCTGTCTGTGCGCCTCGCAGGGCTCCTCCCTTCCCGGCCCTACTGACTCAGTGCTCAGGCAGCTGGGGCAGCTTTCGGGGGAGGGAGAGGAGAGGGAGAGGCACTCGGGGCTGGCAGCAGCTGTGGGGCGGCCATTGGTGCCCTCCCGACCGTGACGGGCGAGAAGGAGCTGGGACGGGGAAGGTCCCGGAAAGCTGCGCCGGGAGGAAGGGAGGGAGGAGAGGCTGTCGGGGCGGAAAGTGCTTGAAATTCCTCTGGGCTCGGCCTTTCTGCACAACAGGGACAGGACAGGAGAGACGCTGGCTGCCAGTAGGTTGCCTTCTCTCAGCTGGCCCTCGAAGCCTCTCTGCTTCCTCAATGGCATCCAGGCTGAGATGGCTGGGCCGGAGGGGCTGCTGCAGGGGATGTGATTTGGGGAGGACCTTCTGGCACGTGGGCCTACCCCGGGGATGCTCTGTGTGCCAGCTCTGCTCCCTGCGCCGGGGCGATGCTGACAGAGGAGGTCTCTGCTGTGTGGGTGGCAGAGAACTAGGGACCCAGCCTCAGAGCATGGCCCTGTGTGAAACGCTGACGTCCTCGGGGGCAGTTGCGTGGGTACCAGGCTCTGTCTCAGCCCGGTCATGCCTGTTCTGTTGCAGGGAGTGGAGCTGAAGGTAACGCAGCCAGTGCCCAGCTATGATGCCCTTTGGTGGGATGGCTGCCCGTGTGGAAAGAGACCGTCTGAGAGCCGAGGGAGTCGGCCAGCATCACAACGCTGTCAAGTACCTCAACCAGGACTATGAGGCCCTCAAACAGCAGTGCATTGAGAGCGGCACCCTCTTTAGGGACCCCCAGTTCCCAGCTGGCCCCTCTGCACTTGGATTCAAGGAGCTGGGGCCACACTCCAGCAAGACACGAGGGGTGCAGTGGAAGCGTCCATCGGTGAGTCCTGGGCTTGCTTTTCCTCAGCTAGGCTGATGTCCCTGCCATGCAATGTCTGCACTGACAGACTTTGCCAAGCTGCAGTCTGGCTCTGGTCTGCTCCTCTCAGTACTCAGAATCCCTCGAGGGCTTCATAGCCTTCATTCCCAAGGGCCTAGAACAATGCCCCATTAATATCTGCTCAGAAGAGTATCACGTCTAGCAGGCCTTGCTTTCTCCAGGCAGCAGACCATGGACTTTAAAATGGGTGGACTATGTAATTGCTTCTAACTGTCGTGGCATGGATGTGTCACCTTCCGTGACTGGGGCTTTTGAGGGTATATATCTCCTGTGTTGTGAGTGCAAGGGGAATGCCATTAGTCTGTCTAGCCATGTTCTCCCATGGCTACAGGAGAAGATCTTGCCTTACCTTACCATGATGGCCCTGGGGTTGCAGTCAAGCAGGCAGGGGTGCATCTCTCCGGGACACAGAATGACAGAATCTTAAGGGCTGGAATGGACCTTGAAAGATCATCCAGTCCAACCTCCCTGCCAGAGCAGGGCTGCCTGGAGTGGGTCACACACTGCAAGCATGACAGATGTAACACTCATTATCTATACGTCCTGTGTTTTTTCTCTCTCTGCATCAGCTACAAACTTAGAAATCACATTTCCCTGCTAGGAACTTGTATTTCACAAGAAGGTCAGTGCTTCGTACTGAGCTGTCCCATAGTCTATTACAACAGCAATCAGTTACGTACAGCCACAAAACACACATGGTTAATACATTCTTCAAACAATTCCTTTCAATAAGTAGCTCAACTAGGTGCTGAAAATAAAAGCCAAAACCATTTGCTAATTAGTCATTCACACACTCATCGTACATTCTGGGGAGCATGAACTCCCACAAACCTTCCTCAGGCATCTTTTATTTTCACTGCGTTACCTTACACTGAGCTAGCTCGTGGCATCTAATGGAGGAAATTAATTAACATCTGTTAATTAACTTAACATCTGCTCATTGAGAATTTTGACTAAGGCCACTAACTCAAGTCAGCACAAGGCCATATTGGCAAAAGGATGGAATATGTTGTACCCAGTGTTTACCTAAAAGGATGAAGTATGCTGACTTGTATCATCTTTCCTCGCTTGCTAATTCAAGGTAATGCAGAAAAAGAGTAGTAATCCATACTGTCTTCTTAGGTGTTGTTTTGAAAGGAAAGGTGTCACTAAAAAGAGTCAAAGTAGGTTCGAGAGCTTTCTGTCCCACCTTCTGAATTTAAGGGAAAAAAAATGTTAAAAGGACACAAAGTTGAAACTTCTCAGCAATAATGCAGGAGCTAATAAGGAAAACCCCACCATATTGAGACTGTGATTAAATGCTGTTGCCAAGTAGTCACGTTACATTTCATAGACACACGGCATTCTCAGTGACCGGTACTTAGTAGTTTTGCCACTAATCCCCACTTACCTATATACCCTTCCTCCTTAGTCAGAGCTGCAGCAGGTGCCAGCCCCTCAGAAGCCCAGGCCCTGCCGGGATCCAGCACCACCAGCATCTGATTTTGTCTTCTTCCCACAGGAATTAGTGGATGACCCGCAGTTCATCGTTGGCGGTGCAACGCGGACAGACATCTGCCAGGGGGCTTTGGGTAAGTGCAGAGCTCTGTTCCCAGACCTTGGCCTGGAGAGCAGTGGCCAGGAGGTTTGGCATGGCTGGAAAAGAGCTGTTTGTATAAGGCTGAGGGTAGATCGGTTTCACAGCACCTTTCCCCAAGCCCCTGTTCCTGGTTTTGGCTGGGAGACAGTTAACTTTTCCCTAGTAGCTGGTACAATGCTGTATTTTGGGTTGAGTGTGAGAATAATGTTGATAACACACTGATCATAGAATCATAGACTGTTAGGGGTTGGAAGGGACGTTTAGAGATCATCTAGTCCAACCGCTGATGTTTTTAGTTGTTGCTACATAGCACTTAAGTGAGGGACATCTCAGTTCCAGCAAGGAGGCGCACAAGAAACTGGGAGGGAGCATGGCCAGGACAGCTGACCTGAACTAGCCCAGGGGCTATTCCATGGCATGGAATGTCATGTCCGGGAGAGAAACTGAGGGGGGAATTGGTGTGGAGGGGCAGATCACTGCACAGGANCTGCATCCTGCATCGCCTGCCTTTACTTGGGTGGTGTTTCTCTCTCTTTTGTTTTTGTTACATTCCTTTTCATTGCTACTATTATTATTATTATATACATTATTATTATCATTACATTTTATTTCATTTTAATTAGAAAACTGTTCTTATCCCAACCCACAAGTTTGACTTCTTTTTCCCCAATTGTACTCGCCATCCCACAGGGAGGGGGAGATGTGGGCGAGTGGATGCATGGTGCTCAGTTGCTGGGGAGGGTTAAACCACAATGGCCATGCAGCACATGGCCTCTGCACACCCATCTCTGTACCAAAGGCTCCCCTCCTGTTTACTGTGGTGGAAACTGGAAGGTGCGAGACACCCTGTGCCTCCCAATGACTCTAGCTTAAGGAAGGCTCCATGAGAACAGGTTGATGTTTGCACCGCCTGAGCATGCTAAGGTCAGGGGAGACAGGGAGTGTGTCTGTGCCTGACACATGCTGACAACATCTGGGTACCACCAAGAGTGTCATCTTGATCTGGATCTAGTTGGGCACTTGCTTGGGAGTATCGTGTACCTTACTGCACAGAGCACGCTGGTTTCCATGCTGGCCAAGGTTAACGCACCCAGTAATGAGAACAAATGGGAGGCGGCTTCTGTGTCAGGTAACAGCCCAGAGCGCTGCAGTGGGGTTCCATTGGCCAGTAAAACGTCTGACAGTGCCAGTTTGTCAAACCACAGCCCGGTGCAGGTTATCCAGGCCCAAGGCTAAGGTGTGACAGGCTTCAAAGGCAAAAGGGAAAGGGGAGCCAGGGAAAAGGATTGAAAGTGCAGTTGCTGGCCTGGGGCAGCACTTGTGGTGAAGAGCACTTGGGAGGAAAAGGGCGGTGGCGTTGTTCACAGTCCAACGAGGTGGGGCAACGGCATTAAACCTCTCCCTTGATAAACTGTTTTTGTAAATGCAGAGTGTAATTGCTCTGCAGGGTTCCATGCCTGAGATGTGGAGGGCAGCCATACCAATGCACCCTAGGAGGGTCTAGAGAAACAACTACAGGAGGGGGCTGTCGGTGCTGACTGTACGTGGTGGTCTGCACACAGGTCACAGGTCAGGGAGGATCACTCCCTGCTGCCTTGAACCTAATACTTTTCTCCAAGGCAGGCTGGATGATCCAGGTTCCCTGAGCTCCACTTGTTTGCCAGACCCCTTCTGATCTCTCCACCTGCCTCTGGAACTGGGGAGCCCCTCATGTCTGTGAGGAGAGCACACTGTGGGCTCCTACACATCTGCTGCCTACCCTGCCTCAGCTAAGGAGGTGCTGTGTGCTGAGGCCAGCTTCCTCTCCTTCTCCAGGTGACTGCTGGCTGCTGGCTGCCATCGGCTCCCTCACGCTCAATGAGGAGCTCCTGCACCGCGTGGTGCCTCATGGGCAGAGCTTCCAGGAAGACTATGCTGGCATCTTCCACTTCCAGGTGGGCCAGGAGCTCGCGGCTGGTGGGCTGGGAGTGGGACGGAGGGAGGGCTGTGGGTTGAGGGCACCCCTCTGGGGTAGGGGTGAGCAAGTCATGTGCTGCTCAGAGTTCATCCCACTCTCCCCTGACCCCCACCTCCACAGATCTGGCAGTTCGGTGAGTGGGTGGACGTGGTGGTGGATGACCTGCTGCCCACCAAGGACGGGGAGCTCCTGTTCGTGCACTCAGCAGAGTGCACCGAGTTCTGGAGTGCTCTGCTGGAGAAGGCCTATGCCAAGTGGGTACCACCAGCACGGGCATGCTGGAGGATGCATGGGTGGGGGACGGGGGGTCCCTTCTGTCCCTGTCCCAGCGTGTGCTGAGTGCCTGGGGAGCACCAGTGTGCTCCATCCCAGTCGCCTCACGCACCTCTCTGGGGCCCAGGCTCAACGGCTGCTACGAGTCATTGTCAGGGGGTAGCACCACCGAGGGCTTCGAGGACTTCACGGGCGGCGTGGCAGAGATGTACGACCTGCGGCGCCCGCCACGCAACATGGCCCACATCATCCGCAAGGCGCTGGAGAGAGGCTCCCTGCTCGGCTGCTCCATTGACGTGAGTGCTGGACTGGGCTGGGCCAGGCACTCTGCCCCACCATGCGCAAAGCCAGGCCTCGCAGCACTGCTGGTGACAGCAGTCTCCTCGCTGCCACACCAAGCCGGGGGTGGCTTCTTTCTGTTCTTAGCAGAGCAGCCTTTCCCGAGTCAAGCTGCTGCAAACAGGCTCTGTTGGATGGAGCAGGAATGTCCATCTCCAGTAGGCTGTTGAACAAGTGTCTGTCTATAGGTCTGGCCATTGTCTTAATGTCAATGGCATCCTGGCTTGTATCAGACATGATGTAACCAGCAGGGCCAGGGAAGTGATTGTTCCCCTGTACTGGACATTGATGAGGCCACACCTCAGGTACTGTGTTCAGTTCTGAGCCCCTCACTACAAGATGGGCACTGAGGTGCTGCAGCGTGTCCAGAGATGGCCAACAAAGCTGGTGAAGGGTCTGGAGAACAAGTCTGATGAGGAGCAGCTGAAGGAGCTGAGCATGTTTAGCCTGGAGAAGAGAAGGCTGAGGGGAGACATCATCACTCTCTACAACTGCCTGAAAGGAGGTTTTAGTGAGATGGGAGTCACTCTGTTTGACCAAGTAACAATCAATAGGATGACAGGAAATGGGCTCAAGTTGCACCAGGAGAGATTTTGATTTGGAGACTGGGCAGAACTTTTTCACTGAGAGGGTTGTCAGACACTGGCACAGGCTGCCCAAGGAGGTGCTGGAGTCACCATCCCTGGAGGTATTTAAAAGCTGAAGTGCTGAGGGACATGGTTTAGTGGTGGGCTTGGCAGTGTGAGGTGAGTGGTTGGACTCAACGGGCTTAAAGGTCTTTTCCAACCAAAATGATTTGAGTATCTGAGAATTGTTTGCAGCAGGGTTTTCCATCTTTATCCTCTCATGAAATCCTATTCTTGCTTTTGGAAGTGTGGATGCTTTCCTGATGTGTCTTCAGAGTCTTTTGGCTGGGAAACTCTTTGCATTGTCTTCAGACAGCAGCCTTTGAGCAGAAGACGCTTCTCTTGGCTGAAGCAGTGCAAAGCAAGGGCGATTCTCCATGTGGAGGACAGAAGGGGCAGGGACAGGACTATATGATTTTCATCAAATTCACTTGAGCTTTGTACAATCTCAGATCACGAGTGCCTTTGATATGGAGGCAGTGACCTTCAAGAAGCTGGTGAAGGGCCATGCCTATTCTGTCACAGCCTTCAGAGATGTGAGTTGGCTACTATGTGATACTTGAATAGCAACAAAATAGCCTAGCCAGCAGCGTGGGCTCAATGTACTGTGTCTGGTGGCCTGCAGGTGAACTACCGGGGTCAGCAGGAGCAGCTCATCCGCATCAGGAACCCCTGGGGCCAGGTGGAGTGGACCGGAGCCTGGAGCGATGGGTGAGTTGGACCATGGGGCTTGAGTCCTGCTGACAGCAGCAGCCACTACATGCTCAGCAGTCGAGGGCGCGGCACTGCCGAAGGGAAGCTCGCAGCTCTCAGTGCCCTTTGCATCAGTGAAGGGTCCAGTTTCAAGGGTCCTCGATTCACCTTGAGTAGTCCTCATATGATTGTCTCTCTCCTTCCCCGCTCCAGTTCCTCCGAGTGGAACAACATTGACCCTGACGTCAGGGAAGAGCTGCAGCTGAAGATGGAGGATGGAGAGTTCTGGTGAGTGCCAGAGCAAAGTGCTTCTCTCCTTCAGCTGCCAGCCTGGGAAGGAGCAGAGGAGCTGGGATGAGATCCCATGGCCCTGGCCTCACCTGAAACGCATGATCTGCCTTTATGAGCTGGCTTTCCAGCACTGGAGAGTCTGCTAGTCTTTTCTCAACTGATCTAGTTAATAATTTTCCCCGACTAGATGCAAAATAAACATCTAGTAAGGGTAAAACACCCATTTTTCCCCAAACCTAGCAGCTGGCTTCAAATGAGCTATAAGGGCTCAGGGTAAAGGGTCTCGCTGTCACTTCACTGTCCCAAAATGTTGGCTGTGTCGGGAGCTGCTGGCACTGCCCTCCCTCCCTGCAGCAGCGCCCTGGCCTCAGCGCCTGCCCCCCTGCCTCTCTCCCTCCCGCAGGATGTCCTTCCGGGACTTCATGAGGGAGTTCTCCAGGCTGGAGATCTGCAACCTCACCCCCGATGCCCTCACCAAGGATGAGCTCAGCAGATGGCACACGCAGGTGTTCGAGGGCACATGGCGCCGGGGCAGCACTGCTGGGGGCTGCAGGAATCACCCAGGTACCTCTCCCCTCCTGCCTCTCTGCTTTCAGCAGTGTGGCGGAGCCCAGTCTCTCACCCACGCACCCTCTTCCGCCCCAGCCACTTTCTGGATCAACCCTCAGTTTAAGATCAAGTTGCTGGAAGAGGATGACGACCCCGGGGACGATGAAGTGGCCTGCAGCTTCCTGGTGGCCCTGATGCAGAAGCACCGCAGGCGAGAGCGGCGGGTCGGAGGAGACATGCACACCATCGGCTTTGCTGTCTACGAGGTACCTCCTGCCTGCCCTGCTGCTGCTCCCTTGGCACTGCCTCAGCCTGCTGCCATGCTCCTCAAGGAATCCTTTTCCTCCTGCTTTGACTGATGTGTGGGCTCATGTCCCCTGCCCCCTGCAGGTGTAATTCCACAAGTTTCAATAAGGCCAAG